>JANAVB010019198.1:6060801-6203301 GCA_029216955.1 Iris pallida | reverse complement strand
GGTATCAAAGTCTGGTAAGTTGCTACCCCCAATGCTAGGAGTGAAAAGATTCCCTTGACCGAGGGAATTTTGGTTTCTTGATCGTGTGTTCTGGTAAACACCTTCGCCGAAGTCACAGAGTCGATTAAGGTATTGTTGACTGGGGGTTGTAGAAGCATGGAAAATACTAAAGAAATTGACTCATGCGGCCAAGAAAGACCCATGCGGCTCAGAAAACGCATGCAGCTCAGGGAGTCATGCGGCATAAGGAGCTATATGGCCGGAGGCATTCCATGCGGCTCTGAAGACATATGGCGTGACAGTGCTCCCCTTCGATCCATGCTGCATTAATTGCTGTGACGGCTGACCCCTCTGAAAAGTTGACAGACCTGACACCAAAGCAGGTAATTATGACTGTCATGATGATGAATCTCTAGGGAAGAGAAAGAAATCTCTGACACAATCCTCCGGAGAGCAACAAAATGCCACGTGGCCCTGCCACGTGGGTGTGCTTATGCGGCTCGAAGTGAAGACTTCCCATGCGGTTCAGAATGAAGCTGTCCCATGCGGCTCGAGTGGAATCATCCCTATGCGGCTCAAGAAGATCATGCCCATGCGGCTCAAGCAGACACACCATTATACGGTTCATGCGGCTCATCATATGGTTCAGAAGTCTGAAGGACGGGGCCACTGCCCAGACAGCCCTGACACGTGTCCCAAGTCTTATGCGGCCCAAAATTCATGCGGCCCAAATCTCATGCGGCCCAATCTGCATGCGGTTCCAGTCTCACCATTGGCTCTCAGGACACGTGTCCTCAGCCGATCAATCTCCCAGGTTTATAGAAATCCAAGATCGGGTCGAATCCCAATGATCTGGGGCACGTGGCAGGAGAATAAATTTGATTTATTCGCAGATATGAGAGAATTATTATAAGGAAGATTTATGCCAATCAGCATTAATTGCTAATGGAGATTTGGTGTAATCTACCCTTAATGGTTCTGATTCGTCACAATCAGAAACGAACGGCCTGGATTGATCAATCCCCAAGCCACCGCCATCTCCAAGAGTTAATCATTGGCAACCCTAGCAATCACATCCCACTATTATAAATAGCAAGGTGCCATTCCCTTGTGAGATATAGAGAGATATACAAAAAAAGAAACCAGAGAAGAATACGTATACACAGAGAGACTTCCCCCATAGTCAGAGAGAGAATATACACAGAGAGAGAAGCCAGGAGAGCAATCAGAGAGAGAGCAAGAAGGCATTTCTTCGTCAACGACCAAGCAGATCTTCCCCGAGTCAAGGCTGCGTACCGATCGTCCAAGGAGTAAGGCAGAGCGGCCGTCGCTTTCCCGAGCCTCTATCGTCACCCCCAGAATCTAAAATAAACAATCGTACTTAGACTGCTGTACCTAGGTTTTCGTCCCTAGGCTTTCTTTGTACGCGCGAGTTTGTATTGTGAGTCTAAGTTCAGTCCTCCGATAATTATTCTGTACTTTTACAATCAATGGCAAACACGATGGCGACTCTGCTGGGGACTAACTTCTCCACGGCTGAGGAGTTGGTGACGCAATCGGACGCAGCCAAACTTGGCTCTACACAACAGAAGATGGTCGTACGCTTCGACCAACAGGCGTTCGAAGAGATGCTCTCTGAAGGTAGCACTGGCCCGATCCAGAAGCGTACCCGCACCATAAAGGCTCGCAAAGAGTGGAGGCCAAAATCATTTGCTCCTCCGCAAGCCCTTGATGGGGTGCTCTCTATTGCTCAAGATGGCGAGAAAGACTCCCCTGCGGCCCCACTTCAGACCGTAGACAACTCTGCTGTCCCCAAGTTCGGCAGAAGAAAATACTATGATGCTGGACTTGCAGGGGCAAAGAGGAACTCTACGCGGTCCGAGCCGCAGAAGAGTATTAGCCGCAGGAAGAAAGCCCATGCGGCTACAACCGCCGATCGCATAAAGAAAACTCATGCGACTAAATCTGTCAGCCGCATAACTTATGCGGCTACAGTTGCCAACCGCACGGATGAGACTCATGCGGCTATTGAAGTCAATCGCTTGCAAAAAACCCATGTGGCCACAGATGCCAACCGCATACGGTCAGCCTGCACGGTCGTGACTCCTAACTGCATAAAGACTCATCCTACAACAAAAGACAGCCGCATGCAGACAGCCTGCACGGTACCCAATGCTAGCCGCATAGCATCCGTCCCACGCTTCTCTCGATCAGTCTTCGACCGGCTCTCATGCGGTCCTGACTCTGATCATTATCTGGATGATAATCCAGACTCTGTGGTATTCGACTTAGACTCCTCCTATTACGCACCCACAATTGCTAAAAGGAGGAAGTCTAGGGCAGCGCGGGCTCATCAAGTCCAGACGACTGCCCCAACCTCTGACTATCGGGGCGTCCCGCTGATTGTCATGCGGGCCTCTGATGAGAAGTTGTATAAAACCACTCAAGTCCAGCCCCCGGCGGCAAACGGACAAAGTGGTACCTCTGACCTGCGTTAGGTTATCCTCCACAAACGTAAGGAAAGAGAAGAAGCTTCGGGGTGTAAAGAGCCCTCACACGGACATCAATGCACCCAGATCATCGTCAACTGCTGTTGCAGCAATGCGGCGGTGACGGAAGACCGGCCATCCGTCTTCCAAAGACTATATCACCCGAGCTCAGAAGACGAGGCACCTCCTGTTGTCTCTTGCAAGTTCGTGCAGAAAGTTCTCGCCAAGGGAAGAGGGAAGAAAACGAGCATCTCCAGCCCAAAGGTGCCAACTACTGCAGCTAAGAAACCGTCGTCTAAAGGGTTATCCTCCACTGGAGTATTCCAACACACCCGTTCGAAGACGAAAACTGCTGCAGTAGGAAGTTCGTCGTCTGCAACAATGGGGGTCGTCGGAACTGGGGGTAGCACTCCTCCAAACATCCACGACAATCCGACATTCCAGGAATACGGACTGGAGGAAGCAAATCCTCCGACGGATACAACAGATACCGACGTCCCCAAGGATATCCTAGACGAAGCAAGCTCCGATGCCGGGGGTAGTGTTCCTTCCGAGTCTGAACCTGAAGAGAACATCCCCACATATCCTGATGATTTCTCGATGCACGGGTACGACTCAGAGGGTACATCCTCCACCACTCCTTCCGTCACTCCTCATGTGAAGACGGTGTTCATGACAGACAGCAATCAAGGTGGTTCCGGTGATCGCCAGCGTATCGACACTTTGGAGGCCATATTGTACGCCTTGGTCAAGTCTGTAGACGAGATCAAAGCGGCACTTCCTAATCTGCAGGGGGTGACACCTGGCCAGACAAGCACGGGTCCCCCAATCAACATAGATTCAAATTCGGCGGCACCAAACCCGGGCAATAATCCTCCCGAAGTAACGACTCCGACTGCGACAGATGAGACCCGAGAAGTAAGGAGAGAAGTTCAAGAGCTCCGAGCCATGTTCCATGCCAGAGAAAACTCTCAAGACCTCCGAATACGGCAACCATATCCTGCTGAATGGAGGGATGTTCCCTTTCCACCAAGATATAAGCCGTTCAATATCAACCCATATGATGGCAAGACTTCAGCAAGTCGGTACATCACTTACTTTGAGGTCACTACCGACCATCTCCCCCATGATGACGCTATCCTCACGCGGTTATTCATTGGGGCATTGGAAGGAGTCGCGTTCGATTGGTACCGCAACCTGCCGGACAATTGCATCCATTCCTTCGCTGGCTTCAAACGCCTGTTCTTGGAGAGGTTCTATGAGGTAGGGCAGGACGTCACGATGTCTACCCTCATGGACGTCATTCAAGGAGAGAAAGAGCTGACGAGGAATTACATTGAACGGTTTCGTCAAACCGCAATGAAGTTACCATCTGGCAACCCGGACTCCTCCTTGATCGAAATTTGCCAAAAGAGACTACTCCCAACAATCAGTCTCTGGATGGACGAGAGTCAATTCAAGGACTGGAAGGCTTTTATCATTAGTGCTACAAGTGCCGAAGAACGATTAAAGAAGGCTCGCCAACTGGGATTACATATCTCAGAGGGAGAGAACAAAGGCAAGCGTCCCAGCACCACCAACGACAATGGGGGTTGCCCCTCCAACAACCGGGACAACAGAGGCAAGCAGGCTATGGTGGCCGATACAGCCCAGAAGCCTGAGTCGCAACCTGCGGACAAACAATGGCCTCAAATCACTTACTCTTTTGAAGACGGTCACGTCAAGCCTATCTTGGACATGCTCATACAAGGAGATAGGATTCAGCTTCCTCCACCAAGACGGGAGCCTCGGCCGACTGATTTGGAGAACCCAAAGTTCTGCCATTACCACCGCTACGTCCACCATGCTACGTACGACTGCTACCAACTGAAACGATATATCCAGAACCTCATCGATTCGAACGCTCTGGCCATCAATTTTGAGGAGGTAACCGTGGCAACCAACATGGTGTCCGTACAATTCGGCAGCTTCCCTCCAACCGAGACCCAGGATGGGGTTATACCCATCCCTCTGGCAACGATGGAGATTGCTAATCTCCCGCCTGCTCAAGCTGCTGGTCTAGTACCTCTCACCACATCACGAGGGGAAATTATATGGGTCCATCCGGACCTAGTCCACGAGGTAACTCAGTCCACTCCATCTTCTAAAAAGAAAAGTGGAAAAGTCAGATCCTGCCGTACCACCTTAGCAGATGAAGAGGAAGTCACGGTCGTTGTTACTCGATCCGGAGCACAATCTCAACCTGTGGCGGAAAACTCGACTGATGATCATCCGCCCATTACCACGGACGCTCCGGGACCGGCTCAGCCTTCGACGACCGACAAGCCTAGGCCGAAGGAGACTCGCTTCGACAAATCCCTCCGAAAGGAAACATCTCAGGGGCTGGAGAGGCCCTACAACTTTGACATCTTGGCGCAATTGGCCAATACACCGGCCAAATTGTCCTTATATGAACTCTTGAGGCTCTCGAAGGATGTCCGTACAGCCTTGAGCGATACACTTCAAAATGCCGACGCGTACCTGGCTCAGGTCAACCTCACGGGAGAAAATCAGCCCGCAGACCTCCAAGATAGTGCCTGTACGGGAGCAATGCCCAACATCGTCTTCACTCCACAATACATGCTCATCAAGACTAATCTACACGATCGCCCATTATACTACACAGGCTACATCGGCGACATAAAGGTGGACCGGATGCACATTGACCCTGGGTCTTCCATAAGCATCATTCCAAAAGGACTACTGCATCATCTTCGCATCCCGATGCATCGCCTGACCCCTACAAACACCGCCATCAGCGGGTTCAATTCGGGCAGGAGCTACCCAATCGGGAAGATCCGTCTGAAATGTCAGATTGGCGATCTCCAATCAGAAGTCACTTGCTACGTCATAGATGCCGACACTTCATACAACATCCTTTTGGGGCGCCCTTGGATACACGATTACATGATCGTGCCTTCCACGCTACACCAATGCTTCAAATATGTCGACAAGCACGGCTTCGTGAGGACAGAATTTGCTGACATCGATCCCTTCAAAGGGGTCGAATCTTATTACTCGGACTCCTGCCTATACGAAAAGTCGAAGAGGCACCTTGAAGGAGGAAATGAACAAACTGATGTTGAAGCAACCACGGGATCAGAAGAGCCTCTGACGATCCACCTCCAGGCTCGCAAACCAGGCAATTCTGTACCCCTTACGGCCACGCTGCGTAAGGACGCGATCAGCCTCTCAGCACAGGAAGAGCAGTTGAGAATTCGGCTGCCAAAGTCCGGCCAGGTACCGAGACCCACGACAGGGCCACTTACCATCAGATTGCCGAGAGTCGGTCAATCCCAAACAGAGAAGCTCAATTCCTCCGATAGGCCTCTGACGATACGCCTGCCTAAGAAAGGTCGTCACCCCGATGCGAGGTTGACACTTCAAGCGAACCAGCCACCCCTCGCTCCACATCAAGTGCTAGACTGGGGGTTGCTAGTCTACCGACAACCCCACGCTCCGCTCCGTCAGTTGAACCTCTGAAGATCAAGTTGACTAGGACGCCCTCTCAATCTTCATTCACACAGGGGGTAGCCGAAGAGGAACCAGAGCTAGCCAAGTATGTGGCTGCCCACACTGACGCTCCCTCCGCAGATGATGTAATCCCTCTAGAAAAGATACCTTACTTCATCAGTAAAGGGTTATCTTTGAACTACACCGAGCTCAATAAGCTATGTACAATGTATGCTATGGAACACGGTATAGGCACTCACCTACATACACAGGTGACAAATGTGTACACCGCTATCCAACTTACTCCAGTAGAAGACGCTTACCGAATAATCGAGGGAGGGGACCACCCAATCATCTTCGGCCGGACGAACAACCTGCATCCTCTCGCCATAGAAGAAGTCGACTTCGGGTCAGATGCTGGAAGACTGCCTCTGTATCTCTATAGCCCTCAATCCAAATATCTCAGGGGTATGATCTAGAGACAACGCCAGGACTAAACTACGGCACTGGACGACGATTACCTTTGAAGATGCCAGCCCCGGCGGGCAAACCACGGAACTACTATAACAAAACCCAATACGGTTTAGGGTATGTAACGCCTACTACGACCCCTGAAAGCTCAGATGAAGAATGCGACTGGCAGTCACATTCAACCGGATCACCGACTTCCGACTCAGATACCAGCATCGGAGATGTGTTCAGACAAGTCATGTCAGTCAACATGGCATTCACCGACGCTTACGAGGAAGACGAAGACATCCCCAAAATCCTTGAGCTAGAGCCATGGGCCCAGTAATTAGACACACAATGGGAAAAGCGGTTCGAACTGAGAGAACCTCCTACTGAAGATGAAGTCATACAAGTGGATCTCGACAGCGAATCTTCTCCAAAGCCGATCTTTATCAGTAAAAGCCTAACTGACGAAGAACGAGAGTCGCTGTTAGAACTTGTCAGAGAATACATTGATGTGTTCTCCTGGAGCTATGAAGACATGTCGGGGTTAAATCATGACATCGCTCTCCACAAACTCAATATACGGCCAGATGCAAAGCCAGTCAAGCAGCAACAACGACGCTTCCGCCCAGGCATCATGGACACGATTGAAGCCGAAGTCAACAAGCTAATAGCCAGCGACTTCATTCATGAAGAGCAACATCCTGATTGGGTCGCCAATATAGTACCCGTCCTCAAGAAGAATGGAAAGATTCGAATCTGTATCGACTTTCACAGCCTGAACGAGGCATGCCCCAAAGATGAATTTCCCCTCCCTATCACAGACATCATGATCGATAATACATGCGGCTTTGAACGTATGTCATTCATGGATGGATTCTCGGGGTACAATCAAATCAAGATGTCTCCCGACGACGAAAAGCATACTTCATTCCGAACCCCGATTGGCACATACTGCTACACAGTCATGCCATTCGGTCTAAAGAATGCTGGCGCTACATATCAGCGAGTCATGAGTATCATTTTCAGAGAACATTTACGCAAGACAGTGGAATACTATGTCGACGATATCGCCGTCAAGAGTCGCCGTAAGGAGGATCATCTGCAAGACCTGAGAACGGTGTTCAACTTAATGCGAGCCCACAATCTGAAGATGAACCCTACAAAATCATTCTTGGACGTATCCAGCGGGAAGTTCTTGGGCTTCATCATCACTGCACGGGGTATCCATGTAGACCCCGAGAAAACGAGGGCAATCATGGAGATGGGTCCCCCGAGAAATCTCCGTGAACTTAGAGGCCTCCAAGGGAGGCTAGCTTATATCAGGAGGTTCATTTCCAACCTCTCCGGGCGATGCCGACCGTTCACCCACCTCATGAAGAAGGGAGTCTCATTCGTATGGGACGAGGAATGCCAGCGCGCTTTCGATGACATCAAAGAATATTTATCAAATCCTCCAGTCCTGGTGGCTCCGGTCCCTGGAAAACCATTCCTGCTCTATGTACGAGCAATAGAACACTCCCTCGGTATCCTGCTGGCACAAAACAATGACGCAGGCCACGAGCATGCCATTTACTATCTCAGCCGAATGATGGTCGGGCCCGAACACCGATACACCGCTGTGGAGAAAGAATGCCTCGCCCTGGTATTCGTCATTCAAAAGACGCGGCACTATGTCACGGGGCAAACCATACATGTGATCTCACGAATCAACCCTCTCAGGGTCCTCATGACCAAACCAGGGGCACTCAGCTTCCGCCTCGCTACATGGGCGATATTGCTGTCCCCCTATCATATGGTCTTCGTCCCGCAGAAGGCTGTCAAAGGTCAAGCCCTGGCAGACTTTTTGGCGGTCCATCCAGGATCGGAATCATCCAGAATATACGAAGAAATCCCAGATGAGGTCGCCGATTCAAATACAACCACCCACGATAACATATGGCGGATGTTCTTCGATGGCACTTCAAGAACCGGACCCAAAGAAAACATCGTCGTCGGAGTCGGAGTAGTATTGGTCTCTCCTACCGGGCTAGTGATCAATCGCGCCTACTCTCTCACGGAACCCTGCTCTAACAATGTGGTCGAGTACAACGCTTTGGTCACTGGCCTCCAACTCGCAAGAGAACTGGTGGTAGAATACCTTGAAGCATACGGCGATCCGCAATTAATCGTCAACCAGATCCGGGGGACGTACGAAGTCCGCCATGAAGACATGATCCCTACCACCAAATAGCGATCAACATTATCTCATCATTCGAGAGATTCTTCATCGAACACGTCCCCAGACTCCAAAATATCGAAGCTGATGCCCTAGCAGGCCTGGCTGCTTCCCTAGCAGTGCCAAACCACTCTCATCATTCGGTCGATGTAATCGGCCGTGAGCTGGTCTGCCCCAAGAACAACGTTCAAGCCATGGCGAGTTATTCTGCTCAGATGATCGACGAAGCGCCAGACTGGAGACAACCATTCATAGACTTCGTGGTCTACGACATCCTACCCGAGAACCCGAAGGAGGCTACTTCTATCAGACGGCGTTCTCTCAGATTCTTCTACGATACAGAGACGAAAATGCTGTATCGCCGCTCCTACGACGGATTACTACTTCGGTGCTTGTCAAACGCAGAAGCCAAAGAAGTCGTGCGAGAGGCTCATGACGGTGTCTGCGGGGCCCATCAGCCTGGCCCTAAGCTGCAAGATCGCCTTCGTCGGATGGGCTACTACTGGCCCACGATGGTGGCTGATGCGATAGATTATGCCAGAAAATGCAAGGCCTGCCAAGTCTACGCAGACTTCATTCACCAACCATCTGAATTCTTACATCCGACAGTGGCGTCCTGGCCATTCGAAGCATGGGGAATGGATATCATTGGTCCAATCACCCCACCTTCCTCCCGAGGACATCGCTTCATACTGGCGATCACTGATTACTTCTCAAAATAGGCAGAAGCTGTCCCACTCGCCGAAGTCAAGACTTCGAACGTGATCAGCTTCCTGAAACACCACGTCATCTACCGCTTTGGACTGCCCCGAAGGATCATCCATGATAATGGTCCGCAGTTTATAAGCCACGCATTCTACCGATTCTGCGACAAACACCGCATTCAGAATGTCGCTTCGACACCATACAACCCGGCAGCAAATGGGTCAGCAGAGGCATTCAACAAAACAATCATCAAACTCCTCAAGAAATTTGTCTCCTCCAACAAACGCGACTGGAACGAGAAGCTCGGCGAGTGCTTATGGGCTTATCGCACCACGGTTCGAACAGCCACCGGGAATATACCATTCTCTCTGGTATACGGGAGTGAGGCAGTTCTCCCATTAGAGACTCAGATTCCCTCACTCTGAGTCGCCCTCACTTATCAATTGACAACGGATGATAACTACCGACGTCGACTACAAGAGTTAGAGGCCTTAGATGAAAAATGCCTCCTAGCTCAGCAAAGGATCGAATTATACCAAGCACGTATCTCAGGAGCCTTCAACAAAAAGGTCAAAGTCAGAACATTCCAAGTAGGCGATCTTGTTTTGGCAGTCAGGAGGCCAATGGTCATGACTCACAAGACCACCGACAAGTTCCAGCCAAAATGGGAAGGCCCATTTATCATTGAGGCCGTGTTCTCCAATGGTGCTTACCGCCTCGCCAAGCAGAACGAAGACTTGCTCATGTTGCCCGTCAACGGCAAGTTCCTGAAGAAATACTATGTTTAAACAACATTTTCCAGAGTTTTGAGTCATGTGCCCGCTGGTACCACTGAACTCAACCCCCTAATTTTCCAACTTATTGAGTCACGTACCCTCTTGTACCGCTGAACTCATATCCCAAATTCCTAAGTCATGTACCTGCTGGTACCTCTGAACTTACACTTTGATTCCAACATTCACAGATTTTCGAGTCATGTACCCGCGTGTACCGCTAAACTCATGCCCTTCTTCCATAAACATACCCCAAATTCCTAAGTCATGTACCTGCTGGTACCTCTGAACTTATATTTTGATTCCAACATTCATGGATTGTCGAGTTATGTGCCCATCGGTACCCCTGAACTTACATCCCGGTCACTCTTTTGAAAGAAAGTCATGTATAATCATACCGCTGAACTTTCTTCCTACAAGAGATCCTCCCTCATGATCTAATACCTGCACTCCCAGTGCACAACAAAGGTAACGGATCCACAAATTTCCAAGACGACCATGTCCTCATCACCTCTGAGTCGTCCCATTTCCGCCAAAAAACAAATCACCCCTACATAGAACTTCTATGTCCTTATTACCTCTGAGTTGTTCTATATACCCCCCCTGTCAAAGAGACCCTCATGCTCACCATGTCCTCAGCACCTCTGAGTCAGTATGATTGGTTCCTTTCTTTTAAACTTATTGTCCGTATCCAAAACCAGGGTATGTTAGGGACAATGGGTCCACGCAAAATGACCCGATAAAAGGATTATTACAAAGCAAAAGAGTGAAGTAAATATATATTCCATTCAGTCAGAAATCAGTTACATCCACACGGTTACAGGAAAGTTCTTCATTACAGACAAGGCACCTCAAACCCCTAGCTACAAAAATACGTATACAACTCCTTCAACCACATTACGTATGAAGGATGTAACTGAGGAAGGTCCTCATCCAGAATGGGAGAATCAGAATTCCCAGTGGTGTCACCCTCAGCAGTCTCGACAGTGGGGAGGACGTCGTCCCTCTCAGGCTCCGATTCTTCTTTCATTGTCTCCTTCTTAACAGAGGAAGGCCCCTAATTGACGCCAGGGAGCGACGGATCCTCTACCACTGCAATATCAGCACTCGATGGAGACACTATAAGAACCAAAAGACGGAAAAAGGTGATGAGAAATGATGAAAACAGTCAGAAAATATTCAGAAGTGTTCATGCGGCTCGTTTAAAGACAACTCTTATGCGGCTTGGGCATAGAATATATTCCATACGGCTCATAGGATGTGTATGCGGACCACGTAATCTAAAAAGCTCGCATCAAAATGATTATGCACGAAGCAATGCAGCAGACCAGCATCTTTTAGGGTTTCAGAGCACCCAATCTTCCGCACAGTCCTTACCTTCGACGACAACATGAACATCAAGACGAACGGGGGGTACGGCAATTGAAGACGAAGCCGACTTCCTGCTCCTAGCCACAACCTTCTTCACTGCCTTGGAAGCCCTAGGTGCCATCGTGGTTTGTCAGTTGGAAGAAGAAAGCAAGACAGAAATCTTAATCAGAAAGAGTCTAAGAGAGAAATCCTTCTAAGTACCCTTCTATTTATAGAGAAAGGAGGACCAAGACCGACGCTTCGTACAAAGTAGTCGACTCTTCGGCTATCGATACTGACTAGTTAATTAGAGGTCAGAAACTCCTAGGATCCTGCCCGAAAAAGGTTTGCATGTATGACATAATGGCGTGGCGAGAAGCTATGCGGCTGAACAATCTATGCGGCCAAGATCTCTATGCGGTCAGGGTTTCATATGCGATTAGAAGAGCACGACCATGCTTCTTATTCAAAGTATTTCAATTTTACAAATTGAAAACTTTGAAGGGGGTCCTGTAGAAGCATGGAAAATACTAAAGAAATTGACTCATGCGGCCAAGAAAGACCCATGCGGCTCAGAAAACGCATGCGGCTCAGGGAGTCATGCGACATAAGGAGCTATGCGGCCGGAGGCATTCCATGCGGCTCAGAAGACATATGGCGTGACAGTGCTCCCCTTCGATCCATACTGCATTAATTGCTGTGACGGCTGACCCCTCTGAAAAGTTGACAGACCTGACACCAAAGCAGGTAATTATGACTCTGTCATGATGATGAATCTCTAGGGAAGAGAAAGAAATCTCTGACACAATTCCCCGAGAGCAACAAAATGCCACGTGGCCCTGCCACGTGGGTGTGCTTATGCGGCTCGAAGTGAAGACTTTCCATGCGGTTCAGAATGAAGCTGTCCCATGCGGCTCGAGTGGAATCATCCCTATGCGGCTCAAGAAGATCATGCCCATGCGGCTCAAGCAGACACACCATTATGCGGTTCATACGGCTCATCATATGGTTCAGAAGTCTGAAGGAGGGGGCCACTGCCCAGACAGCCCTGACACGTGTCCCAAGTCTTATGCGGCCCAAAATTCATGCGGCCCAAATCTCATGCGGCCCAATCTGCATGCGGTTCCAGTCTCACTATTGGCTCTCAGGACACGTGTCCTCAGCCGATCAATCTCCCAGGTTTATGGCAATCCAAGATCGGGTCGAATCCCAATGATCTGGGGAACGTGGCAGGAGAATAAATTTGATTTATTCGCAGATATGAGAGAATCATTATAAGGAAGATTTATGCCAATCTGCATTAATTGCTAATGGGGATTTGGTGTAATCTACCCTTAATGGTTCTGATTCATCACAATCAGAAACGAACGGCCTAGATCGATCAATCCCCAGGCCGCCGCCATCTCCAAGAGTTAATCATTGGCAACCCTAGCGATCACATCCCACTATTATAAATAGCAAGGTGCCATTCCCTTGTGAGATATAGAGAGATATACAAAAAAAGAAACCAGAGAAGAATACGTATACACAGAAAGACTTCCCCCATAGTCAGAGAGAGAATATACACAGAGAGAGAGAAGCCAGGAGAGCAATCAGAGAGAGAGCAAGAAGGCATTTCTTCGTCAACGACCAAGCAGATCTTCTCCGAGTCAAGGCTGCGTACCGATCGTCCAAGGAGTAAGGCAGAGCGGCCGTCGTTTTCCCGAGCCTCTATCGTCACCCCCCAGAATCTAAAATAAACAATCGTACTTAGACTGCTGTACCTAGGTTTTCGTCCCTAGGCTTTCTTTGTACGAGCGAGTTTGTATTGTGAGTCTAAGTTCAGTCCTCCGATAATTGTTCTGTACTTTTACAATCAATGGCAAACAGGGGTGCGAGATGAGTTACGTCTTGGACGTCTTCCACCCCCAGTACCACAAGAAGTTATGTTAACTAAGGTGAATAGCAATTCGACTTCATCTACCATGATCAATTCAGAAGCCCGAGTGTAATTCAAGCGATCAAAAATAGAACGTTTGGCCTATTGACAACAGCAGTTGATTACTATCTCATGATGCTGATTACAGTGGTATTCCTGTTGTGGAGTTATAGTTGCTTGTGATGAGCCTGCAGTCTTCTGCTTTTGTATAAGAAAATTTGCAGAGATCAGTTACATTCATAGAAGATGAATAAGAAGAAGGCACACGTTCATTGATTATATTAGGATTATGGTTTATATTCCTAAGATATTTGATCCCCTGAGTATACAAGGAAGTGCTGAGTTTGTTGGCATAAGTAAGAGGATTCTTGATCTTAGAAGTCTTCACTGAATGCCGATTGGTGGTTGGCAAAGACTGTTTTAGACTTGTCTAGCATACCATATGACTCGATGGAAGAAATTTTGCCCTGCGTTTGTTAGATATGTGCACATATCAGTGTCATGCACCACCTGTTTGTTAGTCTGAGATACCATCAATTTTCCCTACTTTGATCTTGATATGTGCAGGTAGGGAGATTCTGACTTTGGCCTGATTGGTGCTGGCCAGTTTGAAGTGGAGCAGGAAGTAAGCCCTGTTGTTCTGCACATACTGTCCCAGCGCATTTAGCACGACAAAAATGGACAGCAGAAAAGGAACTTTGAGCAGATTCTACATTCTTGTATTAATTTGATCGTCTCTGCCAAGAGAAGTAGAGTTTCTACTCAGAAGTATTCTGACATCGATTGGCACAGAGGCGCAATCAGATGGATTTTCTACCGAATCCAGGACTGGGGAAGAATAGGGAGTGGCTACAAGGCATTTTCCCTTGTTCTGTGCAAGGGCAATAATAGGTGCCCTCTCCACCAAGTTTGGAACTGGAAAGGAGTGAGGAATGGTCGTAGGTCGCTTTTCCTTATTTTGTGTAACAACAGTGGTTGGGACACCTTCCACCAAGTTTAGAACTAGAAAAGAGTGAGGGATGGCCATATGGCGCTGTCCCTTGCTTTAGGCAGGAGTAGTGATTAGTACTCTTATGGACTTCGGAGTCCAGATGGCACGAGTCTTCCTGTCTTTGGAGACAGCAGCAGATGCGCGCTTGGCACCCCAGTGCCAACCATTGCTTCGTAGGCTGTTTGGTCGACTTGGACGACCAAAGTCTTATGCATCGTGCCGACCGACGCAACATCGCATTAAGTTGTCACTTTCTCGTCAGAGGAGAAAGTCATCCCCAGCAGAGTTGCCATCTTGTTTGCAAAAATAAAAGTTTTTCGAGAGAACTAGGTTACAAACTAATAAAGAAAGTACAAGAGTACAATTTAAAGTACAACTGTGGAAATCTGATCAGAAGACGATCACTTTATCCCTTGGACGATATGTTGTCGAAGAAGAGAAGCTCTTGAACGTGTTCCAGCAACTTGGTAAGGAGATTATGATCATTAGTAATGATGGAGGAATGATTCTAAACTTTATTTATAGAGTTTTGGGGTAACAGTTAAGTAGTTATCTTGATTGGTGCATGATGCTGACTGGTGCACCATCACACATATGCGGGAATGGTTGTCTTAATTGTATGTGACGCGTGGTATTCTGTAAGAGAGATGCGCTTGGTCGTGGACAGTGTCGCGTACACGTTCTTCGACATTGGTGGCATGTGCGCCATGTCATCTTTAACTGCTTCTGGATGATAGTTGATCAATTTGACGCAGGCTGATAAATGGCACAACGCCATCCATGAAAAAGCACTAAGTACTTCATAACTAGAAATAGTTGATTATTTTGCGCCAACTCTGCATGGCACACAGTGTAACGCCCCAGTCCCAAAATACTTGGGACTAAGTACGTGGACATGCCAGCTGCATACCTACGAAGGATACTCTAATATATGAAAACCTCGTATGTATCCATAAGCTGTAAAATACAGTAAACCAAGACAACTAAATCTCATCCACCAAATAAAAGAATAACATTGACATCAACTATAAAATTTGTTATTTATACATGTAGTTGGGCGGAGACAAATCCACTACCAACTAATTTAAATGAAAGAAAATATACAAGAGAATGATCGATAAAATGGCCAGGCGAACCAAGAGCAATCCTCTTCGAAGAAATGGAGAAGAGCACGGTCTTGGCTAGAACATCTGCGAAACATTACAAAAGCACACACCTGGAGAATTCGCTAGGTCCTCATAGGGACATAACAAGATACATAAAGAACATGCCACATAATTGAATATATATAATATGTCATAAATCACAAGTAAAGTAAAATAGTCCCAATCGTAACAAGATCCAATACCTCATCATCGAAACAGTGGACTACCCCTACAACCAAACAAGGACAAGGGATAGAACACTATTCTGTGATACGACATTGTTCCGAGCTACTAATGGAACGGGGGTGACATGACATTGATTAGGGTTACCTAACCTTTCTAATGTGTTTATGCAGTTAAGAACAAACCTTTCGTCGCATGGGCCCCGACTTTAAATAGGATCTGGTATAGCCCCACTTGGGCACCAGTGACCTAAGTGCATGACGTTCAAAAATGACAGTAGCCAACCTGAGTGGATCATCTTACCCCAAGCACATAACGTTCAAGAACGTCAGTGGCCAACATGAGGGGGTAAGCATACCCGTATCTCCAGCGGAGCTTCCGGGTTACAAGAAAATGTGTAATAGAAGCCCATACGACAAGAAAATATTCTCTCCACCCGATGCACCTATCGAAGTCGCCTCCGCGATCATGTACCTCTACTAACTGCTAAATCTCCGAACATGCCTCTATTAGCAGTTAGACCTAACGCGTGCGCACGGGTGATCAGCCAACATGCAAGTACCTCTACATGCTACTCATCACACACATACCTCGTGGTACAACGGTGTCAAGGTTTATGCAATACGCTACAGATGGTATTCCCTTAACTCTAGGTCCATATGCAATCAAAGGATAATAAGTAAAGTAAAGCTAATATCACTGAACAGGCAATAAATCAGGAACTGTAATAATGGTACAACTACAAGAACTGTAAATAAGTAAAAAATGATATGCAATAAAAAAATACAGATTAAATATAAGCAATAAATATGGCAAGGTATCTTGCCTGAGGTTGTGGGCAAAGGGCGACGTCCAATAGCTCGAACCGTTAGAATAGTGAAGCAATGAAAGTCAAATCCCGTATACGTCTTCGTATGCTAAAATAAACAACACAAATATATCCAGAATATAAGATATGTTAAGGAAATGCCTGTTCAAAAGTCCAATTCTAAAATAGGGGCAAAATCATAATTTTGGGTCAAAACGATGTCCGCCGTTGGACCCATTTTGTACCGAAATGCGTGCCAGAACCTACGGTCTCTAAAGTCGTCAAAGTACATGTCTACCGGTCCGGTTTGATGAGACAAACCCAGCCGTATATCCAAAGTTAGATTCCGGCGGGACGTGCACAAATTTGCCCGTTGGAGCGGGTCATGGGCCCTCCAAATAGGCGTTCCGATCGACCTTATCAGAATCGGACCAAACTTGGCATTCAGGACCAGTAAAATGATACGGTCCTGATGGCACAAGTTTCGTGTCAATCCGACGAACGTGCACGAAGTTACATGCTAGTTAACAAAAGGACTGATGCGAGGTATCTCGACGGATACGCATTGATTTCGTCACGCACGCACAACGAAATCAAGTTCCGTCAGTTCCCACACGTCGGCAACAACCATACGTGCCTTTTGTGTAGGAACGAAATCGTAAAGCACAATACTCTAGAGGGGGGGTGAATAGAGTTGGCAGCGGAATAATGCTAACTAAAAAAGTTAGCAGCAAGATCACAGAATAATAATCACAACTAAAAATGTAAAGGCAGAGATAAGAAAGCAAACACAAAGACAACGATGAATACTGGTTTCCCTCTGTTGAGGACTAGTCCAGTCCGTAGAACTCTTGCTACCAGTTGAATCCACTATTGGCAAACCGCAAGTTTTCTTACGAAGTCCTTGCAACTTCTACAACGCGAGCTTTGATACGAAGAACTTGTCAAACTTCAAATATGAAGAGGTATTCTTCAATCAAGCCTTCTGATTACAATCTTTTAGAAACTTCTAGACCGTACCGTACTGGCAAATCGACTAGAGGATTGTAATTGGCTTGGGATCTGAAATTTAAAGCTCAAGCAAAAACTCTTTGGAAGACTGAAAGCTTTAGATAGAGAGAAGATTGAAAGTGAATGAGTGAGTTAAAATGATCGAAATCCTTCTCTATTTATAGGAATTCCAAAGACAGAATTCTGGCAGAATTCGGGCAGAATTCAGACAGAACTCGATGAGGAAATCTCGGTCATATCTGCAACTGCAGGAGGACCAAGTTCCAAAGAATTCAAAAATCAAACGGCCACCAACCGAACTCTGGCCGAACTCTGGCCGAGTTCTGTCAGGGTTAGGTTAGGTTTTAAAAATTAGTTTTTGATGATTTTTGAAAACCTTTTTGAAAACCTTTTTGAAGCTTTTGTTTAAAAGAATGTTTTTCAAAACAAAGGATATTTTAAAAGTATTTTGAAAACATTTTGGAATAGCCTATTTGCCAGTACGACTCGGTGTACAACGTATTCCTAGACTCAATAAAATAAAAAAAATATTGCTCGAAGAAATACAGACTCGAACAGGCAAACATAGCTTCGGTCTTGAACTGTGTAGATAGCTATTTTTGATCATGTCCAAGAGTCCGATACATCCTGACTAGCTTCATATATCGAGACAGAGTTTGATCAATTATTAAAATCAGGTTGACCATATGACCAATGGGCCAACAATCTCCCCCATTTTGATAATTGACAAACTATGAATGATATAACATTAAAGCTTGAAATAAAATAAAAATTGTTCATGTCCTGCATTTTCTCAAAAGAATGTTAGATCTTTATTTTTCTCTCCCGTTGTCACTTAGCAAAATAATTGCAAAAGAGTAAAAACTCCCCCACAATCAATGCATAAATAACAAACAGTGAAGAAACACAAGAAAATAAACATGATAAATGATAGAAATAGTAAAGAAAAATTTGCATAACATCACAGGCATGTATTTGTATTCAAGCAGTTTATAATAAACAAAGAATTATATCATAGGCAGTTTATAGTTAAGAAGCAGATAAAATAAATGCTAAGTAAATAAACTGATGTGAATCATAAACCAATAAAGATGCAGATAAAGATTAACAAATCCAGTACAAGTCCTTAGGAAAAAAAATACTGATAACAAAGTCTGAAAATAGAAAAACTTGGAATGTCGGAGCATTTCCAAGTGTACAGTAGATAATGTCTAAGTCTCAAAAAGAAACATATTACAACGCCTCATCATCATCATCATCATCATCATCATCAGTATGATGACCAACATGTCCAGAAGGACCAACTCCAGAGGTACCCGCGCCAGAAGGGTGAGGAGGAGCGCCAGTGTAAAACTCACCGACATAATTACGAGGAGGAGCACGGTCAGAACGGTACCAATCATATGCGTTACCGGGCTGGAAGTAGGCATGAACAGCCTAATCCTCACAGCGGTAACCAGAGAAAGCTGGATCTCTAGGGATGGAACCGGCTGAATGTCCAGTCTGGGCGAAACGAAGATCAGCTAAGGAATTTACAATCGCCTGATAACGGGTGATGTCGCGAAACTCACGTTCGTGGGCCATGTCCGTCATGGAGACGTGCAAATCTGAAAGGTGCTGGTGTATGCCCTCAAAAGTCATAGCATACTGCTGAGGAGGTGGAGGAGGTGGAGCAGTAGCAGGAGCAGTAGGAGGAGCAGATGCAGTCATACTACGACGAGATAACTTGAGAACTTTGGGCTCAGGGTCTTGAGCACAAGTAGATAAGTCAATGTCGAAACGCTGGAAGATGCGTGGGAGAATCATCGCATAAGAGAGATTTCTATCTCTTGTACGACAACGTCCCATCATCTGAATAATGGTCTTAGGGGCAGAAAATGGAATCCCCTTAAGAATGTGATACATAGCAGATAATTCAAGAGACATGACGTCATCCTTCGAAGTAGACTTTGGAAGGAGAGTAGAATAAATGATACGGTGCAATTCATAATTAAACAAGTTCAGGTTGTTTGCCTTGAACTTTCCAGAGCGAACTCTATCAGGTGCACAAAGTTCAGCTTTGAAACTAGTAAGTGTCGTACCGTCGGGGAAATCAAACTCAGTGATGTCAACAAGCGGTTCTCCTTCGTTGGGAATACCAAGAATCTCTGCTAAGAGGACATCATTGAAGTTGATATCTAATCCTCCAACATGTGTGCTTACATCAAAAGTGTTTAATATGATATTGCAGTAAAATAGTCTAATGGCATTAGTTGCTACGGGAAAACAGAGTTTAACAAAATGCTGTAACCCTAATGCCTCAAAGAAATGGCGATGATCAGGAAATACATGTCCACTTGATGGGTGCGCCTGTGCATATGGATCTCATGGAGAAGTCTCCATACCACAGTAAGGCTTGGTCTAGGATTTGAAAGTAAAACCCGTCGAACGCGCCGTCGCTAGATTGGACTGGCAAAAATAGGGAATTAGTGGTTGGATCCGAAGATGAACCTTCCTCACTTGGGTTGGTTGTCTTCTTCCTCTTAAAGGGGTTGAATCCCTTAGGTGCCATTTGTGCAAATAGAAGTAAATATACACTAATTGAAAAGTGGAGAAAGATGGAGTTATACCTCCCAAAATCAAAGTATGTCGAAGAGAACGACGAACTCCGCACGAATCCAAAGTTTAGATTGATTTCACCACTTGGATTAGAAGATAGAGGGTGGTGAAGAACTAGGGTTCGGGGCTCCTT
Source organism: Iris pallida (assembly GCA_029216955.1). Lineage (NCBI taxonomy): Eukaryota > Viridiplantae > Streptophyta > Magnoliopsida > Asparagales > Iridaceae > Iris > Iris pallida. The sequence goes on along the minus strand of JANAVB010019198.1, from coordinate 6,183,034 downwards.
CGCGGCTGCTGTTGCTGGTTATGATGTAGTTTAGAAGAAATGAGGAAGAAAGGCTCTCGGGTTCTGGTATATATAACCTGACACCCTCAACCGAACTCGGGCCAAATTCGGTCCGAAGTCTTGCCGAATTCGCCTGGGTTTGGTTTGAAATACTTTCTTTTTCATTGGCTCATTTCAAATATTTAATTCAAAGATTAGTAATTTTGACATTAAAATAATATAATTATTATTATTTTATAAATTAAATTTCGTTACACAGCGACTGTTTTAGATTAGCTGTAAGAGTACTGTCCCAGCTGGCGGAGGTTCACCGGGGAACTCTTAAGTACTGCTTCGCTTCAACCGTAGTTGTGGTGACAGGCAGACTCTTTATTGGCTTGTCTCTAACACAGTTTTTGCATATTGAAATAAAATCATAAAACAAAATTAATTAATATTATTGACGTCCAAAATTCCTAATTCTCAACGTAAATAATTGAAAAGATCTTCCGCTAGAGGTTTTATGAAAATGTCAGCTAATTGATTCTCAGTATCTATGTATACAAGGTCAATATCTCCATTTTGATGATGATCTCTAAGAAAATGATGTCGAATCTCGATATGTTTTGTACGAGAATGACATACAGGATTCTTAGTCAAATTAATAGTGCTCGTGTTATCACAGAAAATGGGAATATGTGTATAAAATAAATCATAGTCTTCTAAGGTTTGCTTCATCCACAAAATCTGAGCACAACAACGTCCTGCAGCGATATACTCAGCCTCTGTTGTTGATAGGGCTACAGAATTTTGCTTTTTACTAAACCATGAGACTAAAGCTTTGCCTAAGAAATGACATGTGCCACTAGTACTTTTTCTATCAACTTTGCATCCGACAAAATCTGCATCCAAATAACCAGTAAGGTCAAAGGACTTAGTTTTGGAATACCACAAGCCAACAGAAGAAGTGCCCTTAAGGTATCGAAAGATATGCTTAACTGCGCACAGATGTGATTCCTTTGGATTAGCTTAAAAATGTGCACACAGGCAAACACTAAACATAATATCTGGACAACTAGCAGTTAAATAAAGTAAACTATCGATCATACCTCGATACATACGTGTGTCGACCGGATTGCCTTGTTCATCAATATCAAGCTTTGTTGAAGTTGCCATCGGAGTGCCAATAGGTTTGACATTGTCCAGATCGAACTTCTTTAGCAAATCTTTTGTATACTTGGCTTGATTTATGAACGTCCCATTGTCAGTTTCTTTGATTTGCAGTCCGAGAAAGAATTTCAGCTCTTCCATCATGCTCATCTCAAACTCATTCTGCATACACTTAGAAAATTTTTGACACAGAGATTCATTAGTAGATCCAAATATGATATCATCTACATAGACTTGTATTAAAAGAAGCTTACCATTAAAGGACTTAATAAAAAGTGTAGTGTCAACCTTGTCTTTTGAAAAACCGTTGTCAAGTAGAAAAGAGCTTAGACGATCATACCAAGCACGAGGGGCTTGTTTCAAACCGTACAAAGCTTTCTTCAACTTGAAAACATGATCAAGGTTTTTAAAATCTGTGAAACCTAGAGGTTGTGCTACAAAAACTTCTTCTTTTATAAAACCATTTAAAAATGCACTCTTGACATCCATTTGAAATAATTTAAAATTATGAAAATATGCAAATGCACATAACATGCGAACGGATTCTAATCTCGCAACTGGGGCATAAGTCTCATCGTAGTCGATACCTTCTTCCTGATTGTATCCTTGAGCTACGAGTCGAGCCTTATTACGAGTCACTAAACCATTCTCATTAAGTTTATTTCGGAATACCCAACGGGTGCCAATGACCGGACGATCAATAGGCTTGGGAACAAGTTCTCAAACTTGATTCCGTTCAAATTGGTTTAATTCCTCTTGCATAGCATCTATCCAAAAACTATCACTATATGCTTCATCAATAGTTTTGGGTTTTAGCTGTGAAATAAATACAACACTAGAAACAATATCTCTACTGGATGTACGAGTACTTACACCTTTGGTAATGTCACCAATTACCAAATCCTTCGGATGATCAGCCGTAAATTTTAATCTTTTCGACAGACTCTGAAGGTAGCTGGTTCCTGGATCTTCTCTAGGAGGATCAGCTAGTACTGAGCTTGGTTGAGAATCAGCTGGTGTTGAGCTTGGTACAGATGGTTCTTCGTCATTGTCATCGATAGTCATTTGATTCAATTCATCAAAGGTGACGTTGATTGATTCTTCGATGATCATGGTTCATTTGTTGAAGACTCTGTATCCTTTGCTCTTGGCCGCATAACCTAAAAATATACCTTCATCGGCCTTTTCGTCAAACTTTCCCAAATTGTCTTTTGTATTAAGAATAAAGCATTTACAGCCAAATATTCTAAAATAAGAAACTGATGGAATTCAATCAAACCATAACTCAAATGGAGTCTTCTTCGATTTGGGTCGAATTAGAACTCTATTGAGAACAAAACAAGCTGTATTGACAGCTTCAGCCCAGAAATATTTGGGTAGACTAAACTGGTTTAACATTACTCTGGCCATTTCGGATAGAGTTCTGTTCTTACGTTCCACAACTCTATTTTGTTGTAGAGTCCTAGGGCAGGAGAACTCGTGAACAAAACCGTGTGTGTCACAAAATTGCTCAAACTCTGCATTCTCGAATTCGCCACCATGATCGCTTCTAATATGAGTGATCATGTAACCTTTTTCATTCTGAACTTTCTTGCAAAAGGCGACAAATTCGGATAATGCATCATTCTTGCGTGTCAAGAAGTATACCCACGTGTATCTAGAAAAATCATCTACAATTACAAAAGCATAAAGTTTACCTCCGAGGCTAGCAACTCTGCTAGGACCAAATAAGTCCATATGAAGCAATTGTAGAGGTCTAGTAGTACATACTGCGTTTACTGACTTGAATGTGGATCTGGTAGCTTTGTTCTTTTCACATTAGCTGCATACCGAATCCTTTTTGAATGTAATGTCCGGTAAACCGCGTACTAGCTTCTTTGTGGATAATCTTGATATTGTGTCCATATTTGCGTGACCGAGTCTCATATGCCACAGATAACTCTTATCGCTTTTAGCCGTTAAGCATCTACCTGAAATGTTAGTTTCTTCCAACAAATAGAAAACATATATGTTGTCTTCCCTGATACCTTCAAAGATAGTATTACCAGTTGAGCTATCAACTATAATACATTTGTCTTTGCCAAAGTTGATGCCATAACCATGATCAGCTAAATGACTTATGCTGAGTAGATTATGTTTCAACTCGGTAACCAGACAGACATCTTTAATAACAGGATAGGGAGACTTACCAACATCACCGATACCAATAATATACCCTTTTAAGTTATTACCGAAGGAGACATAGCCTTCCTTCTTTTTCTTCGACAGTGTTACAAATAATGTAGCGTCACCGGTCATATGCCGTGAACAACCGCTGTCGAGGATCCATTTGCTTCTAGCATGTGAAAGGTGTTCCACCTATAAAACAGTTTACAGATGAAACTTTTGGTACCCATTTCTTGTAGGGTCCTAAAATGTTAGCCTTTGGTATCCAAGCATAAATATTTAAATCAACAAGCTTTCTGATTCTACATGCAGATGAAATATGACCAATGAGGCCACAATAATGACATTTTGCATGTCGAGTGTTGAAAGCTGAGTGGTGTACATGGTTGGTAGGTTTAGGTTTTCTAGTATAGAAGAAAGCATACCTATAATCCTGTTTGGGCTTAACCTTTTGGGGTAAAGGTTTGATAGGGTTAGGTCTGACAGTGTTTGGCTTAGAAATGTTCCAATTTTTCGGTAAGTGACACGTGTTAGGAAAGGAAGCAGCAGTCTCAGGCTGTTTTCCTAACCTAATTTCCAATCTTTTGGAAGTGTCATACAACTTAGTATAATCAGAAGTGAGTGTTTCCATTCTGATTTGTGCACTTTGAAGACTTTTCTTCTCTTTAGAAAGTTCTTCCTTGAGTTAGTCAATAACTTTGTCTTTCTCTTCAGATGACTTGGTAGTCTCGTGTAATAAGAGCTTTATTGAAGAAAGCTCACCAGACTCACTAACATTATTTCTAACCTCAGCTAGTAGGTCGGTAAGTCTACCTTTTTCACCTTTGTACTCTTTGAGTACCTTCTTAGAGGTCTGATACTTGCTATGCAGTTTCCTGTAATCAGTCATCAGTTCACTGAAGGCATCTCCTAATTGTTCAAAGGTGAAGTCATCATAAGTATCAACTACAGGTTCAGTAGGTACCTGATCGGATGCCATAAAGCATACGTTTGTAGCGTCTTCTGATTGTTCGTCTTCTGAGTCGCTGGCTTCACTTTCATGCCATATGCTGGTGTTGGCATATCTCCTAGATGTTGATCTCTTCAGGTTCCCTTTTTCATACCTGTTGCTTTTCTTTCTTGATGATGAGTTTGTAGGACAATCTTTCTTCATGTGTCCCTTCTTCTTGCAGCCATAGCAGACAGCATCATCTTGATACCAGTTGTTGTTGTTGTTTTCTTTGGCTCCCTTCTCATGTCTCATGAATCTCTTGAATTTCCTTGCTAGGAGTGCTTGATCTTCAGCATCAGATTCACTGCTGTCTGAGTCACCTTTAGCAGCTTTTCTGTGCTGAGCCTTGAAAGCGATCGTCTTCTCCTTTGGTGCAGGCTCTTCAAAATCTTGTAGCTCCAGTTCATGAGTGAGTAGCTTACCCATGAGTACTTCGAGGAACATAGTTATGAGGTCATTCCCTTCAATGATTGCAGTAGCCTTTGGAATCCAGTTCTTGGTAAGTGCTCGCAGGAGTTTGCGAATCTTTTCATGGTTTCTGTACTCTTTGCCTAGGGAGGACAAAGGATTTACAATATCCAAGAACCTTTCGAATATCTGAGTAACTGTTTCGTTGGGCTTCATCTTGAACACCTCATACTCTTGAGTAAGTATGCTGACTTTAGATTCTTTGACTTGAGTCGTGCCTTCATGTGTGACTTCAAGTAGCTTCCATACTTCATTAGCCGTTGTGCAGATAGACACCCTGTTAAATTTAGTTCTATCTAAAGCACAAAATAGAGCGTTAATAGCACGTGCGTCAAGACTGGCCTTTTTCTTTTCTTCCTCTGTATATCTGCTATGGGGTTTTTCAACTAAAACTCCATCAACATTTATACGAGGTGGCTTTTGATAGCCATCAATAACAATGGACCATAAATCAAAGTCAAGTGATTTCAAGAAGAAACTCATCCGTGTTTTCCAATAGGTATAGTTCGTACCATCAAACAGTGGAGGTCTGTTTGTGGCCTGGCCTTCACTTGTGAATTTCACAGTTGCCATGTGTTGTGCTGTGATCTATATAACAGTTAATTAAAATAAATAAATAATTATACTGTTACCTTGCTTTACCTGTAACACCCGCTTTGATACCAATTGTAGGAACAATTGGGATCAAAATATAATACCTCTAGATGGAGAACCTGCTCTGATACCAATTGTAGGAAAGAAATCGTAAAGCACAATACTCTAAGGGGGGGTGAATAGAGTTGGCAGCAGAATAATGCTAATTAAAAAAGTTAGCAGCAAGATCACAGAATAATAATCACAACTAAAAATGTAAAGGCAGAGATAAGAAAGCGAACGCAAAGACAGCGATGTATACTGGTTTCCCTCTGTTGAGGACTAGTCCAGTCGGTAGAACTCTTGCTACCAGTTGAATCCACTATTGGCAAAACCGCAAGTTTTCTTACGAAGCCCTTGCAACTTCTACAACGCGAGCTTTGATACGAAGAACTCGTCCAACTTCAAATGTGAAGAGGTATTCTTCAATCAAGCCTTCTGATTACAATCTCTCAGAAACTTCTAGACCGTACCATACTGGCAAATCGACTAGAGGATTGTAATTGGCTTTGGATCTGAAATTTAAAGCTCAAGCAAAAACTCTTTGGAAGACTGAAAGCTTTAGATAGAGAGAAGATTGAAAGTGAATGAGTGAGTTGAAATGATCGAAATCCTTCTCTATTTATAGGAATTCCAAAGACAGAATTCGGACAGAACTCGATGAGGAAATTTCGGTCAAATCTGCAACTGCAGGAGGACCAAGTTCCAGAGAATTCAAAAATCAAACGGCCACCAACCGAACTCTGGCCGAACCCTGGCCGAACTCTGGCCGAGTTCTGTCAGGGTTAGGTTAGGTTTTAAAAATTAGTTTTTGATGATTTTTGAAAACCTTTTTGAAAACCTTTTTGAAGCTTTTGTTTAAAAGAATATTTTTCAAAACAAAGGATATTTTAAAAGTATTTTGAAAACATTTTGGAATAGCCATTTTGCCAGTACGACTCGGTGTACAACGTATTCCTAGACTCAATAAAATAAAAAATACATTGTTCGAAGAAATACAGACTCGAACAGGCAAACATAGCTTCGCTCTTGAACTGTGTAGATAGTTGTTCTTGATCATGTCCAAGAGTCCGATACAACCTGACTAGCTTCATATATCGAGACAGAGTTTGATCAATTATTAAAATCAGGTTGACCATATGACCAATGGGCCAACATTTTGATGTGTATAGTGCACGACCACGTCGTCCAGTTTGTCGGGCAGCACCCCGTATCGGTTAATTTTTCTAAATTTTGGTTTTTGAAAGCAAGTTTTTTTCTTAATTTTTAGAGACGAATAACTTAGCAGAAACTTGATGAATTCAAGGACTACAAAAAGGGTTTCAAACATGTATATGTTGTCTACAACTGTCCTAATTTAGTTTCTGAAAATTCTTAATGTTCAGTTCAGCGAGTGCCTTCAAAGTAGAGTGTTTGAAGTCAAGGGTGGGCTCTGTTTTGGTCAGATTTTGACAGTGTTTGCGTCGAATTTCTGATCGATCCATTGTGTTTTATCTAAATCCCTGTTTGCGTAGAAGATAGTTTGGGTACCTGGCTATCAGCTTGTTGGTGGGAAACAAAGTAATCTCTGTTACAGGGTGTTTTTCGGCGGCCAATACAGCGTTCCAGCATCACGCGGCGGCCGACGGTGGGCGTAGGTATTCGTCCGCGTCAGGCTCTCAATGGGAAAGGTTGGGCACTCCAGGTTTTGGGTTTATAGTAGCTTTTTCGTAGGGTTTTCTCTTCGCGTCCAAAGAGTTATTTCTATATGTCGACAGATAACCGAGTGCATGGGGTCGGATAGAATTTGGATGGATTTGGATTGGGAAGATTTGAATGGATTGGGATTTGGATTTAGCAAGGAATTGATTTAATCAATCTCCTTGTGTCACCTGTTCGCGGGAAGGAAAGAAAACAAGGCTTCGGGCTTGGTTAATACTGTTCCTACGGGAACAGTATTGAATGGGGTTTTATTTATTTATTATCTTTTTTTTACAAGAACTAAATCCCAAAATTCCAAGAAAGTCATAAATTTCCCAAAAATCTAAGAATATGTTTATCATAAACTAAAGATATTTTTGTAAAATTTTTCATTATACGACATGGTGAACAAGCTATCACCTATAACTAAATAAATAAATAAATCTCTAATTTCTAATAATAATGTCAAAATAATAGTACTATGAAAAAAATAAGCTAATAATTTATAAAAATCTTATTTCGTAAAGCATGTATAAAATATTAGCTAAGGCTAATATTTATACAATTTAATTCATGCTTAATCACATACTTAATTAGTATATATTCACCAAAATATTTCAAACTAGTATATAATAATAATAATAACAACAATAATAAAATAAAATAAAATAATAATAATAATAATAATAATAATAATAATAATAATATTGCTAATGATTTAAATTAATAAATTATTAAGGTATCACCAATTGGGGAGGGAAGATATTACTACTAGTATTATTTTATATCTATATATATCTTTTTAAAATAAAATTTCCAAAAATTCTAGAAGTAATAAATAATACATAAATAAATATCATAAATGTAAAATATAGTCATAACACGACTCAATAAATTTAACCCACTAAATATTCAAATAAAGTAAATCAAGTTGCACCTACAACTAATAGGCTAGTTGAGGCACTTGCATACACTAGCTGTGCCATATAGTCTAGTCAGTGTGCATAACAAAAGTTAAGCATGACTATGACTAAAATTTTAAATATCAAAATAATTCATAAGAATGTATTTAAGAAATGATTAAATAGCAAAAATAATTCTCCAAATTTTTGGGGGATTACACACAGTAAACGACAAACCTCATAATGACAACTGTGGCAATTCTCCTTGAGCGCTACGTGCTCAGGATTTGAAGAGATATTCTTCGACTGACGTGCTGTCAGTCATAATGACAGCCGTTTGGCTTCTCAAGGAAGATTGCCACATGGCTATAAGTGCTATGTGAAGCTCTGCGCCATCTGATGTGGTGCGCCATTTGATCTCAAGCGCCATTTGATATATATATTCTGGCGCTATCTGTGAATGGCGCATTGTAATGTTTTAATATATTTTGAGCTTCTACAGGTTTACCGAACCTTATTTGACACATTAAACAACATTGAGGAAAATTAAGTAAATATTTATTTTTTTCCCCTCTTAATTTAGCATGTTTGACACATTAAACATCATTGTGACACACTAAACATTAAACATCATTGTGTGTAAAAGGCTTTAAACGTCAAATAGGTTCAATGGCAACCCTGTATTGTATATCCACTCTTAATTTTTTTTCTCTCTCGATTTATCGAACCTTATTTGACACATTAAACATCATTGTGTGTAAAAGGCTTTAACGTCAGATAGGTTCAATGACAACCCTATATTATAGAATAATGCTTGGTTCATGTCGGGATAGTATCCATAAGTACTATATCATATACCATGGGCATATCATGTTTCATCTAGCTAATCATTATTTGTCTTCCGGTCGTAGTAGAGCTAATATCATTGCATGAGTCTGCTCCTTGCTTTTTCGGTTAGAATTATATATTTGTGATGCATAGCGTGGAACACATGTCTGAATTGATGACATTAGTGGCATATGATAAGCTATTAAAGAGTTAATTTGTAATTTAATTAAGTTAGAATGTGCAATATGTTATGCTCATTTTTGTTGGAATTCTGTAGCGATGGCTGGAATTGATGAATATTTGAGTTGGTATAGAACCCCACGCATGCAAAATCGACGGCATGAGTATGTGTTGGTTCATCGAGCTCTAGACGATGATTGATTGAAAGGAATGCATGTGTAGATATATTGGTATGTGTACTTTTTTTAGCAATAAATTATCATTTATGTACAAGTTATGGGATCGATGGCACCTCTAGAGGGGGGGTGAATAGAGTGTAGCAGAAAAGATATCCCTAATAAAAATTAATGCAGATGAAGGCAAATATAGACAGATAATTAAAAGCAACAATGTAAGCAGTTAATAAATAGGGTGATAAAAGCAATATGCAGACACCGAGATTTTATACTAATTTTCCTCTGAGAGGACTAGTCCAGTCTTAGTACTCTTGCTTGATGTTAAATCTACTATTTGAAATAGAGATTACACCACGTGCTTTACTCCGAAGGACATGCCAACTTCTCATAACGCCGTATTTTTATCCGAAGCCCACGAACAAACTTCAATACTGTCTGAAAAGCTTTTATACGTTAAGCTTGTACAAGTCGAACACTTCTAATCGGAACACACCGACACTTAGAATAATGGGAGTTTCAGAGTCATAGAGTTTTAACTCAATATCGAAATCACGTTGATCATGACTACATGGGCCAACAATCTCCCCCATTTTGATAATTTGACAAAATGTGATTCATACTTAACAAATGTTCAGCTGGTACGAAAGTAGCTTGGTACAGTGGTGTAGTAGCATTATCTTGCTTAATGGTACATTAGCTTGCTCAATGGTATATTATCTTGCTCCCCCGTAATAAATGACCAAGTTCTCAGAACATTTGAAATCTAGCAAAAAATACCTCAAACCAGGTTTTCAGAGCAACATGTAGTATATGTAGTATTCAATATTGTTTAAGTATAAATCATAGAATTCTCCCCCATTTGTCACATAATCAAAATGACAGAAAAATCAAAGTACTCAGCAAAGATGAAAATAAATAGTGTATAAACTAGTAAGGCATAGATGAAAACACACAACTAGAAATGCATACATAGAGTGCTGAACTAATAAAAAACTGCCTCAGAATACTAAAAGTGCATAATGCTTTGAAGAAGCATATATCGCTAATACATGTAAATAAAAAGCAACTAACACATAGTAGTGACTCTGTATCACTAGACATCATCCTCTAATCATCATCCTCATCATCATCAACATCAGCTGTCCGAGAAGGGTTCCCGGACTCAACAGTACGGTGTGGATCATGACGAGCAGTAGAAGGGTCAAAATAGCGCTAAGCCTCCGGATCATCGATGCGATAACTAAGCATCGAGGGATCATGAACCATGAGAATGGGACCGTCAATGTTGTGAGCAAAGCTGTAGCTAAAATCCTTCATAGTGTTGGTCATTGCCTGGAACTGTAGTATGGCACGAAATTCCATAGAACAAAACTGATCCATAACCAATGCCTGGAAGGACTCAAGAGTGACGCCTGTGGGAGGATATGAAGGTTCGAAACTAGCTGATGGGTCAACAACAGGTGGAGGAGGTGGAGGAGCCTGTACTGCTGGAGTAGGAGCGACTCGATAATGCATATAAAGATAAGCAGGTGGAGCATCTCGACGACAGTCATCTAGGACGATATGAAAATACTCAAAGAGGTAAGCATATAGAAGGTTTCATGGTTTCTTTCGACACTATTTCATAGCAAAAATGATCGTCTTTGTAGACTAAAAAGAATATCAAAGTGTAGATGGTAAATAGCAGAGAGTTCAAGATAAGTGATTTTATTAGTGAATGTTTGTTTAGGAATAGTTATAGAAAATAACATCTGATGCAAGTCATAGAAATAGTCATTCAAATATTTCGGTCGAAGGCGACCTTTGGGATGTGGATTGGGTTCACTGAACGAATCACGAAAGAAATCTACAGTCATGTGAGCCAAAAATTAAACTTTTGTGATATCCACAAGTGCTTCCCCTTCATTGTGAATATGAAGCATAATAGCCAAATCATCAGCACCAAATTCGATATCTATCCCACCGACTTTAGATATAATTGTGTTTTTTATGACCGTGAGATTGCAATAAAACATACGAATGGAATTCATATAAATTGGTTAAGTAGATTGCACTAATTCTTCAAAGTTATATATAGATGACTAGAAAATAAAGTGAAGTTGATCGGGTTTTCCGGACAAATTGTCCATTCAACAAAGTCGACAAACCATTCATTGGATGCATCAATAGAAACAAAGATGAACTCATCATAATAGTCACCGTCCGACATGAAGGGACTAAAAAGTGAGAAAGAATCTTCCTCTTAAACATTTGAGGAGGAATCTTCATCAACTTTTCTCTTCCTTTTGGAAGCAATAGAAACTTTGGGTGCCATTGAAAATAGAAAGTAGGGAAAATAGCGAGGTATACCGAAATTGAGTACGGAATATGGAAGAGAATCCTGAAATAGCTATGAATCCAAACTTCTAGACGTTGGGATGCTCGAAAGAAGGAGAATAGGGTGGCTAGGGGTAGGTTTTTTTGGTGTGGAAGCTGCTGTGTAGATGGGGAAGATGATGATAAAGAGAGGGATTTTAATAGAGGGGCCTGACTGTACTGCTTCTGTTCAGAAATAGGCCTTATCCGAGTTCGCACAGAGCTCGGTCCGAGCTCAGTCCCTTGGTAGTTTGAACAAAATTGGACAATTTTGATACAGGTTTTAACATGTATACAAAGTAGTAATTTGAAATATTTGTGTTGATGAAAAATAATTTATATTAATTAACCTAAATGCAAAAAATTTATCAAATATTTTGGTTTAGCTATAGGGGCCGGATCCCAGCTAGCGGTAGTCCGAGGACACTTGCAACCGTATCGATTAGGCTTTTACATCTTTTTGTCAGAAGGGCCCTTTCGGCTTATAACCAAAATACTCTCTACAATTTTTTGAATTCAGGTCAAGTAATATAATTATAAAACTTCAACAACCAAATTTTTTAATTCTCTTCGTATAAAGTTAAAACGATCTTCTGCTAAGGGTTTAGTGAAGATGTTAGCTAATTGGCATTATGTGTCCACATATTCTAGAAAAATATCACCTTGTAAAACATGGTCTCTAAGAAAATGATGTCTTATCTCTATATGCTTAGTGCGGGAGTGACAAATAGGATTCTTTGTGAGATTTATCGAACTAGTATTATCAAGTAAATAGCGATGTGGTTGTAAGATAACTGATAGTCTTCCCAGGTTTGCTTCATCTACAAATCTAAGCACAAGTCCTACGGCTATATATTCAGCCTCGGTTGTTGATAATGCAACAAAGTTTTGCTTTTTAGAAAACCAGGAGACTAAGAATTTTCCTAGAAAATGACATGTGCCACTGATACTTTTACGATCGACCTTGCATCTAGTAAAATCTGTGTTCGAATAACCTATTAGGTCAAACGAATCGGTTTTTGGATACCATATACCGGTAGTCAAAGTACATTTAAGGTATCATAGGATGCTTAACGATGCTCACTTATAATTTCTCAGGACAAGCCTGATATCATGCACATAGGCATACTGAAAACATAATGTCTGGACGACTAGCAGTTAAATAAAGTAAACTACCAAACATACCTCTGTACTTACGCACTTCAGTTGGTTTACCAGTTTTATCCATATCAAGCTTTGTAGACGTTATCATAGGAGTTCAGATTGGTTTGAGATTGTCCATGTCAAACTTCTTCAACAGGTCTTTTATATATTTGGTTTGATTGATGAAAATCCCTTATGAATTTTGTTTGATTTGTAGCCCAAGGAAGAAGGTCAATTCTCACATCATGTGCATTACAAATTAAATTGACTCTGCATAAACTTAGCAAGCTCGTTATAAAACTTCTTATTTGTTGATCCAAAGATAATATCATCTACATAGATCTGCACTAATAAAATATTCTTATCAATAGATTTTATAAAAAGAGTAGAACCAACCTTTCTTTTTGAAAAACCATGTTCAAGTAAGAAGGTACTAAGGCACTCATACCATACACGAGGTGCTTCTTTGAATCCGTAGAGAGCCTTACGAAGCTTGAATACGTGACCTGGTCCTTTGAAATCTTCGAGTCCAGGAGGTTGTTTAACAAAAACTTCTTCTTTTATAAAACTATTTAGAAAAGAACTTTTGACATCTATTTGAAAATGTTTAAAACTATGAAAACTAGCAAAAGCACATAACATATGAATGAATTCTAGTCTGACAATTGAAGCATATGTCTCATCGTAGTCAATGCCTTCTTTTTGATTATAGCCTTGAGCTACTAGACGTACTTTGTTGCGTGTGACCGTACCATTCTCATCTAATTTATTTTGGAAAACCCATTTAGTACCAATAACCAGGTGATCACTAGGTCTGGGAACAAGTTTTCAAACTTGATTCCGTTAAAATTAGTTAAGTTTCTCTTGTATTATAGTAATCCAAAATTCACTGAGCTTCGTCAACATTCTTGAGTTCTATCTTAGAAATAAAAGCTACATTAGCATAATATCGCTAGTGCTTGAACAACTACTTACACCTTTTGATACATCACCTATTACCAGTTCTTCTGGATGATTTGGGGTAAATTGTAATCTCTTCGGCAAAATTTCCAGGTATGTGGTTGATGTGTCTTTGGGTGTTTTGTTTGAGGGAATTCTATCATCTTTATTATCACTATCGTTGTCACATTGACTGTTCAATTCATCAAAAGTAACGTTTATTGACTCTTTAACTACCAGTTATCTTTTGTTGAATACTCTGTATCATTTACTCTTTGCAGCATATCCGAAAAATATTCTTTCATCAGTTTTCTCATCAAATTTGCCTAAATTGTCTTCAGTGTTTAAGATAAAGCATCTGCAACCAAAAGCTTTGAAATAGCTTATATTAGGATTTCAATTAAACCATAATTCATAGGGAGTCTTTTTTGAGATCGGTCTAATAAGAACCACATTTAACACACGGCATGTTGTATAAACAGCTTCTGTCCGAAAATACTTTGGAAGATTATGCTGGTTAAGCATAACTCTAGCCATATCACCAAGAATTATATTTTTCTCTCCACAACGCTATTCTGTTGAGGAGTTCTGGGATTAAAAAAATTCATGTGATAAACCATTTGAATCATAAAAAGTTTTAAAATCATGGTTATCCGATTTTCCTCCATGATCACTTCGAATACGAGTAATTAATTTCTCATTTTAAACCTTTTTATAAAAAGAAACAAATTCAGAAAAGATCTCATTTTTATTTGTAAGAAAATAAACCCAAGTATATCATGAATAGTCATCAACTATTACGAAAGCATATAGCTTACCACCAAGACTGGCGACTCAACTTGGCCAAATAAGTCCATATATAACAATTGAAGCAGTCTAGAGGTACTTGTAATGTTTATTGATTTGAAAGATGATCTGGATGCCTTGTTCTTTTCACATTCGGTATAGACTATATCTTTCTTGAAAGTAACATCAGGTAAGCCTCTTACCAATTTCTTTGTGGACAATCTTGCAATATTGTCCATGTTCGCATGTCCAAGACGCATATGCCATGCCCAGCTTTTGTCTTGAGATGTATGTTGATACTTTCATGTACTGTTAGTATTCTTCGATAGATATAAAACATATATATATATATATATATATATATATATATATATATATATATATAGTCCTCTTTGAATCCTACAAAAGAGATTATTCTAGAAGTTTTGTCATAAATAAAATATTTATCCTTAACAAAATAAATTCTATAACCATGATCAGTCAATTGACTTATACTCAGAAGGTTATGTTTTAATTTTGTTGCTCCATAACCATAATCAGTCAATTGACTTATACTCAGAAGGTTATGTGTTAATTTTGTTACTTGGCAAACATCTTTAATAATAGGAGAGGGAGAAGTACATATGTCGCCATTGCCGAGTATATGTCCTTTTAAGTTGTTTCCACAAGAGACATAGCCTTCTTTCATCATCGATAGAGTTGCAAATAAAGTATTATCATTCGTCATATGTCTGGAGCGACAACTATCGAGAATCTACTTACTTCTAGTGAGGGGGTAGGTTCACTACAACACAAATTAAAGATGTGACCTTTGGTACCCACTTTCTTGAGGGTTCAGATGTGTTAGTTTTAGGAACCCAAACATATATATAGATGTATAGTAACTTTCTAATTTTATAATGATGTGACATATGTCCTCTTATACCACAATAGTGACATGTAGCAGAAGTGTTCGTGCTAGGTGAAGTTCGAAGATCATGTATGTGAGTTTTTGAAAAAAGAGTGTGACTTCTTATGAGAAAATTTATACATGAATGCATGACTTCTACTATTGGACGTGACGTGTTTGTGTTTAGCCGTGTGACTCGTGTTTACTTGAGTTACAGGCTTGACAACCCATTTACCCAATTTAATTTCTAACTTTTTAGAGATATCACAAGCTTCATTATACTGACCGTGAGTGCATATATTCTCTGAGCAACAATATTATACTTCTTTTTTCTCTAATTCATAGAGATCCTTGAGTTTTACATCATCTTAATTTGCTTCTTAAGCTCCTCAAGAGTGTCATGTAATCTCAATTTTAAAGAAGATATCTCATCAGTATTACTAGAAGGAGTTTTATCTCTAATATCTTCTAGTATTTGAAATTGTTTAGAAAACTCAGAGTGTACTGTTTTCAGTTCTTTCTTAGCACCTTTATACATATCCATACCTTTATACATATCCATCATCTTCTTTTGATCTTCTAGTAGATCACTGAATGCATCAGACAACTCATCAAAAGTAAATTCTTTATAAAGTGTATTTGAAATTACCTTTGTATCTGTAGCCATGAAGCATAAATTTGATGAGTTGCGAGGTCTTTCTTCTTCTTCAGAATCATTTACCTCACTTTCACACCAGATGCTGGTATTTGTATTCCTAGTTGAAGGCCTTCTTTTCCTTGATTGATCGTATCTACTTCCATTCCTTACAACGGGACAATCTTTCTTGATATGACATGTCTTTTTACCGCTATAGCATATTGGTTCTTCGTCATCTCTAGAATCTTTCTTCTTCTTGTTAGATTTCTCATACTTTAGAAATCTTCTGAAGTTCTTCGTCATAAGGGTTATTTGATCATTGTCGGAACTGTCATTCTCACTTTTATCACCGGAAGCTATCTTGTGATGCGCTTTAAATACAATAGTCTTCTTTTTTTGGTATTCTCTTCAAAGTCCTTAAGGTACATCTCATGTGTCATAAGCTTTCCCATAAGTGTCTCGAGAATCAATGTAGTGAGATCGTTTCTTCAATTATAGCTGTTGCTTTGGGATTCCAGTTCTTGGAAATCTGCAAAGTACCTTTGTATCTTTTCATGATTGTTGTATTCTTTTCCAAGAGAAGATAGTGGATTAACAATATCTAAGAACCGAGAAAACATGTTAGTATAGTCTCATTAGGCTTCATTTTGAAGGCCTCATATTCTTGTGTGAGTTTTGAGATTTTGGATTCCTTCACCTGTGAAGTTCCTTCATGAGTTACCTCATGAAGTTTCCAAACCTCGTGAGACATGGCACATGTTGATACTCTATTGAATTCAGTTCTATCTACTGCACAAAATAAAGCATTAATAGCTTTTGCGTCAAGACTTGCTTGTTTCTTCTCGTGATCAGTATACTTGTCATATGGTTTCTCAACCAGATTTCCATCTAGGACAATAGAAAGTGGTTTCTTATAACTATCAATGAAAATAGACCACAAATCGAAATCAAGTGACTTGAGATAAAAGCTCATGCGTGTCTTCCAATACGTGTAATTTGTGCCATCAAATAGAGGAGGCCTATTTGTAGACTGGCCTTCACCATAACTAGTGTATAATGATGTCATTTCTCAAGGAGTTTTAGTCGAACTTGGAGAAACCATGCTCTGATACCAATTATGGAATTGATGGCACCTCTAGAGGGCGGTGAATAGAGCGTAGCGGAAGAGAAATCCCTAATAAAATTTAATACAGGTGAAGGCAAATATAGATACATAATTAAAAGCAACAATGTAAACAGTTAATCCATAGGGAGGTAGAAGCAATACGCAGACACGGAGATTTTATACTGGTTTTCCTTTGAGAGGAGTAGTCCAGTCTCGAGTACTCTTGCTCGATATTAAATCAACTATTTGAAATAGAAATTAGACCACGTGTTTTACTCCGAAGGACATGCCAACTTCTAACAATGTCGTATTTTTATCCGAAGGCCATGAACAAACTTCAACATTGTCTGAAAAACTTTTTTTATGGAGAGAAAAGAAAATTAAAAAATATTCGGCCAAAAAATATACGTATGTTTCTCTTCTAAATTTCTTTCTCTTTAAAAATTTAAATATCTCCTTTTGAAAACAAACATATCTCTATCTTAAACAACAAGGCTTATCTATCTATTTATTTTCGAACAAAGAGAGACTTATCTCTTTTTAAAAATAGATTTAGATAAATTATTTCTTTTATTTTTTAAAATTGATATAGATATTTCAAAAAACAATCTATCTTAGAAATAAATATACCTTTAAAAATTGTATTTCAAATTTTAATTTTAATGTTAATCTTAATATTAATGTTGATATTAATTTTATATCTTAATTTTAACATTAATTTTAATGTTGAAGTTAATGTTAAACTTGATCTTAATCTTAATCATAATCTAAATCTTAGTATTAATATTAATTTTAATTTTAAATTTAATATTATATTTTTAGTACTAATGTTAATATTAATGTTAATATTAAAATTAATTTTAATGTTATTATTAATATTAATATTAATTTTAATCTTTATTTTATTTTTAATGTTAAAAGTAAAATTAATATTCAAATTAAAATTAAGATTAAACTTATCACTAAAATTAACATTAAAATTAACATTAATGTTAAAATTAAAATTAATATCAACAATAACATTAACACTGAAAAATTAACATCAAAAATAATTTTAAAATTATTATTAATATTAAGATTAATATTAAAATTAACATTTTTAAATATAGTTTTTAAGGTATCCAAAGATATGTTTGATTGAGTCTCAAAAAGATTTAATGGGTTCTAATTATGGAAAGTGTTTAATAGTGGATTTGCACATGGGTTTAAATCTAATGTGGCTGGACATAAATTGATAAAAATTAATCTAAATAATCCTATTAGGTTAGGGCAATCTAGAATAGGCTTTACCACTTCTAGTTGGGCTAGTTTTGGGTCAGGGTAGCTAGTTAAGTCCTGAAAGCCTAAAAATACGTCTTTTGTGACTTGTGTGTATAAGTAGAACATAGAAACTCAATTGAGTGGGACATGAGTGGCATCTATATGTTGGGTCAAAAAGGTTTAAGTCGAGATTGGGCCTCCAATTTCAATCGGAAAGTACATCAATATTACGGTAGGTGTTAGAATTAGCCTTTTTGACCCGAAAGTTGCACAATAAAAATAGAGTTCAAGGAGACATGTTACAGTGGGACATGATATGCCTAAATGAATGTTGACACGTTTAGATCACACATATGAAATTGGTTTTGAAAAATTGGCAATTGTTGTGCTTCAAAATCAAAGCTACAATAAAGGGTATTTAAAGTCAAAATTAAAAGTAAAAATATATATAATTAATAATCCTATAAAAAAAATTAAAAATAAAATAAATCTCCCAAATTTAGAGGGCTTACAAATGGACTTTGGTAGAGGGATACGCAAAGGTGGTCTCAGCTGGATTGTAAATAGTTGTGTATGGGAATCTGCAGTTTTGGTTGGTGTCAAAACTGAAGCAGGTTAAAGATAAACTAAAAGTGTGGGCTAAACCTTATCTACATGCACGATGGCTATCACAGAGGCAGAAGTGCGGCTGGAATATGATGATCTATACTCCGATATAATTAACCCTAAGCTCGCAGAGGTGGAGAGGGAAATAGGACAGGCGGTAAACCATCGTTGGATGCAAGAACATATTGAATTGGCACAAAAGGCAAAGTGTAGTTGGTTGCGAAAAGGTGATAGGTGCATGAAGTTCTTCTACGAGGTGGTACGGGCAAGGCAACACAAAAACAACATACAAAGACTTATCAACCAGGATGGTAAGGAAGTAGCTTCTCTATTGGCCCATTGGTCATAGCCAAACCAGATTTTAATAATTGATCTAACCCTGTCTCGATATAAGGGCTACTTGGACGAACTGCTAGAACTGCTACTGCTACCGTTCAAGACTTGGAGCCTTGTTTGTCATTGCTTCTGTATTTTTATTTATTCAATATATTTTTTTCATATTTTATTGATTCTAGAAAATATAATGTACACCGAGTCGTACTGACAAATAGGCTACCCAAAAATGTTTTCAAAAATACTCTTTCGTCTTGAAAACTAGCCTAAAACCAAAAGCCTTAACTGCTTGAACATTTGAAAGCCCAAAATCTAAGTTTCAAAACACAAATTCACCAGTTCTGAACCAGCAGAACTCTGGGCAAACTTGTCACGACCCGCATCCACTTTCGGGATACGAGTGCGTGTCCAAGCCCAGCCTACGCCGTGGTATTGACGGTAGTACGCTATCTAGCCCACAATAAACAAAATGCTCATAGGTACTAACTGCTTATTCACAACAACATAATCAACTTTACAAATTTAGAAGTGTTACATTTGAAGAAGAATATAACCTTTTACAATTACAGAAAACTATCACACATCTAACTAGTCTTCTATGGTTTGGCCTTCGAGTCTCTATCTCCCCCTGTATGGTCCATAGCGCAAAAGTAGGCACATTATCCTCATCTATAAAAACGATCCCATCAGGAAAGGAGCAAAGTACAACCATATTGGAATTAATGTTGTTAGCCCAAAATAAGTTAGAACAATGAGAAACAATGATGGCAAAGAGTATATAAAGAAGTAGCAAGGTATAAACTAGCAAGATATGAACTAGCAATATATGAACTAGCAAAATATGAACCAGTAAGACAGGAACTAGATAAAGGAACATTGAAAACAACTATTTGTGTGTGAAATACCTTTTAATACATGAACGACTGGGCTAACATGACACATCATACAAAGGCTATCCACAATAATAGGGTACGGCTAACTCATACGTGGGGTGTATGATTTAGCTATCCACAATAATAAGATTTGGGTTTGTTCACGTACTTACCGAGTATTTCCTCTCCTGACTCACTTCCAATCAATAACGGTCAATGATACACTAAGGAGGATACAATAACTACGGTGTCACAATCGTGTCTCAATGAAATATCAAGTAATGTCTCAACGGGATATCAAACAAGGAAACGATAGAGAAAATGTTATAATAAACTAAAACATAGAGCATTACTGTACTTGCCTGAATCCTTTCACAAACCGTAGTCACAAGTTGAGGATACGAGAAACGCTGATCTATAAGCTATCAACCATATCGCATGTCGTACCACGAACCATGCACGAAAACTACAAGTTAATTCTAATATTCTAACTCTAAAATCATGGAATAAGTTGCTAATTGGTTAACTAATCTAACAATCCTTAATTCTAGAATAAATCACTTAAAAACCTAATTTAACCTATAATAATCTGAAATATCACCTAAACTAGAAATTTTTGGCCACAAAAAGTCATGTTTCCAATTTTGAAAACTATGGCACGCAAATCGAGACGTGCCATTGACTATCTAGTCAAACGTCATGAACTTAAGATTTTGAAAGTGCACCATGGTAGATTTCAATGCCATGAGTGCGCTAGAATTGACCGTGCCACAAAATCACGCTTTGGTCAAAAGATGTCGCCGTTATGGCTAACCGTGACCAAAACGGTGATCTACCGATCAATTCTGAGTTCAACTGAATAACAAAAATATCAAACAAACCTCTAAAATTCTGGGAAAATTCTGTGACGAAGATTGTTGTGTTAGATTTCCAAAATTTCAAACGGATCACAAATCGAAGTTCGAGATCTCTCAGGATCTCGAAAACCATGCGACGTGTCGAGTTTTGGACAACAAACACTCATAGAATTCTCCAGAAATTCAGGATCAAAATATTCGAAAATAAATTATAAATTCTGGAATTTTACCTACATACGAATCGAAAAAAAATAACATGCTAAAATCACGTTGAGGTTGACGGCAATCGCTCCGGAAAGTCGGGGGTCTCCAAAGAGCATCTCTCTCAAAACGGCCAAGTGAATATTAGGGTTTACGAAATACTTTAATATATATATAGGAGAGAGAAAGTGGCGGTTACTGTAGCTGTAGTTGGCACCGACAGGTGGTCTCCCCCGGGTTGATGACTGGGTAATTATTTATTTAATTTAGAAATTCATTTAAAAATCATTTTAAGTTCAAATAAATCAAAATAAATTGCTGAAAAATCCAAAAAATTTCTAGAAAATTTTAGAAAATATTTCTAAGTATCTAGAATCTAAATAAAATATTTTAACACAAAATATCATCATGTGACCTCACAGTAAATTCCAAAATCCTATAAAATATAAATTCTATATGTTTTAATTGTCTAAAAATTCTCAAAAATTCTAAAAAAATCCAGAAAAATCCTAGAATATTCTAGAAAATATTTTTATTCATCTAGGGCCTAGATAAAAATATTCGGTCTAGAAATACACCCGAATGACCTTACAGTAAATCCTAAAAGTCATTAAAAATAATAAACCCTTAAATATTAAATATCTAAAATATCCAAAAATTATAGAAAATATAAAATTGCTAAATAATACATATATAAACTACCTAGAGGTCATATGACCTTAATATGGTCATAGATCACCTACAAGGTTCGACATGACTCCCAATGATCATGAAATTAATCATAAACAAATAAACTCAAAATTTAAAAATTTGGGTAGTGGACTTACAAATCTATCCATCTTAGAAAAATTTTGTCCTCAAAATTTCAAAAGATATAAATAGGCACGACTAAGAATATCATCAAAATATAATATGATCAATCGATATGAATAAGCACGACAAAGAATATAATTAAGAAAATGATACAATTTATGATCAATTAGTCAGCAATAATCACAGATAGAAGCGAAGCTCAAAAGAAGATATGATTTTTGGCACGATAATGATTATAGTTAAAATAGTCTAGTCACGATCAAAGTCATTTTAGAATGATCAAATAAAAAATGTTTCAGCATGATTCGTTACTAAAACAAATTATTTAGACATGATCAAGATTCAAGATCTATGTATGATATGAATCTAGTGTAATATAATCGAATAAAGTAATCGGTTCTAAATGGTTACTAGGAAGAAACTAAATAATGATTTCGAACCGGAAAGATAGGAAAGAAGGTACTACAGATTATGGAGAATACGATAATAAGAAATAGGGTATTAAATCAATTTGGAGTGAGAGTACAAGATTTGCGGATCATGAAAAAATAATAGTCATATGCCAATTAAAAGATATAGTCTCTATGGTATTCGAAAACAGTGTGCATATCCGAAATCATTTTACCGATCAATGCCTCGCCAGTGTACATCTAGCTGCAATAAACTCTTGGTTCCATGACTCAAATAAGAATACGGTATCAAATATTCTATCTACTCTATCCTGTATTGACATAATAATTCAAAAATTAAATAGGACAACTAAGACATAGTTTGAATAATATTTGACAACCTAAGCTTACTTAAAATTATTTCAACTTAGGGGTCATGCCACGTCAGTGCACTACTGGCTGTAATGAACCCACAGTATTCATAATTCAAATAAAATGAGACAGTGCATATCTGTCTTGCCATTGTAAGTTATTTAAAAATTATTTTAACTATATCCATAAGAATCTCAAGGAGCTTCTAGAAATTCAAACAAGTTACAAGATAATTAAGATAGGAAAAGTGTAAGTACTTGTACTGTAAGTCTCAATTCTTGAAAATAGAATAATTGATTAGGGAGAAAATAACTGAAGATAAGAGAATTATAAACATTCTAATCTCTATCTCATGGATATTCAAATGATTAAAGGAAAAGTTTAAATGAAATAAACTAACGCGAGATTCATATATGGATAACAGAGACAAAATTATAAAATATGGTAAAACATGAAATAAGTAATTAATTCAAACCTTATGATATGAGGATAATATCTAAAGAGGGCAAAAAGAATTTTTTTTTAACAATTTATCAAGGTTAGAGCATGAATTCTTGGAAGACCTAACTTACCAAGCGAATAGTCTACCCACCTTTGATCCTACCATCGTATCAAATATCTAATAGGATTTAGAATTCAATAAATCATTGGCTAAATTACATTGCCTAATTAGCAACCTTAACTACCCAAGGGTCAAATTGAATAAGGAACTCTTAGTTCTAGTCATTCTCCAAAATTAAATCAATTCTAATTGTGAATGAACAATTTTCTAGTCGCAGGCTTGCAGTAGTACGACTAACTTAAGTGCTATCACAAGTTCGTAATCTTTTGCAAAAACTGACCTGTATGGGCCACCATAAAAACTTGTCACGACCTGCACCCGTTTTTTGGGATACGAATGCGTGTCCAAGCCCAGCCTACGCCTCGGTATCGACGGTAGTACGCTATCTAGCCCACAATAAACAAAATGCTCATAGGTACTAACTGCTCATTCACAATAACTAAATCAACTTTACAAATTTAGAAGTTTTACATTTGAACAAGAATATAAGCTTTTACAATTATAGAAAACTATCACATACCTAACTAGTCTTCTATGGTTTGGCCTTTGAGTCTCTATCTCCCCCCGTATGGTCCATAGCACAAAAGTAGGTATATCATCCTCACCTATAACAACGATCCAGTCAGGAAAGGAGCAAAGTACAACCATATTACAATTAATATTTTTAGCCCAAAATAAGTTAGAACAATAAGAAACAATGACGGCAAAGAGTATATAAAGAACTAGTAAGGTATAAACTAGCAAGATATGAACTAGCAAGATATGAACTAGTAAGACAGGAACTAGATAAAGGAACCATGAAAACAACTATGTGTGTGTGAAATACCTTTTAATACGTGAACGACTGGGCTAATACGGCACATCATACGATGGCTATCCACAATAATAGGGTACGGCTAACTCATACGTAGGGTGTATGACTTAGCTATCCACAATAATAATATTTGGGTTTGTTCACGTACTTACCAAGTATTTCTCCTTCCGACTCACTAACAATCAATAACAGTCAACGATACACTAAGAAGGATACAATAACTATGGTGTCACAATCGTGTCTCAATAAAATATTGTCACGACCCGCACCCAGTGTAGGGGCATGAGAAGTGGGTACGTCCAGCCTACGCTTTAGTGTCGACGGTAGAACACTGTCCTAGGTCACATACATCTAACACAGTATAAATGTAACTATACAAGATATACTCTCCAATCGAAGGACAATACAGAAGGTACATCTCAACCACAATTCGAAGATAGAAATAGCACGATATGATATATATAAAATCTTAAAAGAGAACATACGAATAGAAGGAAATAAGTCTAAGTGTCTAAACGACACAATCATCACAACATCCAGAACATAATACAACTCAAATGTCAAGTACAAGACATAAAGAAATAAGATAAAGCCTAGCTATCTAGCCTAGGCAATGGGGATGATGTCCTCTGCTAGAACTGGATCCTCCTGTGGGTCCAGCTCACAAGTGTCATCTAGGCCTGCTCTATAATAAGTAGGGCAGAACTCCTCGGTGTCATCTATAATATTTTCAAAAGGTCCAGTTAGTACAGGAACGAGCACATAACTCTCACGCAGTTCATATCAAGAAAGGAAATGTAAAATAAGCAATAAAATAGTATACATGAAGGGGTGTAAGAGATGTACATGAGTAGTAAGAGAGATATCTGGAAAAAAATATTTATATATATGGAAAGTAAGAACTGTAAGTGAATATAAGTGATTTAGAGCACAAGATGGTTATGTAATCGGCTTGATGTTGTACACGACTAAGATACAGAGTTTATACACAAGTAAACTAAGGAATAATCACAACCACTTCTACTCCCCCGTCCCCAATCAATACACAAGAATCCATTCAAGTTATATTACGTCCACGATGATTAGTTTGCACAAGAAGATCATGTGAGGACACGAGAATACATGAGAACACACGATTTGTACACGAATAATACGAATATAAGGAGTACACAATGCACATGATAAAGTATACAATCATTAAATACCTGATGTATCCGCTGAGGGGATAACATCGCATGAAATTATCCATATAATACTAATCCGTGATAACAAGTGTCAGCATCAAGTAAAGTATTCTAGAGCAAGAATATAGATCCTGATAAGTATGAAACGATCAGAGAATGTACTCGCCTGATATCCTAAACGACTGATGAGAACAAATGTCCGTACAGGAGTAACTGAGTCCTATTTAGAGCAACACAGGTTACAATGTATCCAAGATGTAATAAATAAAGTTTACAATGCAATCTACTGATTCTAGGTCATTCTAGGTCAAAGACAACTCTAAGTCAACTCTGGTCAACCTTTAGTCAAACTAAGAGTCAAAGTCAATTATCAAGGGTTTTGGTCAAACCTAGACTAGGGGTCAACATCTATGATACTTAGGATATATTAACATATATACATATCACATATATCCATATCCATATAGTACCAATCTAGTACATACATATATAGATATCACAAAGTCTATACCCAACATCCTATAACATAACCTACCTATCCTATGGTACATGTATGATATATCACTCTCAAACTTAAGGGCAACAACCAATCATATGTACATACTATATTGTCATCCATGGGGTATAGCAACTTGAACCTCTAATACTAGTAACCCTATAGTATGCATATATACCATAACCCACATGTTCACACACACACACACACACACACACACACACACACACACACACACACACACACACACATATATATATATATATATATATATATCAAAAAGGTATCTTACATATGTGTACATTACATACCATTGAACCATGAGGGATACCTTGCAATAGAGGGTAGCAACCAAAAAGAGACTGAACAATCAATAAGAGGAATTAACTGACCTCTACAAGGGACTGAACTAGCATACAAAAACTAGTACCACATGAAGGCAAGGACTTCACAGAATATATAATCCCCCACTTCTCAAAGTACTGATACAGGAAAATAAAGTAGAGCCCCACACTCCTTCCAATCCTAATGATTAAACACAACAAATGATACAACCATACAGAACTGGTCACTCAAGATGTCTGATACATCAAGTAGTGAACCAAGACTATGTTATTGTTCAGATATGGACCCAATTTAGTAGGCAGGATAAAAAAGATACTCATTGTTCCCCCAAATGTAGGATATACAAGGTTGTGTATGCAGGATATCAATGGTTTATCTGAACATAAACCAAATGACTAATTTGCATGACACTAACTACGTACAGGCAATAAAGTAAAATTGAATGCAATACAAATATACAGGCAATTCAGAGACTACAGTAGATGATGTAGTGCAGGACCTATTTGAAAGTGTGAATGCAATGCAATGGGCTCATTACAAAGACATGATTTGACCTTTAAGATAGATCTTGCACTCAAAGGGTTTCAAGCCATTATCTTGAGTGAACAATAGAGTTCACAAGGATCTGAACTCAAACATCAGAGGTTAAACATATGATCAAGGGACTGAACCATATGCAATAAAAGGGATAGGTCAATTGGACAGAAATATAATGCCTTGAACTGAGCCTCATATGAATGGCACTTGACTGAACTCAGGACATGACAGAACAGGGTATTAGTGCAGTAGTATATGCCAAGGTAATCTATAACTAATCATTTGGAGCTAAGGGGGTGTTCGGCGTGTGTCGAGCAAGTGACTGTCAAATGTGTCATAACAATGTACAGTGAAGTGCTCGAGTGCCAATGACAGAGTGTCAAGGAGTGTACTGACATGTGTCTAGTGTCAGTGTGTCCAACTGAGTGTCCAATTGAGGTGTTAACAAGTGTCAAGACCTGGGAATCATGTATCAGGCAACTAGAGCACAGAGGGGTATGTGTGGTATGTGTCCGGTGGGATTCGACACGACACAAGGCTCGAGAGGTCTCGTGCACGTGTCCACAAATAGTTTGGTCTAGGGCTAGGTTTCCATCACCCTGTCATGTGTCCACGACGTGTCTAGGCTTGACACGAAGCCCGTGTCAGTGGCAAGATTCATCAGTGCACAGTCAAGGCACAAATCCATGCGGCCTCGATTTCATATCTGATATGACACAAAATCCACTCAAATTTGGGAAGGGGACTGAAAGTCATGGCCTCCATCCCCACACCAATTTTGGTGGGTCTACGTGGCCTATACAGAGAGAAAAAAGGGTCGAGCAGCAGGGGATGTGTCACAGTGTCGTACTGACATCCTTGTGTCCGATTTGGACATAAAAATGACATCAAATCCAACTCAGTGTCCAAGAAATACAATCCACACATATTAGGCTACAGAAATGTGAAATTTGTTTTGAAAAACATTAATAAA
Organism: Iris pallida; assembly: GCA_029216955.1. Classification (NCBI taxonomy): domain Eukaryota; kingdom Viridiplantae; phylum Streptophyta; class Magnoliopsida; order Asparagales; family Iridaceae; genus Iris; species Iris pallida. The sequence goes on along the minus strand of JANAVB010019198.1, from coordinate 6,155,393 downwards.
TAATTTATTGAGGCATTTCATCAAACACTTTACACTACACTCCGACACGCCTCCTATACGCGTATCAAATGGACACAAAATCCTACCAAACTTGGTCTACAGGACTATGGTGCCTAGATGCATGCATCTATGAAGAGAAAACAGGAAAACAAATGAGTTTAGGGCCATTACCTATTGAGAGTTAGAACTCAATACAAATGCCTAGAAATAAGTCCCTTTACCAACATTCTTTCGTCCAAGAGCCTCCAATCCTTGCTAGCTATCCTCCAATGATCTCCTCTACAGCAAGGGAGTGTAATGCGAAATACTAGGCTCAATTTGGAGGTGATTTGGAGAAAATAGGTGAATGTGGGGAAGAACTCAATTTAGGGTTTGAAGGGGTAATGAAAAGAGGTAAAGGGGGCTATCATGATGTTTATATTGGAGAGGGGGCTGTCATGGGGTATCTCTAGGGGTAGGGTTTAGCTATTTAGCTCAGGTATAGGCCTCTATATGAATAATTCAAGCCTTCCTATTAAAGGCCCAAGTAAAATATCTAACCTTAACAAATATCCTACTCCTAACATAATATCTAGATATTACTAACCTTGTCATGTGATAGAAACTTCTAATCTAATATCTAGGCTCACGACTAGTATCTAAGTTAGGGCAATTCTAGGTTAAGGCTTAACATAATGATTAGCACAATATTAATTAATAAAATTTATTTTCACCAAAAGTCAAAAATGACCAAAATACCCCTAACCTAAAAAGTGGTAAATAGTCAATCAAATCACATGGTTAGGTCTTCATGGTCATGGTTAGTCTCTAGGATAAGTAACTCTAAGGTTACACAAGTAAAAATGCCAAAGTCATAATACACTAAATTAAATAGTATTAAATTAATTAAAAATCAACATTAATCATTAACATGATTTAAATCCAATTATTTAATGATAAATTTTACAAAAGTTCAAAATTACCCTCATTTTAGAAAAGTGGTTGTTACAAATATCAAGCAATGTCTCAATGGGATATCAAACAAGGAAACGATAGAGAAAATGGTATAATGAACTAAAACATAATGCAATATTGTACTTGCCTGAATCCTTGCACAAACCATAGTCATAAGTCGAGGATACGGGGAATGCGAATCTATAAGCTATCAACCCATATCGTATGTCGTACCACGAACCATGCACGAAAACCACAAGTCAATTCTAATATTCTAACTCTAAAATCATGGAATAAGTGGATAGTTGGTTAACTAATCTAACAATAATTAATTCCGGAATAAATCACTTGAAAACCTAATTTAACTAATAATAATCTGAAATATCATCTAAACTAGGAAGTTTTGGCCACAAAAAGTCATGTTTCCAATTTTGGAAACTATGGCACGCAAATCGAGGCATGCTATTGATTATCTAGTCAAACGTCATGAACTCAAGATTTTGAAAGTGCACCTTGTAGATTTCAGTGCCATGAGTGTGCTGGAATCGACTGTGCCACAAAATCATGCTTTGGTCAAAAGATATCGCCGTTATGGCTAACCGTGACCAAAACGGTGATTTATCGATCAATTCTGAGTTCAACTGAATAACTAAAATATCAAACAAATCTATGAAATTCTAGAAAAATTATGTGACAAAGATCGTTGTGTTAGCTTTCCAAAACTTCAAACGGATCGCAAATCGGAGTTCGAGATCTCTCAGGATCTCGAAAACCATGCGACGTATCGAGTTTTGGACAACCAACACTCACAGAATTCTCCAGAAATTCAGGATCAAAATATTCGAAAATAAATTATAAATTCTAGAATTTTACCTCAATACAAATCCAAAAAAAAAATGGCATGCTAAAATCACGTCGGGGATGACGGCACTCCAGAAAATCGGGGGTCTCCAAATAGCAACTCTCTCAAAACGGCCAAGTGAATGTTATTGTTTACGAAATACTTATATATATATATATATATATATATATATATATATGAGAGAGAAAGAGGCGGTTGCTGTAGTTGGCACTGACAGGTGGGCCCCCCGGGTGGATGACTGGATAATTATTTATTTAATTCAGAAAATCATTTAAAAATCATTTTAAGTCCAAATAAATAAAAATAAATTGCAGAAAATTCTAAAAAATATTTCTAAGTGCCTAGTATCTAAATTAAATATTTTAACACAAAATATCATCATGTGACCTCACAGTAAATTCCAAAAGCCTATAAAATATAAATTATATATGTTTTAATTATCTAAAAATTCTCAAAAATTCTAAAAAATCCAGAAAAATCCTAGAATATTCTAGAAATATTTTTATTCATCTAGAGCCCAAATAAAAATATTCGGTCCAGAAATAATCCCGAATGACCTTACAGTAAATCCTGAAAGTCCTTAAAAATAATAAACCCTTAAATATTAAATACCTAAAATATCCAAAAATTATAAAAATATAAAATAGCTAAATAATACATATATAAACTACCTAGAGGTCATGTGACCTTAATATGGTCATAGCTCACCTACAAGGTTCGGCATGACTCTCAATGATCATAAAATTAATCATAAACAAATAAACTTAAAATTTTAAAAAAATTGGTTAGTGGGCTTACAAAATTTGCCCCGAATTCGGCCCGAGTTCGGTTGGTGGAAGTTGCTTTTTTAAACTCAGCCTTCCTGCAGTTACGGATGCAACTACTATATGCCGAGATCCTCTCACGCAATTATGCCCGAATTTCATCTGAATTCTGCCCGAATTCTTCCTTTTAGAAATCCTATAAATAGAGAAGAATTTCTACCATTTCAACACACCAATTCACTTTCTTATCTATTCTCTCTAAGCTTACTACATTCTTCCAAAGCCTTCTAAGCTTTCACTTTCAAATCCCAAACGAGTTACAATCCTATAGTTGATTTGCTAGTGCGGTATGATCTAGAAGTTCAGAGTGATTATAATGAAGAGGCTTGACAACAAGTAAGACACTTCACAATTGAAGTTGATCGAGTGATTCAGATCAAAGCTCGCATTTGTAGAAGTTGCAAGGAATCCGTATGAAAACTTGCGGTTTTCTATAGTAGATTTCAACCGGGAGCTAGAGTTCTCTCGACTGGATTAGTTCTCACAAGAGGGATACCAGTATACGTCACCGTATTTGCATTTTCTCTCTGCTCTTTACTTTTACATTTCCATATCTGTGATCTTGCTACTAATTTTTTTAATAACTAATATTTCGCAGCCTACTCTATTCACCCCCTCTAGAGTCTATCGCTTTATATTTCGATCCTACAATTGGTATCAAAGCGGATTATAAAGGTAAAAGCGAGGTTACACTGCTATTTTTTAAAATATAATTGTTACATAAGGTCACTGTATCACATATGGCAATTGTAAAATTCATAAGTGAAGGCCAAGCTACAAAAAGACCCCTACTGTTTGATGGTACTAACTACACATACTAGAAAACATGAATGAATTTCTTCTTGAAATCTCTAGATTTTGACCTATGGTCTATTGTAGTTAATGGATATAAAAAGCCTCCCTGTGTTCTTATTGATGGAGAATTGGTTGAAAAAGCACATGGCAAATATACTGACTCTAAAAAGAAAGAGGCCAATCTTGACGTACGTACTATTAATGCTTTATTCTGTACTTTAGACATGACTAAATTTAATAGGGTGTCCATATGCACAACATCCAATGAAGTATGAAAACTTCTCGAAGTTACACATGAAGGCATGAGGTAAGTCAAGGAGTCTAAGATCAGTAGACTTACTCAAGAGTATGAGATGTACAAGATGAAGCCAAAGGAATCCTTTATGCAAATGTTCACAAGATTTCTAGATATTATAAATCCTTTGTCCTCCTTTGGCAAGGAATACAATAATCATGAGAAGATCCACAAGCTGCTGCGAGCTCTCATAAAAAACTGGATTTTGAATGCTACAATAATTATTGAAGGAAACAACCTCACTACCATGTCTCTTGAAACGCTCATGGTAAAGCTACTCACTCACGACCTGGAACTTCAAGACTTTGAAGATGTTGCACCAAAGGATAAGTCAATCGCCCTCAAATCTCAGCACCGAAGGACTGTCGAAAAAGATTCTGACGACAGTGAGTCCGACACTGAGGATCAAGCAATCCTAGTGAAGAAGTTCAAAAAGCTCATGAGATACAACCGAAAAACAAAGGAACACAATAGCAACAATGAAGAAGATCCAATCTGCAACGGGTGCAAGAAGAAAGGACACATCAAGAAGGACTGTCCGACAACATCATTATCAACCAAGAAGGACAATAAATATAAAAAAAGTTACTTAAAAAAATCTAATTCTAGATGATATGCCAACACCAGCATCTAGCATGAAAGTGAAGCTAGCGACTCAGAAGATGAACAATCAGACGACGCTACAAATGTATGCTTAATGGCATATGATCATGTAAACTCAAATCCTCTGTTTGATACATATGATGATTTTACCTTTGAACAATTAGGTGCAGAATTTAGTGACCTCTTAGATGACAACAAAAAGCTGCTTTGCAAGTACCAAAACTCTAAGAAGGTACTCAAAGAGTACAAAGGTGAAATAGAAACATTTACCGACTTACTAGCTGAGGTTAGAAGTAATATAACCCTAGTGAGTATAGTGAGGTTTTTTTGTCAAGTTGTAACTACTCGAGTCTACATGATTATCCGAAAAAAGACAAGACCATTTGTCACGCCCCAGTACCGGAATACTAAGACGGACTAGGCCAGCTACTCCATATAAGGTATATAAACTTCAAACGGCGATCAAGGCTGTCAAAAGACTAGGAGGTGCATGCTATAATCAAGTCTCCTATAGTCTGACAGAGCATCTAGGTCTCAATCAATCAAAACAAGAAGCAGTAAATCATGATCATATAAGACAAAGCAGTAAGACGTCTCCGACGCTTCATCAAAATGATTCATGAGCCTAGCTATACAAAATGATAAGCTAGTACCGAGAGTCAATAGTACATAACTATAGTCAGCTGAAGTCTGATTTAATTACAATTATGTGGGGAACTAAATGTCCAGAACTGCCGGTTAACAGGTGCCGGTGGCTAAACGCCAAGTACAAAATATAAGTTATCAGAGCGGTGAAAAAGAAACTCACTCATGGTCCCTGGCACCCATACTCCTGGTGTGCACCATTGTTCGGATAGAAAGCTGGATCCTCTGGTGCTGCTATACGATATCTAGCCAAACAAAACCAACGGGATCAGGCCCCGAATAGCAAGTACCACGAGGGAGCACATAATGAATAAGACAAAACCCAATGAGTAAATTAAGACTTGATTCAAGAGTTATAGGCTTATACCATATCATTGAGACAATAAGATACCCTTACAACCAAACAAGGACAAACGGTGCCAATATCGTGTCGAGATAAGATATATCCTATAACCATGGGCAGGTGAAGGGCTTCTGGTCGCAACTTCGATCCATAGTCTATCGTAACATAATAGCCCAACCCAACAACCAAACAAGGACACGGGTTGGACCACGTACCACAATAGTCCATGTTCCTCAGTTGCTAACAGAAGAAAACATATCACAAACAAGTCAGCTTACAAGCGGCCAATCAATCCTACGGCTTTCTATGATTTGTCTGGATTATCCCAGTAATGGAATATAGGAATCCTCAGATCGTATCGCATCCAAGCAGGGCTAGCCAATCCATTATATATATACCCGCAGCACTTTGATTATGCACCGGTCTCCCGTAGGGCCACCCTGCTAAAACATATAACACATAGCACATAGGAGTCGAATATAGTCATCCACTATAGGTAGATGAAACTGTATCCGTGGCGGCCAACCCGACACGTCATGACAGGACCTGGGGTGGCTGGTGACGTACGATCTCGAGATTCTATTCCCTCCTAATGCTTCTACCGATTTAAGTTGCTTAGATTAACCCTATTTTAATCTTGGAATTATATGTCGTGGTCACATGGTCATCCTTCTATATGTTGTACCATAGTACGTGTACCCTAAGTATGAATCCACATCGGCTCAAAGGGTCCCAAATATAGATCCATGCTTAGTATAATGCATCAAACAACAATCAATATAGACACTATTACTGACCAATTACCATGATTGTGCTGGAAGGTACACATGTATTGACATATAACACGAATGATTACTTAGCACGTAGCGTCACACCTCAGTGCACTCATTAAATAGCACCGCAGTGCATACTAATATTGTATCTCAATACACTCTTAGAAAATGTACCAATACATATACAGGTAATCAAGTCAGGAACGCGGTTAAGTCAGGAAGTCGCGCGGACCCCTCGTGACATAAAAGTCACATATGAATTCTGGTTAAAGTGAGACATAAAGATTCTTGAAGCCAAGACAAATATCTACAAGTCTTATGTTGGGACTTGGGAGAAATTCTGGCCACAAATCAGCCAAATAGGCACTATACGGCACTATACAAGCCATGCAGCACTATTCATGCATGCGGCACTATACAAGACTGCGGCACATTCCATGCGATACTATGCAAGCCTGCAGCACTATTCATCCTGCGGCACTATTCATGCATGTGGCACTACATGCGACACTATAAAAGCCTGCAGCACTATTCATGCCTATGGCACTATTCATTTTATGCGGTACTATACAAGCCTACGACACTATTCATGCCTGTGGCACTATTCATCCTACGGTACTATTCATTCCATGCAGTACTATACAAGTCTGCGGTACTATGCAAGCCATGCGGCACTATTCATCCTGCGGTACTATTCATCCTACGGTACTATGCAAGCCATACGGCACTATTCATCGTCCCTGCCAGAACCAGGACAGATGAACATAGATGATGTCCAAATATTGTTTTGGCCATAACTTCCTCAAAACAAGTCAAGATCTAACTTTTCAAAGGTCAAAATTAGGTAGAATGAGATTTTCTACAACATAGGACCATTAGCTTTCGAAAACAACCAAGTTTGATAGATCAAAACCATGAAAATCCATAAAACCCTAGTTTTAGAAACTTAGATCTACACAAAACTAGCCATTAAAATCAAAAACTCCAAGAACCAAACTTGTAGAGAATGAAGAGAAAAACAATATAGACAAATAATATAAAAAGGAAAAAAAATCAAGAATGAAAAATACAAGAATCTCTCCATTTGGTGCAAGGTGTACTTGCCTAAATGTTGGTTGGAGGAAAAATGAAATGAAAAGTGAATGAGGAGAGAGAGTGTAGAAGAGAATATATATAGGGGTTGGGTTGACTTAAAGAAACCCTAATTTTAAGCATGCGCTAAACCATATGACTAATGACATGTTAATAGCTACATGATACAACTAATTAAATTAACTAAATAAAATCCTAACCAAAATACGGTTCAGAAATCTTATCATCGAAGCAGTGAGCCACGCCTACAACCAGACACGGACAAGGGGTGGCACACTAATCCGCGACGAGATACTGTTGTATGCCATGGCCAGTTACAAATACATGATACATACAATCAAGATACAGGTACCAGATACCATATACAGAAAATAAAAAATTTACGTATTTCGGGAACGGGAAGTGACATCTCTACCCTCCTTAGAAAAGTTCCGTCCTCGAAATTTCGTTAAGGCTAGTCGATCGCGCTCTCAGATCACGAAATACACTCTTGACATATAGCAAGCACAATTATCAAACAACACATGACACATGAACAGATTACGAAAGAAAGAACAATTAAGTGAAAGCACAAACAATAATTATACCCTAGAAGGAAAGTGATCGGAGATATACGAATAAAATATGTCTTCCGAGTCAGTTAGGTAGAAATCCGTCCTCGAGGTCCTGCACTGACTCCCAAAGTGGAAAAGGGTAAACGCTTGAGATAAGTCGGTACCAATGACTTAATCAAGAACGAAACTCTGCCCAGGACATACTCTCGTAATCAAGACACATGATGAATATCACGTATCACATGATATGAAAGCAGATGAGTGAGACGAGAAAGTCGCCTTCACTCTTCGAATATAGAACTCAAGGAATTATAATAAATAATACTAAAAACTTACCCACAATCTGACCGCCTTCGGCTAACATCTGCTATAATACTCCAAATTCTATTTGCCTCTGCCCCTGTTGGACTCTCTGTTGCTGCCTTCCCTGGCCCTACTATTGTGGCCTCTGCTGTCCAACCTGATGCAGTCCTACCTGATGTTGCACTTATCAATACAACTGAGCTTGCGTCAGTAATGGGCGCTGGGCTAGTGGCCTCACTGCTAGAGCTGGCCCTTGATACGGTGCTACCTCTGGAGCTGACAATGCCGAAAACTGTTGAGCTGGCCCTCCTGGCCTCTGTATCTGTGGGCACGTAGCTATACGATGGTCTGAACCTCTACACCTCAAGCACTGCCCATTCACTGACCGATAACTTCCAGAATGTGCCCTCTTTTACCACAATAAGTGCAACCCATTGGTGCCTCCTGACGTTGTTGGTGCCTCGGTTGTTGTTGTCGAACTGGTGCAGTCACAACTATCGTGACCGGAGCTGTATCACGAATACGGATGCCAGGCACTGGTGCTGACGTCCGAGGTACAGCTCTTCCTCCTCCCGTACTCTATGTATGAGACCTCTTCTGGCCTCCAGTCCTTGCTGATAACCTTTGAACAGTAAGCTCGTGCCTCCGAGCCGCCATCAATACTACATCGAATGTCTGGTAGTCATGCCCCTCGACCAGCTGAATAATCTTTAAGTGAAGTCCCTGCTGGAACCTCATTTCTCTCTCTTGCTCTGTCGCTACCATCGTCTGAGCAAACCTACTTAACCTGCAGAACTCTGCTGCATAACCATCCACCGTCCTACCAGCCTGCTTGAGGCTGATAAATCTCTGCTGAAGGTCATACCGAGCTACCACGCCAAAGTACTTGGCCTTGAATCTAGTACTAAAGCTATCCCAAGGAATAGGATGCCCCATTCTAACCCCTTTGGATGCCCACCAGTCGCGGAAGAGATCCTGAAGTAACAGTCTGACCTGGTCAACCTTCTCTCCTGTTAGAACCTTTGCTGCTGTCAATATGGCCTTAATATCCTGAAGCCAAGCATCCGCTGTAATGGCATCGTCCGTGCCGTCAAAGTACCTTAGGTTAAGTCGGCAAAACCTCCTCGACGCTCCGAATCATTCCTGACACTTCTCGCAAGGGCTAATTGTAATTCCTGATTTAGTAGCACATTTTGTTCTTATTGCTGGGTCAGTTGTTGCTGTTGGGCTGTCGTCTGGTGTTGCTGGGTCTCCAATAAATCTCTGATAATCTATAATAGTGCCGGTACGTCTAGTACTACTGGTACTATCGGCATCACTGGAGGTACGGGAATCTCTGGTCTCTGCGGCTCAACTGGCTCATGTTCGGTAACATTCTCGATATGAATCTGTCCAGGTAGAGGGGCTACCCCTTGCTGATCTCTAACTGGTCCCTGCTCAGCTGGATTCTCTTCCATGCCGGCTCCTCCAATAGTCGAGAACGATGTGCCCCTAAAGGAAAGGATACAAGGTATCAAAAGACAGGACGGAAAGGAATCGAGGATGATAATCAAGTTAGCAATCAAGGTAGGAGAAAGAGAAGACGAATCAGGAGATCAAGGGGAACATATTTTGATTAAGACTCCTATAATCGCAATGCCCCACAAGTCTGAAAAATAGACCGACATGGGCCACCAATGAAACCTTGTCATGCCCCAGTACTGGAATACTAAGACGGACTAGGCCAACTACACCATATGAGGTATATAAACGTCACACGACGATCATGGTTGTCAAGAGACTAGGGGTGCATGCTACAATCAAGTCTTCTATGGTCTCACAGAGCATCTAGGTCTCAATCAATCAAAATAAGAAGCAGTAAATAATGATCATATAAGACAAAGCAGTAAGGCATTCCCGATACTTCATCAAAATAATTTATGAGCCTAGTTATACAAAATAATAAGCTAGTATCGAGAGTCAATGGTACATAACTATAGTCAGCTACAGTCTGATTTAATTACAATTATGTGAGGAACTATATGTCCAGAACTGTCGGCTAAACAGGTGCCGGTGGCTAAACGCAAAGTACAAAATATAAGTTATCAGAACGGTAAAGAAGAAACCTACTCATGGTCACTGGTGCCCATACTCCTGGTGTGCACCATTGTTCGGGTAGAAAGCTGGATCCTCTGGTGCTGCTAAGATATCTGGCCAAACAAAACTAGCAGGGTCAGGCCCCGAATAGCAAGTACCACAAGGGAGCACACAATGAATAAGACAAAACCCAATGAGTAAATTAAGACCTGATTGAAGAGTTATAGGCTTATACCATATCTCAAGAAAATACGACACCCTCACAACCAAATAAGGACAAACGGTGCCAATATAGTGCCGAGATAAGATATATCCTATAACTATGGGCAGGTGAAGGGCTTCTGGTCGCAACTTCGATCCATAATCTATCACAGCACAATAGCCCAACCCAACAACCAAACAAGGACATGGGTTGGACCACACACCACGATAGTCCATGTTCTTCAGTTGCTAACAGAAGAAAACATATCACAAACAAGTCAGCTTACAAGCGGCCAATCAATCCTACGGCTTTCTATGATTTGTTTGGATTATTCCAGTAATGGAATATAGGAATCCTCAGATCGTATCGCATCCAAGCAGGGCTAGCCAATCTATTATATATATACCCGTATCACTTTGATTATACACCGGTCCCCCGTAGGGCCACCGTGCTAAAACATATAACACATAGCACGTAGGAGTCGGATATAGTCATCCACTATAGGCAGATGAAACTGCATCCATGGCGACCAACCCGACACGTCAGGACAGGACCTGGGGTGGCTGGTGACGTACGATCTCAAGATTCTATTCCCTCCTAATGCTTCTACCGATTTAAGTTGCTTAGATTAACCCTATTTTAATCTTGGAATTACATATCGTGGTCACATAGTCATCGTGCTATATGTCGTACCATAGTACGTGTACCCTAAGTATAAATCTACATCAGCTCAAAGGGTCCCAAATCTAGATCCATGCTTAGTGTAATGTATCAAACAACAATCAATATACCACGACACTATTACAGACCAACTACCATGATTGTGCTGGAAGGTACACATGTATTGACATATAACAGGAATGATTACTTAGCACGTAGAGTCACACCTCAGTGCACTCATTAAATAGCACCGCAGTGCATACTAATATTGTATCTCAATACACACTTAGAAAATGTACCAACACGTATACAGGTAATCAAGTCAGGAACACAGTTAAGTTAGAAAGTCACACGGACCCCTCGTGACATAAAAGTTACATATGAATTCTGGTTAAAATGAGACATAAAGATTCTTGAAGCCAAAACAAAGATCTACAACTCTCATGTTGGGAGTTAGAAGAAATTTTGGCCACAAATCAGCCAAATAGGACATAAAACAGCCAAAAACAGCCAAATAGGCACTATGCGACACTATGCAAGCCATACGCACTATTCATCCTTGCGGCACTATGCAAGCCTGTGGCACTATTCATCCTGCGGTGCTATTCATTCCATGCGGTACTATGCAAGCCTGCGGCACTATTCATGCCTGTGGTACTATTCATTCCATACGGCACTATAAAAGGCTACGACACTATTCATACCTGCGGTACTATTCATTTCATGCGGCACTATACAAGTCTGCAGTACTATTCATGCCTGTGGTACTATTCATCCTACGATATTATTCATTCCATGCGACACTATGCAAGCCTTCGGCACTATTCATGCCTACGGCACTATACAAGCCATACGGCACTATTCATCCTATAGCACTATTTATCCTACGGTACTATACAAGCCATGTGGCACTATTCATCCTGTGGCACTATTCATCATTCCTGTCAGAACCAGGTCAGATGAACATAGAAGATGTCCAAATATTATTTTGGCAATAACTTCCTCAAAACAAGTCAAAATCTAACTTTTCAAAGGTCAAAATTGGGTAGAATGAGATTTCCTATAAGATATGACCATTATTTTTCGAAAAAAAACTAAGTTTGATAGATCAAAACCATGAAAATCCATAAAATTCTAGTTTTAGAAACTTAGATCTATACCAAACTAGCCATTAAAATAAAAAGCTGCAAGAACTAAACTTGTAGAGAATGAAGAGAAGAACAATATAGACAAATAATATCAAAGAAAAAAAATCAAGAATGAAAAATGCAAGAATCTCTTCATTTGGTGTAAGGTGTACTTGCCTAAATATTGGTTAGAGGAAAAATGAAATAAAAAGTGAATGAGGAGAGAGTGTAGAAGAGATTATATATAGGGGTTGAGTTGACTCAAAGAAACCCTAATTTTAAGTATGCTCTAAACCATATGACTAATGACATGCTAAAAGCTACATGATACAACTAATAAATTAATTAAATAAAATCCTAACCACAACACGGTTCAGAAATCTTATCATCGAAGCAGTGAGCCACGCCTACAATCAGACAAAGAAAAGGGGTGGCACACTAATCCGTGACGAGATACTGTTCTATGCCATGGCCAGTTACAAATACATGATACATACGATCAAGATACAGGTACCAGATACCATATATATAAAATCAAAAATTTACGTATTTTGGGAATGGGGAGTGACACCATTACTAAACTTGAGGAAGACTTACTGAAAGAGAAGAAGAGCCATCAATGTGCACTAGTCAGAAATGATGCACTCACATATGACGACAACACACTTTATGATACCTCCAAAAAGTTAAAAATTAGGCTAGGAAAATAGCCTGAAGTTGTTGCTTCCTACCCTAACATGTCTCAATTACCAAAATATCGAAACACATTCAAACCTAATATTGTTAGACCAAACACAGCCAAACCTTTGTCCAAGAAGACTAACCGACATGCATTCTACTACAAGTATCTATCTAGAAAACCAAGACCTACCAATCATGCACATCATACTGCACCTAACACTCATCATGTTATATGTCACTATTGTGGCACCATTGGTCATATCTTTCCTATATGTAGAGTAAGAAAGTTAGTTGATTTGAATATATGTGCATGTATACCAAAGACTAATATATCCAGACCCTACAAGAGATGGGTACCAAAAGTTACATCTGTAAACTTTTTTGTAAGTGGAACACCCTACTTATGCTAGAAACAAGTAGTCCTCGACAGCGGTTGCTCACGACACATGACCGGTGCTGCTTCTCTATTCGCAATAATGTCAAAGAAGAAAAAATGATACGTCTCCTTCGGTAATAACATTAAAATAAAGTAGGTATCGACAACATTAGTAAGGCTCCCTACCCTGTGATTAAATATGTCTGTCTAGTAACTGAGTTAAAACATAACCTACTCAGTATAAGCCATTTAGCTTACCATGGTTATAGTATTAACTTTATCAATGACAAATGTACTATAGTTGATAGCTCAACTGGTAGAACTATCTTTGAAGGTATTAGGGAAGACAATATATATATTTTCTATTTGTTGGAAGTTGCTAACAAACAGGTAGATGATTACTAGCCAAGAATGATGAGAGTAACTACGGCAGATGAGACTCAATCGTATAAACATGGACACAATTTCAAGATTATCCATGAAGAAACTAGTACGAGGCTTACCGGACATTGTTTTAAAGAAAGATACGGTATGTAGTTGTCACGACCCGCATCCGCTTTTCGGGATACGAGTGCGTGTTCATGCCAGCCTACACCACAGTGTCGACGATAGAACGCTGTCAAGGCCATAATGCTCAAAATCATATAAATGATAACTTAATTGCTCATTCACATTTCTAATTGATTACAACATTTACAAGAAATATATTTGAGAAGAAATACAAAGTCTCATAAAATCTATTGCAACAATTTAAGCTACCTATCTACTTTATAGGTTTCGGATTGTAGGTACGCCCGTGTCTCTCCAATGCTAAGAGAAGCCGACCAACCTGAAAAATGTTGGTTTTCTAGTAAAGAAAGGAACAAGCACAAAAACCGACAAGCTATTCGCAACATAATAGGATTGACAATACATGAAAATAGCATGTGTGGAAGTAAACTAGAAAGTAAACTGATGTCATGGTATAATAGAATGAAAAAAGGAATCATAGAACAGAGTACATCAACTAGAAAAGAACATAGTGATATGGCAAGTAGTGAGGAACAACGAAATAATAAATGAGACAACTATCTACGTGTTTTGAAATATCAGTTTCGACGTATGAATGGCTAGAGGGTAAATCAGGCACCCCACATGTGAAATGTGCGACTGCAATTCTCCTCGAAAGACACAGGGGATGAAAGGGTAGTTTACATGTTTACTAAGATATTTCCCCTCCCGGCTAGTACACATGGACCCGAACAAGTCACGAAATATGAAAATATGATAAAACGAGAATATATTGAGTAGAGGTCCATGATACCATCTCGTGTGTCCAGTGTGTCAACAAGCAAGAGTGCATATGTATAATATGTACTGAAAAAACTATCAGAATTGAAAGCAATCAGAAAGTGCACTTGTCTGTGGTCCTTTGCTGGTGAAACCGATACTACCATTACGTTCAAGATAGTCCAGTTGGCTAGGGTTGTGGTGATGGAGTCCGAAGTTGGCAAGAAAATAGGAATATTCGATTAGTCCTGATTGTGAACAATTTAATATAAGGGGGAGATTGCTCAAGAAAGGTAATTTATATTTACTCTCCTTAGAAAAATATTTATAACCTTATACAATAACCATATAATTAATTGTTTTTCGTCAAAATATAGTTGTTTTTAAAGGTAGTGAATAAACCCATTTAGAAATCCCCTATAAACCAAATAAGTTCACTAAGAATATACCCCCAAACGGTTATATTTACAATACATGTTGCCCAAAACTTATTTGATAATACGATTACAAGTGGAACTATAAATCCGAAATCTTATTATTATTATTTTAAAAGAAATTTTATCCATATATATATATATATAGGATGATATATATATATATATGCTATATATCCATACCTCAGATCCCGTCCTCTCGGGTCCGGCCCCCGGCGCTACCCTTCAGATCCTCCCCCGGCGCCCCTCCCTCTATCGCCAAGGCCTTCCTCTTGCCGCGGCTACCCGCCGGCCCTGCAGCGTCCCAGCCACCCGGTGTCCCCCCCTATTGCGGCTCCCTCTCGTGGCCTTCGTCCACATGCCCTTTGCAGCTCCCCTTGTCGCGCATCCTCCCGCGGGGTGGCGACCCCCCTCCCCCCCCTCGGTTTTTCTCTCTCCCGTGAGGGGGATGCCCTATCTCCAGGCGGCTTTCCGCCGACTCTGTGGCATCACCCGCCTCCCGCCCTCCCTGCTTCCGCAGGCTCCCCCTGGGTTCCGAGGCCCCCTCGGGGGGTGCGGTGGCCGGGTCGCAGGCCATCGGGCAGCTTCTCCTCCTTCAGTCGTCCCTTTCGGCGTCGATCGACGGACCCGCGGTGCTTTTTCCTCCGCCGCCCTCGCGCGGGTGGCCTTCGGCCTCATCCTCTCCCCCCCCCTCTCGGAGCGCCTCCCCTTTGCGTCGACGTTCGCTGGCCCTGCGGCAGCGTTCTCCGCTGCTGTGCCGCCGGTCCCGGCCCTCGTCGATCCGCCGTCCGTCCTCCGGCCTCTGGCGCTCCCGATCGGATCATGCTGGAGGACCTTTCCTCGCCGTTGACCGGCCTCGGGGCGGCCGGCCTCCGCTTCGCCGGCCAGCACAGCTTCCCCCCACTCCGACCCCCCCTCCTCCTCCGGACCCCCCCTCTCGCCGCGTGCTCCTGCTCTCGGGACGCTTGATCATGCTCGGACGGTCGCTCTCCCGGAGTTCGCCGTCTGTCCGCCCTTCTCGACGACCCCACCACTTTCCCTTTCCTCGCCTCCCCCTCATCGCCGAACCGCCGTCCAACCCCGCCTTCGCCCCGCTCCGGCGACCCCACCTCCCGCTCCGCGCTTCCTTCCGTGCAGGATGGTCCTCGGTCTGGCGCGCCCCCCATCGGCTCGCCGGGCCGCTCTCGGTACAGTGTGCTGTATGGGGCTAGCGTGCCCCATTGGGCCAGTGCACACCCCCTAGGGTTTTGTGGTCCCCGCCCTCAGTGCGTTTCAAACTTTCCAAACGTTTTCACATGTTTTTTCTCTGTTTGGATCATTCCAAAAAAAAAAAAAAAGAATTTTGTCCATTGCTCGTCGTGTCAGGGATGTATGTGGTGGGTCCCGCCCGCACCATGTAGGACCTTAGGCTATCTCCCGGTTCTGACCTTTTTTTCTAACTGTTTTAATGAAGCGGTAGCCCTTGTTTGGTTAAAAAAAAAAAAAAATATATATATATATATATATATATATATATATATATCTATATTAATATATATATATTATATATCTATATATATATATTATATATCTAATATATATATCCTTAAGGGTCTTATATATTTGACGTAGTAGATAGCCCAAAATCCCCTCTTAGGTTATTTAGGAAAATAAAATAGTTATATTTGTGTATATATATATATATCTATATATATCTATAGATATATATATATATATATATATCTATATATATATATATATATATAATATATATTTAAAGATTGTTTTCCCAAAGGAATATACATGTAGTAACATATAAACTTTATAAGTATTCTAAACTTATATTTTAATTACAGGAAAATCATTTATATATATATATAGCCAACCAAAAATTTATAGCTTATACTTAGCATAATTAAGAAAACATACATGCTTATTGATAAATAAAATATTTAACATACAGTTTACTACTATATTTCTTATACTACCTACCCTAATCACTCACCATTATTTATTGAATTTATATAATTCATTTCTGATAATAAGAGACTCTTCTAACATGTCTACTCATACAAGTTTACAATATTGAAAGTAGTGAGGGCTTAAGTGCAAGTGTTACCTAATGAGTTGGTGGATGTAGAGGGAATGTGAACTCCATTACTTCTCTACAACCGAAAGGAAGGAAAGGCTGTCTCCTTCCTCCATTTCCTACAGACCCAATTCTAGAGGCGACGCTTCCGAGTCTTGAATGTCGGGAAGCCGGACACGGGGTCTGGTGGGACGTCACGAGGAGAAGCGTATATAGTGGTGTTTGAGAAACCACATACGGCACTCTGGTGCTCACGCTGATGCCCATGCAGTGGTCGGGATTGACTTGACCGTCGATGTCAAAGACCGGGGACAACACGAGACCATGGGAGAATGGTCGGATGCTGGCAACGAAGGTCACAACGAATATGGAGATGGCACCGAGGGTCAAAGACGGAGGGCCTCGAGAAGTTGAGGATGACGTCGAAGGACTGCGACATGGCGTTGGCTTAGTCAGGGGCTCAATCGGTGCGAGAGGTGCTGAACATGAAGGATGATGCTGCTGATGATATTATGGTTATGAAGATGGGTGGTCTAGTTGCCATGGGGGGTCGAGAAGAAGGGATTTGTAGAGATGAAGGTGGTGGCTACTTTGTTATTCAAGAGGCAGAGAGGAGTATAGAAAGCTTTATAGGCGGTTCCTGCTGTTGAGAATCAATAAGGGAGTTTTAGTCCCACATCGGAATTTGTAGTATGTAGAGGAGCTAGACTCCCTCTAAGTAGTGAAGTAGTCCATCAATAAAATTACACCAACTATTATTTTCTACATGGTATCAGAGCCATAACTCTCTCTCTCTCTCTCTCTCCACAAAAAAAATTAACTCTCTCTCCCCCCTCCGGAGCAGCAGCCCCCCCAACCCCCCTCCCGACCCCCCCTCCCCCCGGAGCAGCCCCCCGACCCCCCCCCCCCCCGGAGCAGCAGCCCCCCCAACCCCCCTCCCGACCCCCCCTAGGAGCAGCCCCCCGACCCCCCCCTCCGGAGCAACCCCTCCCGCCCGACCCCCTCCCGGAACAGTACCCTCCCTACCTCCCTTTCCCACTCTCGACATGAAAACCCTAACCCTAGCCCTAGCAGCCCCATCAAAACCCTAACCCTAACCCTAGCCACCAAAAAAAATAAAAAAAAAAAAAATCAGTACCTTCTTTTCAGAAGATCTACTGCAGTTGCCTTCGAGAATCAGTACCTTCTTTTTAGAAGCTCTACTGTTGTTGCCTTCGAGACTCAGTATCTTTCTTTAGAAGACCTACTGCTACGCATACGAAATCTCTTTAGATTTTCGTTGCTTCTGTTACGAAATCTCTTTAGATTTTCGTACACTCAGAATCCTTCTAGGATTTCTGTTGCGGCGTGCTGCATACTTCGCCATGCAAGGAGGCACAACTAAGTTTGGGCTGTCCGAACACGTCATAATGACGCGGTTCTAGTTGGTCGCATACACTCCAACATATCAGTGAGGAAGCTAGTTTGTTGTTTCCCCCTGATCTCTATCTCAACTGTCAGAATATACAGTTGACGAAGACGCTACCTGAGATCAGGATTCACAGTAGATTGCTGACTAAGACGAAGACAAGCAAACGACGACGATTCAGGAAATAACAAACCTCACTGATTACAGTTGCAGAAACCATGGATTCCATCTATGGGAAGTTGACAGCAGAAGAGATGAAGGCCCTGGTCGAGGATCTCCTGACCAAGAGATTACCGGAGGCAACCTCACGCGTGACCCATACTGATGTGGATCCGTCACCGTATAGAATGGGGAAGTTGGACAAACTGGAGACGAAGCTGGAAGGCACGACCAACTACTTAAAATGGTCGCAGCAGGCGATGCGGACGCTGAAGGGACGTGGCTTGGTTGGCTATGTAGATGGCCACACCAAGGCCCCGGTCGATCACTCTGCGAAGGAGTTTGCTATGTGGGAGATTGTCAACAATGTCGTGGCTGGTTGGTTGACAGCCTCTTTAACCGATCAAGTGTCGGGTAATATTGAAGCAATGGAGGGAGCTGCTGATATCTGAGAGAACATTGAAAGATATGTACTCCGGTTCAGGTAACCCAATGCGAGTCTTCCAACTGCAGGATGAACTCGAGCGAGTAGTCCAAGACGATCGTACCATATCTGAGTACGCCGCCTTGTTGAAGAAGTACTGGTCTGATCTTGACCATTATGATCCTCTTGGAATGGAGGATGCTCAGGTTGAACCGTCCTTCGTAAAATATTTCCAGAAATTTCTGGATTATATCTCGCGGCAACGGATGATGAAGTTTTTGAAGGGGCTCAACCCTGCATTTGAGCAACGGAGGAATGTACTTCTTGCGCAACCGAAGCTGCCGACCTTAGAGGATGCCATAGCTGCCATGGTACAAGAAGAAGCACGGTTGAAGCTGATGCCCACCAGGGGCATCTCCCAGGGGGAGCAAGTCGGAGTTGCCACATCTGCTCTTGCTGCTTTCAACCAGCCTCATTCTGCGGGAGGCGTTTGCCACAACTGTGGTGACACAGGGCATTACATCCGCTTTTTGCCCAAAACCAGCACGGAGTTCCTCGCGTGGTCGGGGCCGTGGTCGGGGTGGACGACGAGGTGGTCGAGGCAGCTACACTGGTGGAAGGGGCACTTACTCTGGAGGCAACACGACGAATCTGGCGGATGAAGGCCGGGACAATCAGCTGGCGGACATAACTCCATTTGAGAGAGAAGTTCTTGAGAAACTGCGGGGCTCAAAGATTGGTTCCGATGACCGACAAGTCAATTCTGAGGTGCCGCCCACCTCAGGAGATTACTGCACTTACTTTTCCCAAACCAGTGACGGTATACCTCCGCGTGCTCTTGCATCTGTCTCTCAGCCAGTCTGGATTATGGACTCTGGGGCATCCCGCCATGTCACGGGGTCCCGAGGTGAGTTCCGGAAATACTCTAACCTAACGCCGCCAGAAAGCATTCAGACTGCAGATGGTACCTCCAGGCCTGTTATGGGTAAAGACACTATTGATTGCACTCCTTCTATCACTCTATCTAATGTCTTACATGCTCCTTCCTTTCCTGTCAATCTTATATCCATTAGCGCCATTATCCTTGATCTAAACTGTACTGTTTCCTTTGATATTCCTAAGGTAATCTTTCAGGAGAAGGGAACGGAGATACGACTGGGCACTGGCACATGGCATAAGGGTCTATGGTACTTGGACAGAAACGGTCTGGACAGAGCACTGACATCAATGGTTGCAGACACACAACCAGAAGTCCGAAGTCGAAGTGTCGAAGCCGAGCTACTCCTACACCATCAGCGTGTAGGATATTCTTCCTTTTCTGTTATTAGTCGCATGTTTCCATCCTTATATCAAAAAGCGAATAAAGAGTTGTTAGTTTGTGATGCTTGTGAGTTGCGAAAAACATACCAGAAGCTCCTATGTGAGTTCTGGGCATCGATGTACTGCTGCTTTTGATATGATTCATTCAGATGTGTGGGGTCCTTGTCCTACAACCGGTGTTAACGGTTATAGATGGTTTGTCACTTTTATTGACTGCTCTATCCGCGTAACGTGGGTCTACCTACTGAAGAATAAAAGTGACATTTTTGAAGCATTTTAGAGCTTCCATCAACGCGTAAAGACACAATATAATGCTCGTGTTAAGTGTTTCCGGTCGGATAATGGGACGGAATATACCCATACGAGGTTTGCTGCATATTTATCCTCTCATGGCATACTGCATCAAACCTTTTGTGCATATACACCTGCTCAAAATGGTGTTGCAGAACGAAAGAACAGGCACCTGCTGGAAGTAGCTCGGACGATGATGCTAGCTATGAATGTGCCTAAATACTTGTGGGGGTAGGCTGTCTTGACAGCCTCTTATCTCATCAACAGGATGCCCTCTCAATTGCTGGACTGGAAGACGCCGTTGGAAATGCTCACGGGGACAACTGCATACACCGTTCCTTCGAAAGTATTTGGATGTGTATGCTTTGTCCATGATAACAGACCTGGAGTTGGTAAGCTGGATCCTAGAGCAGTTAAGTGTGTCTTTGTTGGGTACACCGGGACACAGAAGGGGTATGTATGCTGGAGCCCGGTGGAACGGAAGCTGTTTGTAAGCATGGGCGTTACATTCAGAGAGGTGGAACCATATATGGTTCAGATGAGGGCTCCGTGTTTGGAAACACACCTAACACAGCGGGTGTTAGCCGTGAGGGGGAGATAATACGTCCAAGCGTGGTCGTCGGATCGGTACCTTGTCCTGTTGTTGCAAATTGGAAGGAAAGAGGAGAAAGCATCAGTAATACCGATACGGAGGATGAAGAAGACGATACATATATTACGCAGGGGGAGAAGCAGACACGGGAAAAAGAGCTCCAAGTGTACAGAAGACGACAGCAGAGGTCCAGTACTGTGCCGTGCCCTGTGCCAAATGTGCCAAGTCCCTCGTCTACTCCTACCCCAACTCCTGAAGATGTTACTCCCGTACCGGATCACTCGAATTCGGAAGCGGGTCTCTCCGACTCGGATGGTATGCTTTTCCACCTCCTATTGCTCCCTTAAGGAGGTCTTCTCGCATTAATGCGGGAAAGGCTCCTATTCGTTATCGAGATTATGAACATGATATCGCCAACTACTTGTCTTATTCTAATATCTCTCCTGACTTATCAAGCCTTCCTCACTTCGTTAGACTCCACTTCTTTACCTAAGAATTGACAGGAAGCAAAGAAGGACCCAAGATGGAAAGCTGCAATGATGGAAGAACTTGGGGCACTAGAGAAAAATAAGACATGGGAGCTGGTGCCATTACCTGAAGGGAAGAAAGCTGTGGGATACAAATGGGTTTACACAGTAAAGGAGATACCAGAAGGAAAAGTTGAACGATACAAGGCGAGACTGGTTGCAAAAGGCTATACCCAGACATATAGGTATCGACTATGATGAGACTTTTGACCCCAGTAGCGAAGATGAGTACCGTAAGAACGCTGGTCTCCATTACAGCAAACTATGGGTGGAAGCTACACCAGTTAGACGTAAAGAACGCATTTCTTCATGGAGACCTACAAGAAGAAGTATACATGGAGACTCCTCCGGGGTGCTACTCTGTGTCAGATTCAGGTGAAGGAACGTCACATGGAAAAGTGTGCAAACTGAAGAAGTCGTTGTATGGGCTGAAGCAATCTCCTCGAGCCTGGTTTGACAAATTCAGAAAGGCTGTCACTGGCATGGGGTACCATCAGACAAATGCAGATCACAAGGTCTTCCTCCAGCATGCAAGAGGCCACATAACTATACTTGCTGTATATGTGGATGATATAGTGATCACAGGTGATGATGCTGATGAGATCACTAAGCTGAAGTCGAAACTCGCTAAGGAGTTTGAGGTGAAGGACTTAGGACAGATGAGATACTTTTTAGGTATCGAGGTGTGTGATGGTGAACAAGGAATTGTTCTCTCACAAAGAAATATGTACTAGATCTACTGAAGGAGACAGGGATGCTGGGATGCCGAGCAGCAGTCACTCTAATTGACCAGAAGTATAAGATGGGAGCAGAAGCAGGAGAGCCTGTTGATCGCGAAAGGTATCAAAGGCTAGTAGGCAGACTGATTTATCTAGGGCATACTCGCCCTGATATCTCATTTGTAGTAAGCATTGTAAGCCGCTATATGCATGATCCAAGAACGGGTCATATGGATGCAGTATTTCAGATCCTAAGATATCTGAAAGGGACGTCGGGAAAAGGACTGTGGTTCAAGAAGAATGGATGCACAGATATTGAGGGATACTGTGATGCAGACTGGGCAAGCTGCATAGACGACAGAAGGTCTACCACGGGGTACTGTGTTTTTGTTGGAGAAAACTTGGTTTCATGGAGAAGTAAGAAATAGTCAGTGGTAGCACGGTCGACAGCTGAAGCAGAATACAGAGCAATGGCTCTAGGGGTGTCAGAACTACTATGGGTGAAAGCACTGCTGACAGAGTTGAAGTTGGATAAGGGGACACCGTTGCATCTTCTGAGCGATAGTCAAGCCGCAATAAGTATAGCGAATAATCCGGTTCAGCACGACAGAACGAAGCACATCGAAATCGATCGATTCTTTATCAAGAGAAGCTGGAGCAAGGGATACTGAAGATTGGCCATGTCCGCTCAGAAGAACAAGTGGCAGACTGTCTGACTAAGGGTCTTAGTTCATTAAGTCTGTCGAAGCTATGTAACAAGATGGGGATGATCAATATCTATTGTCCATCTTGAGGGGGAGTGTTGAGAATCAATAAGGGACTTTTAGTCCCACATCGGAATTTGTAGTATGTAGAGGAGCTAGACTCCCTATAAGTAGTGAAGTAGTCCATCAATAAAATTACACCAACTATTATTTTCTACACCTGCTATATCTAGGGTTACTATTGTGAAATATAAAAGGGAAACGAAATGAGGGCCTGGACTTTGGGCTTCAGATCAGGGAGGGGGAATTTAAATTGGAAGGTTTTAGTAAGTTGTATAGAAATAATAGGAGGAAGGGATTTTAGGCTTAGTTGCAAGAATATTTGCTTTCATTTGCTTGGGCCGGCTCTGCACTTGGAGTGGAGTGTTTGACAGGGTCGGAGTTGTCCCGGTCGGTGGTGCTGGGTATGTGGGGTGATCGGGTCGGTGGGCAATGACGGCAGTGGTGGTTTGGAAAAAATAGGGATTAGGTTTAGGGTTAGGGTTTCCAGAATTTGGGAATTAGGGTTAGAGATTAGGGTTAGGGTTCTGAGATTTGGGAATTTGGAAAATTTTGGTTGTGGAGAAATAAAGGAACGGCTCCTTATATTGGAGTCAAAACTCCTAGATATATAAGATTTATGATTTGGGTTAGATAAACCATTTTTCCCTAATTTAAATCAAATTAAATATTTAAAACAAAACTAATCTAATCACTGTCATATAACTAATATTTAAAATATAATTCGATAGCATCAATTAATTTAAATCTAAATCAAATAATTGATTACTACAATAATTCAAGATAACATTTAATTTAATCTTACAAATTCAAATCAATAATATTAACTTTTATCAAAATAATTTAAAGCATGTTATTATAAATCCAATCTTATTTTAAAATCATAGTAATTTGATTGTAACAATATCAACAAAATAATCTCAATCATATTTTTATTAATCAAAATCTTATTTAAAAATGAAGATAAATTAGAAACTTTTGTACTAAATAATATTATCGTCAAACCACTCTTGGTTTATAAAACCACTTTTGAAACCAAATTTTGATAGATCAAAACAATAACATATTCTTCAATAACAATATTCCAAGAAAATAGTTTTTATTTAAAACTAATTATGATTTTCAATCCATAATTTAAACTACTTTTGGAATTACAAAAGAAATACTATCGTAATATTTTATACAAGGTGTTTAAAGAGATAATACTTTCCAAACATATTATGTAAAGTAAAATGATTAAAATGAAATAATTAATAAAAAATAATAATTTTGAAATTCGGGAAGAGGGGTTATAAATCTACCCACCTTAGAAAAATTTTGTCCTCGAAATTACAAAGGGTACGATCACGCATGATTGGGATATAATCAAGAAAATGATGCAATCAACAATTGAACGTAGATAAGCGTAATCGCGAATAGAATCAAAATCTTAAGGAAGGATGCGGTTTGGCAAGATCCAGAATATATTCCAAATGATTGAGTCACGACCCAATTTTTGTTTAAAGATGACCAAGGAGTTCGGTTTAGCACGGTTGGTCATTTAGGTACGATCCAAATATGGCCAAATTATATGTTCAAGGGTCTAGTCAAGGTCAACATCTAAGCATGCTTAAGGATAGAGCCGAAATAGGATTAGCTAAATGGGAAAAGTCATTAGGCACGATTAACCACTAATTTGAAATTATGCAGGCATGGTCAACGATTAATTTTTGACAAAGTCTAAACATGGTTAAAGTTGCTAAGATGCAGTCACGATCAAGGTTAATCATATAAGTCGTTCAAGTATGATTAAAATTTGGCACGCATATGATTATGATCAAAATAATCATGATCAAAATTGGAATAATTCTAAGCATTTACAATAATAAGTTGAATATAGGCACCACTTTTACTATAGTCAACATAGTTTAGTCAGGATAAAAAAAAATTAATTTTCTTTGGCACGATTACCGAGTCAAAATATAGAAAGTATGCGAATTGACTCGGTCAGAGTGTAATCAAATAGTCAATTTGCGATCAAGAGTCGTAAGGATGATCCAAATTGAAATCGTTTTGGCACAATCAATTATGTAGGCATGATCATAGAATCATAATCTAGGTACGATTATGAATCTAGTAGAAGGGAATTAAAATCTACCAATAGGTTTAAATAAGGGGGAACCAAATGACGACTCGTTGACTAAAAGATAAGAAAGAAAGATAAGAAGGGAAGAACTACAAGCTTTATTTATAATAGGATAATAAGAAATAGAATATTAAATAGGTTTAAAGTGGGAGTGCAAAATTTTGCGGATAATAAAAAATCAATAGTCATATATGCCAATAAAAGGTATAAACTCTATGGTATTCGAAAACCGTACGCATAGCTGAAGTAGTTTCACCGATAATCTATGCCTCACCAGTGTACATCTGGCTGCAATAAACTCTTGGTTTCACGACTCAAGTATGATATTGTATCAAATATTCAAGTAGCTCTACCAATATTAACATACAACTCAGAAGTCAAAATAGGACAAATATGACATAGTTTTAACAACATTCGATAACTTACACTTACTCGAAATTACTTCAACTTAGGGATTGTAGCGCCCCGCTTTCGATAGGCGACGGAACTTCATAATATGCTAGCGCCGAGTCAGATCGGTCGGGAACTTAGATGGCCATCTGACTCGATCGCTAAGCTTGGTAAACGATAACGCCTTGCGGCATCGATTCAATTCGATTTGGACGGAAGATACGAGAATCGATCCAACTAATGGAACGACTTCTGTTGGAACAAGTCCTAGATGCAGCGGGCTGCGTCTCGGCACGCGAGCTCTCTATAGGAGTCCCTTCGACGGGATCGGACCGCTGTATGGTTTTCTTGGAGCTTTGCCGCTGGGCTTGATTGAAGTGCTTTCGCGTCGTTTTCCAGGATGCAATTATAAATTTCGATGCAAGAAGAAAAGAAGGAAATCTAACAAAGTGTTGATGCATTGCAGGAGCTCACGTAACTAAGGATTGACGTTGCGTAGCGCTTCGACGACCTGCACGAAGCCAAGTAATCGGTGGGTGATTCGGCCTTCTTTTCTATTCTGTCCCGCAAACTTATTCCTTGCTTCGAATTCATTCAAATCGAACGATGCCAAGTTAATTGCATGCCAATCCACTAAGTCAAGAACTCGGGAAAAACGTATCGATTTACAAATACAAGTTTTTCACATAAACCAAAAAAGTTTAAGGTTTACAGAAAAAGATAGACTATTCAAGTGCTGCAAAATATTATGAAACGTTGGACATAGGTTTTGATGCCTCGGACAATTTGGTGCCTACGGGACGCTAAATCGAGTGTATGGCTTCGGGGAAAATGAATCGATGCATGAGTTGCCATAAATGATAATGTCGTTGAAATACTGTCCGCGCTATACAAAACGGTTTGCATGCATTAAACTGTTCGCACATAGGCATGGTCATGGACAGCTTGTGCACAAGTTCGATTCCTCGAAACGGTATCCGGGGCATCGGAACCGATTCGACCTAGGGGGAATAATTTATCGTGCTTCGGTGCGATGCATGCGGGACCTTCAGTAAGGCTTGCAACCTAGGCTGAAAGGGTAGCGTCGCATGCCAACTTCGATTAAGTCCCTCGTGGTGCGTAGCACCAACGACCGCATATAAGATAGTTTCATGCTCATCTATTGTCTTATGCAGGGTAAATATTATCTATGTTTTCATGCAGGGACGAGCACGGCCGTGGTAAGAAATATGAAAACTGCGATGTTATACTGTATGTTTTATTACTCAAAGACGGCTATCGAATATGAACTGAATTCATTTAGTTCTAATAGAAAGACAACTCTAAAGCATGCCTATCCTAACAAATCAGAGTCGGTTTAGACGAGTTGGTTCGTCTCGTCCACTTAGCAAGTGTGCTAATCCCCTCCCCCAATTTCCCCAGGTGCGGCGAGAGCTCCAACCTAAAACGAAGCTGAAGTACGGAGAGGCGTTTTGAAGCTCTTCCTATGCTGAAGTATTTTGAAGCCAATTCAAATCGACAGCTTATGTATAAAGGGGCGAATGTATGGGACGGCAAGCGTAGTTCAGGCAACTTGTCGAATGTATTTTTTTTCTGTTTTCAATCAATGTAGCCGCAACGGCATCCAATATAAATTACAACTTGCACTTCGTTGCAAGCTATGAATGAAAAGCATTTCTATCTTCCTATATTGCGTCTTATATTCTGATGTGATTTGTGAAGTTTTGACTTGGCGTATTAATATCAAAATCAAAAGATAACTGTTTGAGAACTTGTCATCTTGCCTTGCACGAGTGCAACTCCAGGCTTGTGCGGCATCACGCCTTAGCGAGGACGATCGAATCGACAAAAATTAACATCGGAGACGAACGTTGCCGACTCGGGGCGTGACAAATTGGTATCAGAGCACAGTTATGTTTCCTCGGATTTTCGAAAGATGTTTCATTGTTGGAATGTCCGTTGCGATGGCTTGATTGAATGCTTGTCGGCATGCTGCGTGAAATACAAGTTTCATACAGGTAAGCCCGTAGATATTTTTGAAAAATACTAACGGGTTTACACTGTTTGTAGGAATGACTAAGCAAGATAAGAAAATCGCCGGCCCAACAACCCAAACTGTAGATAGTACGGCGAGCACAAAAAGCACCGAGCCTAGCGAGACGACTATGCAGAAGATGCTACAGTTGATGGAACTGCAGCAGCAGCAGCTTCAGACACAATTCAAAGCTCAATTTGAGGCGCAACAAAGACAGATGAATGCCCTGACTCAGATAGTGAGCAGAATGGCAGGCAATACCAAGACGACGGACGAAGAGCCCGAGGAAAAGCAAGGAGATCAAGAAGAAGACGAGGAGGAAGATGGCTCCCCGCAAATGATGAACTCTCCTTCCATGTTCAAATTGAAGGAGTTTCGCAAAATGAACCCGCCAAAGTTCAATGGCCGAGCAAAGCCCGACGTGATAGTAGGATGGCTCGCAGAGATGGAGGACTTGTTCGATCTCCTCTGCATCGAAGGGTCCCAGAGGGTGGCCTGTGCGGCACTGCAGTTACAACTTAGAGCACATGACTGGTGGGCGGAGAAGAAACAAGAAATCTGTGAAACCGATTCAAACAAAAAGATTTCTTGGGAAATGTTCAAGACAACCTTCCTTGAGCAGTACGTTCCTCGTGCCATCCGTCGACAGAAGGCGGATGAGTTCATGATGTTGAGACAGGGGAATATGAGTGTCGAAGATTATGATGCAAGCTTCTCGAAACTTGCAAAATTTGCTGGCGCCTTCCTGCCCAACAAAGAAGAATGGTGCGAGCGTTTTCAGCAAGGCCTCAACGAAGAACTACGTAGGGACGTCATGAACCAACGGTGCCAAACTTATCGTGAATCCTACGAAGCCGCACTTGATAGCGAGCGGATCTTTGGCCGTATGTCACAAAGGGTCGTGCCTGTCGTTCGCAACAACTTCAACAAGCGTCCTAACGACGCCGGGGGATCGGGAGTATCAAAACGTCCAAACACAATTGATAACCGAGGCCATAGCGGACCACACTGCTATAGATACGGTTAGCGCGGGCATCGAGATCCCGAGTGTAGACTGAGAACATGCTTCAAGTGTGGCGAGCTAGGCCACGTAGCAACGTTTTGCCCGCAGAGAGTCCAGAATCAATATAACCCACCAAGGAACATTCCAAATCCGTATAAAGCGCCGACACTGCATGGCGCAAATACGGTGCCCGTCAACCAACAGAACCAACGCCATGGGGCTCAAGGCCAAGTTTATGCCTTAACTCGGGACGAGGCGTACGCGTCCGATACTGTTGTAACAGGTATATTACTCTACAAAAGTATACCTGCTCGAGTCCTATTCGATTCGGGTGCGACGCATAGCTTTATATCTGCTAATTTTGTGAAAGAAAATAAAATAACCATGCAATCACTGGATATAAATATTAGCGTTAGCACTCCGTCGGGAGTCGATATGCCTGCAAACTTTATTTGTAGGGATGGCCACATTTGCGTCGGGAGAAGATATCTATCCTTGGATGCCGTCGTGCTAGACATCAAAGATTACGACATAATCTTGGGCATGGATTGGTTGGGCGCTTGTCGTGCAACGATCGAGTGCGCGGAGAAGAGAGTGGTGTTTCGCCTTCCTGGCGAGACAGAGTTCTCATATTCGTGCGGTACGGCCTCGAAGACGGCGATGATGGTATCGGCAATCTCGGCAAGGCGTATGCTGCGTTCCGGCTGCGCGGGATATTTGGCATCAGTTTGAGACACGTGGACGGATAATACAAACACAATGCAGACTGATATTGTGGCAGACTTTCCCGACATTTTTCCTGACGAGATGCCAGGGATACCGCCGGATCGAGAGATCGAATTTAGCATGGACACCTTTCCGGATACACGACCGATATCAAAGGCGCCTTACCGAATGGCTCCAGCAGAACTGAAGGAACTGACGGTGTAATTACAAAAGTTGCTAGACCGCAGATTTATTCGCCCTAGCTTCTCTCCGTGGGGAGCTCCCGTACTGTTCGTGAAGAAGAAAGATAGGTCGTTGCGGCTATGCATCGACTATCGGGAACTCAACAAGGCGACCGTACGGAACAAGTATCCTTTGCCGCGAATCGACGACTTGTTTGACCAACTGCAAGGCGCGTCAGTATTTTCAAAAATTGATCTTCGCTCAGGCTATCATCAATTGAAGATCAAGTCCGACGACGTATCAAAGTCTGCCTTCCGCACTCGATATGGTCATTACGAATTCCTCGTCATGCCGTTCGGTTTGACGAATGTCCCGGCCGCTTTCATGGATCTGATGAACCGAGTCTTCCGACCTCAAATAGATAAATTTGTAGTCGTATTCATCGACGATATCATTGTCTACTCAAAGAATCGGGAAGAGCACGCGGAACATTTGAAGACGGTACTGCAGATTCTGCGTGAAAACAAACTATACGCCAAGCAAAGTAAGTGCGAGTTCTGGATGAGTAGCGTGACATTTCTCGGGCACGTAATCTCTGCCGAAGGTGTCGCGGTGGACCCAAAGAAGATTGATGCGGTGGTGGATTGGAAACGACCTGCCTCGGCTAGCGACATTCGAAGTTTCCTTGGCTTAGCGGCTACTACCGTAGGTTCATACGAAGCTTTTCAAAACTAGCGTCGCCTCTGACTCGCCTCACCCAGAAGGGAGTAGTATTTGAATTGAGCGACGACTGTGAATCCAGCTTTCAAGAGTTGAAGCAACGGTTCGTCTCAGCTCCAATCCTTGCACTTCCAGACGGTCCAGAAGGCTTTCAAATATTCAGCGACGCGTCGAGAACTGGCCTCGGGTGCGTACTCATGCAGAGAGACAAAGTCATCTCCTACGCTTTACGGCAGTTGAAGCAGCATGAGAAAAACTACCCGACACACGACCTAGAATTGGCGGCGATCATTTTTGCATTGAAGTTATGGCGGCACTACCTCTATGGTGTGGTATGCAGAATCTACACAGATCACAAAAGCCTGAAGTACTTATTTACACAACGGGAACTCAACCTACGACAGCGACGTTGGCTCGAACTCATAAAAGATTACGAGCTAACGATCGAGTATACACCGGGCAAGGGAAATATGGTGGCCGATGCACTCAGCAGAATGTTTATGGGAACACTGGCCATAAACAAGGAGATAAAGAGAGACCTTGAAACGATGGGTATCGAACTCGAAATTGAGTATCGACACCTGCACCTAGCTCAACTGAAGTTAGGATCGAGCCTGCTTAGCAAGATAAAGACCGCACAGGAGGACGACTCATTCCTGAAGAAAATACGCGAGCTGATTTCAACGGGAAGGACGACTGACTTTGCGGAAGACGGAGACGGGACGATGCGATTGAAGGGAAGGCTCTGCATTCCTGAAACTGCCGAACTCAGAAAAGAAGTTCTGACGGAGGCGCACTATGCGAAGTACTCGTTACATCCTGGAAGCACCAAGATGTACAAGGACTTGCGCACAAACTTTTGGTGGCATGGCATGAAGAAAGACGTGGCTACGTTCGTATCGTAATGCATGGCATGTCAGCAGGTGAAGGCGGAACACCAACGTCCAGGCGGCGAGCTGCAGAACATCTCCATTCCTGAGTGTAAGTGGGACAATATCTCGATGGATTTCATTGTGGGATTTCCGAAGACGCCACGGGGGAATGACGCGATTTGGGTCATTGTTGATAGATTGACCAAGTCGGCTCACTTCATCGCAATTAAAGTAGGATGGAGCGTCGATCGGTTAGCACAAATCTACGTCGATGAGATTGTTCGACTGCACGGGGTACCGGTCTCAATAATTTCGGACAGAGATGGGCGATTCCTATCGCGTTTCTGGACGAGCCTCCAAGCGGCGATGGGGACCAAACTGAACTTTAGTTCGGCGTACCATCCCCAAACAGACGGCCAGACGGAAAGAGTCAACCAGATCTTAGAAGATATGTTGCGTCTATGTACGATCGACCTAAAGACTAGTTGGGATACGCATTTGCCGCTTGCGGAGTTTGCGTATAACAACAGTTATCAGTCGAGTATTCAGATGGCTCCATACGAAGCGCTCTACGGGAGGAAGTGCCGTTCGCCGATATGCTGGGATGAAGTCGGAGAGCGACAAGTACTGGGACCGGAACTGGTGGAGCAGGCCGTCGAAAAGGTCCGCTTGATTCGAGATAGACTCCGCATCGCACAAAGTCGACAAAAGAGCTACGCAGATCTTCGTCGACGACCGCTAGAGTTTTTGGCCGGGGACCATGTGTTTCTGAAAGTAACGCCCATGCGCGGAGTGATGCGGTTCGGCGTTAAAGGCAAATTGAGCCCGAGATTTGTAGGCCCCTTCGAGATCATTGAGCGAGTTACGACGGTTGCTTATCGGATCGCGCTACCTCCTGCCTTAGCCGATGTGCACGATGTTTTCCATGTTTCACAACTTCGAAAATACGTGCACGATCCAAGTCATGTGGTTAGCTTCGATCAGTTGGAGCTAAGTACTGACTTGTCTTACTCGGAGGAGCCTATTCAAATTTTGGACCGCAATGAAAAAGTGCTACGAAATCGATCGATGTCCTTGGTCCGCGTGCTTTGGCAGAACCATACAGTCGAGGAGTCGACGTGGGAGATGGAGGCGGAGATGAAGGAGAAGTACCCTGCATTGTTCGTCTAAATTAAGGTTCGACCCTTGTTCTTAAGTTTCGGGACGAAACTTTTTCTTAGTGGTATATTATGTAGCGCCCCGCTTTCGATAGGCGACGGAACTTCATAATATGCTAGCGCCGAGTCAGATCGGCCGGGAACTTAGATGGCCATCTGACTCAATCGCTAAGCTTGGTAAACGATAACGCCTTGCGGCATCGATTCAATTCGATTTGGACGAAAGATACGAGAATCGATCCAACTAATGGAACGACTTCTGTTGGAACAAGTCCTAGATGCAGCGGGCTGCGTCTCGGCGCACGAGCTCTCTATAAGAGTCCCTTCGACGGGACCGGACCGCTGTATGGTTTTCTTGGAGCTTTGCCGCTGGGCTTGATTGAAGTGCTTTCGCGTCATTTTTAAGGATACAATTACAAATTTCGATGCAAGGGAAAAAGAAGGAAATCTAACACAGTGTTGATGCATTGCAGGAGCTCACGTAACTAAGGATTGACGTTGTGTAGCGCTTCGACGACCTGCACGAAGCCAAGTAATCGGTGGGTGATTCGGCCTTCTTTTCTATTCTGTCCCGCAAA
The DNA here is from genome assembly GCA_029216955.1 of Iris pallida. Taxonomy (NCBI): domain Eukaryota; kingdom Viridiplantae; phylum Streptophyta; class Magnoliopsida; order Asparagales; family Iridaceae; genus Iris; species Iris pallida. The sequence continues at coordinate 6,122,506 of JANAVB010019198.1, read as the reverse complement.
CTTATTCCTTGCTTCGAATCCATTCAAATCGAACGATGCCAAGTTAATTGCATGCCAATCCACTAAGTCAAGAACTCGGGAAAAACGTATCGATTTACAAATACAAGTTTTTCACATAAACCAAAAAAGTTTAAGATTTACAGAAAAAGATAGACTATTTCAAGTGCTGCAAAATATTATGAAACGTTGGACATGGGTTTTGATGCCTCGGACAATTTGGTGCCTACGGGACGCTAAATCGAGTATATGGCTTCGGGGAAAATGAATCGATGCATGAGTTGCCATAAATGATAATGTCGTTGAAATACTGTCCGTGCTATACAAAACGGTTTGCATGCATTAAACTGTTCGCACATAGGCATGGTCATGGACAGCTTGTGCACAAGTTCGATTCCTCGAAATGGTATCCGAGGCATCGGAACCGATTCGACCTAGGGGGAATAATTTATCGTGCTTCGGCGCGATGCATGCGGGACCTTCAGTAAGGCTTGCAACCTAGGCTGAAAGGGTAGCGTCGCATGCCAACTTTGATTAAGTCCCTCGTGGTGCGTAGCACCAATGACCGCATATAAGATAGTTTCATGCTCATCTATTGTCTTATGCAGGGTAAATATTATCTATGTTTTCATGCAGGGACGAGCACGGCCGTGGTAAGAAATATGAAAACTGCGATGTTATACTGTATGCTTTATTACTCAAAGACGGCTATCGAATATGAACTGAATTCATTTAGTTCTAATAGAAAGACAACTCTAAAGCATGCCTATCCTAACAAATCAGAGTCGATTTAGATGAGTTGGTTCGTCTCGTCCACTTAGCAAGTGTGCTAATCTCCTCCCCCAATTTTCCCAGGTGCGGCGAGAGCTCCAACCTAAAACGAAGCTGAAGTGCGGAGAGGCGTTTTGAAGCTCTTCCTATGCTGAAGTATTTTGAAGCCAATTCAAATCGACGGCTTATGTATAAAGGGGCGAATGTATGGGACGGCAAGCGTAGTTCAGGCAACTTGTCGAATGTATTTTCTTTCTGTTTTCAATCAATGTAGCCGCAACGGCATCCAATGTAAATTATGACTTGCACTTCGTTGCAAGCTATGAATGAAAAGTATTTCTATTTTTCTATACTGCGTCTTATATTCTGATGTGATTTGTGAAGTTTCGACTTGGCGTATTAATATCAAAATCAAAAGATAACCGTTTGAGAACTTGTCATCTTGCCTTGCACGAGCGCAACTCCAGGCTTGTGCGGCATCACGCCTTAGCGAGGACGATCGAATCGGCAAAAATTAACATCGGGGACGAACGTTGCCGACTCGGGGCGTGACAGGGATCATGCCACGCCAGTGCGCTGCTGGCTGCAGTGAACCCGTAGTCTCGATAAATCAAGTAAGTGGCGACAATGCATTTTTTCCTTGTCATGGTAAGTCACGAATATTCTCCCAACTATACCTATATGTTCTTCCAACTATACCCATGTGAATTTCAAAAGAGGTTCTAGAATTTAAAACAAGTTCCAAGAAGATGTAAGCATCTGTCCTTTGAAGTATAAATATCAGTTCTTGGAAAGAAAAATAATTGGTTAGGAAAGATTAATAATCGAAGAAAAAAATAAGTAAAAAACTTCTAATCCATATTTCACGGATATTCAATATTCAACGATTGAGAGAAAACTTTGAATCGAAAACTTGACTCGAGATTATTATATAGATAATTGAGGAAGAAATTATTTTGAAAAATAATTCCTTAGGTCCATGAAAAAAGAAACATAAGTGATATGAACTTATGATATGACGGTGTTTAGGAAAGGCATAAGATAAAATTATACAAACGATCAAGATTAGGAAGAAAAGATCGAAGTCAATAGAAATATAAACTTTAATTTATATCTCTCTAATATTCAAAGATTGAGGGGGAATATATATATATATATATATATATATATATATATATATATATATATATATATATATATATATATATATATATATATATATATATATATATATATATATATATATATATATATATTAAAACCAACTTAGAATGAATAAATATATGGGTAATCGAGTTAGGTCCAAACTTAATAGATGAAAGTAAAATATTCTCTTAGGAAAAAAAAACAATTACTTATGGCCAATGAAAATAACTAAGTGATATCGGTAATGGTGATAGTATATAGAGAGGACAACAAAGATAATTTGAACAAATTATCAAGGTTCGGGATTGAATTCTAGGAAAGCCTAGGTAACAGAATGAATAGTCTACCCACCTTGAAAATCTCTCAAATTATCTAAATTTACTAAATCCTTACATATGTTGCATGGCCTATTTAACAATCCTTAACTACCCAACAGTCAAGTTGAATAAGGAACTCATATTCCTAGTCATCCCCTAGATCAATTCAATCCTAATTATGAATGAGTATTTTCTAGTCGCAGGCTCGCAATAGTATGACTAACTTAAGTACTATTACGAGTTTGCAATCTTTTGCGAAGACTGACCTGTATGGGACACCACAAAAACTTGTCATGATCCACATCCGCTTTTCGGAATACGAGTGCGTGTTCAAACTAGCCTACGTCGCAGTGTCGACGGTAGAACGCTGTCAAGGCCATGATGCTCAAAATCACATAAACGATAACTTAATTGCTCATTCACATTTCTAATTGATTACAACATTTACAATAATCATATTTGAGAAGAAATACAAAGTCTCACAAAATCTATTGCAACAACTTAAGCTATATATCTAGTTTCTAGGTTTCGGATTGCAGGTACGTCCGTGTCTCCCCAATGCTAAGAGAAGCCGACTAACCTGAAAATTGTTGGTTTTTCAGTCAGGAAAGGAACAAGCACAGAAAACGACAAGCTATTCGCAACATAATAGGATTGGCAATACATGAAAATAGCATATGTGGAAGTAAACTAGAAAGTAAACTGATGCCATGGTATACTAGAATGAAAACAGGGATCATAGAACAGAGTACACCAACTAGAAAAGAATATGGTGATATGTCAAGTGGTAAGAAATAAGGAAATAATAAATGAGACAACTATCTACGTGTTTTGAAATATCAGTTTCGACGTGTGAACGGCTAGGGGATAAATCAGGCACCCCGCACGTGAAATGTGCGACTACTACTCTCCACGAAAGACACGAGGGATGGAAAGGGTAGTTCACACGTCTACTAAGATATTTTACCTCCCGACTAGTACACATGGACCCGAATAAGTCACGAAACACGAAAACATGATAAAACGAGAATATAATGAGTAGAGGTCCATGATACCATCTCGTGTGTCCAGTGTGTCAACAAGCAGGAGGGCATATGTATGATACATATTGAAAAACTATCAGAATCGAAAGCAATCAGAAAGTGCACTTGCCTGTGATCCTTTGCTAGTAAAACCGATACTACCATTGCGTTCAAGATAGTCTAGTTGGCTAGGGTTGTGGTGATGGAGTTCGAAGTTGGCAAGAAAATAGGAATATTCGATTAGTCCTGATTGTGAAAAATTTAATCTAAGGGGGAGATTGCTTAAGAAAGGTAATTTATATTTACTCTCCATAGAAAATATTTAGAAAAATATTTATAACCTTATACAAATAACCATATTAATTAATTATTTTTCATCAAAATATAGTTTTTTTTAGGGAAAATTTATGAAATGCCCAAAAATTTAAAAAGTTTTATGAAAAACCCACCCCAAAATAAACTTTCATCGCGTGCCCAGCATTAACTTAAAAATTAAAAAAAGGGCACGGCATGACCCTTTTGTCCTTCTAATTTATTAAGAATATCAACAAACCCAGCAAGTTTTATGAAAAACGGTTCGATTCCAGACTCTTCAAAAAAGTGTCTCTATCGCTCCCTCCTCTTCCATACTCTGTTCTGTTGCGATTTTAGGTCATCTCCTCCAAAAATCTTAGAAATTTCTTACAAGAAATCGCCAGCGAATCTCCATCACAATGTCGCAATCATCAGCAATGGAAGTAGACCAAGTTAGAGAAGAAGGAGAAGAAGTAGTTGGAAAACAACAGAAAGGAGGGAAGAAAGTTAAGAGGGTTGCTCGTAGACGAACCGCTCAAAAAGAAAAAGAAGTGCAAGAACCAGTAGAAGAACAAGAACACGGAGAACAACAAGAACAAGATCAAGAACAACAAGAAGCAGTAGCAGGGGGAGAAGAAGAAGATGAAGAAGAAGGGAAGAAAAAAGGTAAAACTTTGAGTCTTGTTCATTCTCCGTTTATATTGACGCGGCAAATGAAAATGATCATTCTCCGTCTATAAAATACACGGAGGATGCCCTTTCTGTGTCATTTGAACTAGAAATGGTCATTCTCCGTCTATTTTGAGACGGAGAATGGCATTCTCCGTGTTTAAACACACGGAGAATGTTCATTTCTGTGTTTTTGACCTAAAGAACGATCATTCTCCGCCTAATATGAGACGGAGAATGACATTCTCCGTCTGTAAAATAGACGGAGAATGAACTTTCTTCTTGCATTAACCTAGAGAAATGAACATTATCCGTCTCACTGACACGGAGAATGCCATTCTCCGTCTATTTTATAACGGAGAATGACGTTCTCTGTCTATTTTGACGCGGAGAATGGCATTCTCCTTGTAATTTGACCTAGAAAATGAGCATTCTCCGTCTTACTGACGCGGAGAATGCCATTCTCCGGGTCAAAAGAGACGGAGAATGCCATTCCCCGTGTTAAAACAAAACGGAGAATGACATTCTCCGCCTAATATGAGACGGAGAATGGCATTCTCCGCCTTACTTAGACGGAGAATGCTCATTCTCCGGGACAAAATAAAGGGAGAATGTCATTCTTCTTGTATTTTGACCTAGAGAATGAGCATTCTCCGTCTTACTGACGCGGAGAATGAGCATTCTCCGTCTTACTGACGCGGAGAATGAGCATTCTCCGTCTTGCTAACGCGGAGAATGGCATTCTCCGTATTAAAACACACGGAGAATGGCATTCTCCTTGTAATTTGACCTAGAGAATGAGCATTCTCCGTCTTACTGACGCGGAGAATGGCATTCTCCGGGTCAAAAGAGACGGAGAATGCCATTCCCCGTGTTAAAATAAAACGGAGAATGACATTCTCCGTCTATTTTGAGACGGAGAATGGCATTCTCCGTCTATTTTTAAACGGAGAATGGCATTCTCCCCTTATTTTGATCTAAAGAATGAGCATTCTCCGCCTAATATGAGACGGAGAATGGCATTCTCCGCCTTACTTAGACGGAGAATGCTCATTCTTCGGGACAAAATAAAGGGAGAATGTCATTCTCCTTGTATTTTGACCTAGAGAATGAGCATTCTCCGTCTTACTGACGCGGAGAATGGCATTCTCCATTTTAAAACACGCGGAGAATGCCATTCCCCGTGTTAATACAAAACGGAGAATGCCATTCTCCGTGTCAAAATAGACGGAGAATGATATTCTCCGTCTATTTTGACACGGAGAATGGCATTCTCCGTCTAATATTAGACGGGAGAATGGCTTTCTCTTTATTATAATAAAGAAGAATGTTGACGTAAACCTAATTGTTGTTGTTTTTAGAGAAAAAAACTGTCAGGAACAGAGACGAAAGACTTTTCCGTGCAACATTCACCCCAGTACTCTCTCTCATGGATGAGGTGAAGGAAAAGTTTCGCCATTTGCCTGAAGCAGTTGTCGAAAGCTTGAAGAATGTAGGATTCTACGACTTCGTAGATGTATTCTACAGAAATAAGGTGAAAAAATCAGAACTGTCTAAAGTCACCCAAGGTCTGGAGAAGTTGATGGGGACTTATTTGGAAGAAGATGGAATTGGATATTTCCAATTGAGCAGCAGTGTCAAAGTAGCACCAACTGCTGATGAGATGGCAACCATTTTCGGTCTGCCAATGAATGATGACACTGAAGTTGATGATAAGTATTTGAAGATCATCACTGAGAAGCAGAAGACCCCCCCACCAGCAGACTCATTCAGCATGTGTACAAAACACTTCACAAGATTGCTGAAAAATTCCAAGGGCAAAGGTGCTGAAGTCTCAAACGCTGAAGTTAGAAAAAGGATATTAGAGCTGCTGGGGGGCGAAAATGCAAGTCCCGATGAGGTGGCCAAGTTAATAGTATTCAACTTGTGCCAAACAGCATTCTTCACCAGAATGGGGGGGTCGAACTTGCCATACAAGTTCTTCGCTCTGGTGGAGAGCACAGATGTTATAAAAAGTATCTGTTGGCCTCGGATTATACTGGGGTACGTTATGGACAGCATAAAGAGGGCTGTCACAAAATCTGAAGATGGTGATGTTGATATATCGTACAAGAAGATTGAAGGTTGTACGATATACTTCTTGTATTGGTTTGCAGAGCACAGTCGACTGGTAGAAAGGAAGTGCAAACCAACAGTCGCATCTCCGAGATTCTGCACATGGGATGGGAATAAAATCTCAATATTCCTAAAAATGAATATCAAGGTGCTAAAATGGATTCAGATTTGATATTCAAGGATATTGTTGCATTGAATGTTGATGAACTTGAAGAAGTCCCAGCAGAGCAGCAATATGTAGAAGGTGGAGACAATTTTGTTGATGAAGAAGAAGCTCAAGCTGAAGCTCAAGCACCAGCACCCTCTACAGCTGACAATGTAGATATGTTGCGTGTCTTGCAGGAGAAATCTCAGCTTATCGCTGAGAATGAGCAACTCCAGGAAAGAGCCCAGCAACTAGCGGCAGATGTAGCCCAACAACGTGCTGTGGGGCTCGTTGCTGATGGCTTGGAGAAGGAGTTAGACTCTTTAAGGAACGAGAAATCGCTCCTTATTGATGATAACAAGAAACTCCTTAAGCGAGTTGAGGAACTGGAGGCACAGGGGTCGGAACTAGACTCCCTGAGAAAGCAGAAGTCTGAGCTTACTGCTGATAATGAGAAGCTTCGTCAACATGTTGAGGAGCTACTTCTAAAAGGTAAGATTTTATATTTTTTGTCTATTTTAATCTGTAATTACATGTATCTAACAAGGAGAATGAGCATTCTCCGTCTTACTGACGCGGAGAATGGCATTCTCCGGGTCAAAGAGACGGAGAATGCCATTCCCCGTGTTAAAACAAAACGGAGAATGACATTCTCCGTCTATTTTGAGACGGAGAATGGCATTCTCCGTCTATTTTAAAACGGAGAATGGCATTCTCCCCTTTATTTTGATCTAAAGAATGAGCATTCTCCGCCTAATATGAGACGGAGAATGGCATTCTCCGCCTTACTTAGACGGAGAATGCTCATTCTCCGGGACAAAATAAAGGTAGAATGTCATTCTCCTTGTATTTTGACCTAGAGAATGAGCATTCTCCGTCTTTCTAAAGCGGAGAATGGCATTCTCCGTTTTAAAACACGCGGAGAATGCCATTCCCCGTGTTAATACAAAACGAAGAATGATATTTTCTGTATTTTGACATAGAAATGATCATTCTCCGTATGTTTTGACACGGAGAATGACATTCTCCGTCTAGGAGAATGTCATTCTCCGTCTATTTGGAAACGGAGAATGACATTCTCCGTCTATTTTGACACGGAGAATGTCATTCTCCGTCTATTTTGAAACGGAGAATGTCATTCTCCGTCTAAATTGACACGGAGAATGACATTGTTTTTAAAAAGAAGATTATATAATATTGACATCATACCTCTTGTTCTTGTTTGTTTTTATATCAGTGAAAATGACAGAGGATCTGAAAAAGAGAATGAAAAGCTAACTAATGATAATAATAGACTTCTAGAGGAGGTTGCCTCGTTGAATGACGAAGTCAAGAATAAGAACGATACAATCGTTAACCTTGAAGCAATGGCTAGAGCATTGGAAAGAGGGGATACTCAAGCAGTTCCCCAGAAGCATTACACAAGATCAAATGTACCTGCTGCAGATAAGGATGATTTTGCTACATTGCAAAAGAAGAAAACATCCGATGCTACAACAAGTAAGAAGGCAGGTCCTGGTCGGAAAAGAAAAGCTGCTACTAGTCCCAGTAAGAATGTAGCTCCTGCTGGAAAAAAAAAAGCTCCTTCCAGCCCCAAGAAGGTCGACAATAAAAAGGAGATGTCAGCTCCTGAAGAACTTGAGGAAGAATCTCCTCAAACAGCAAAGCTTGTTAGAGATGGGAAAATGCTGATGCAAAGTCCGAAGCTCAGACTTTGGAACGTTGCAGACGATGAGCTGAAGCAAGTATACAGGAGCATCGTATACACAAGAAGGATGTCTCCAACGTAAGTATTCTAAACTTGAACCAATTTCTGTTTAGAATACTTATGTATATATGTACTTTCCAAGTGCAATGATCATTCTCTATTGGAGTTATTTTTTATGCAATTTTATCATTAGCCTATATTATTATCATAATCGAAACTAAATTTATGTGCAGTGATTATGTATATATGTACTTTCCAAGTGCTCCAGAAGAGTGTAAAATAAGAAGAAGAAATAATGATGTCAGCATGTTGTTAAGTGCTAAAGATTTTCAAGACATTATAAATGAGGCGGATATAGAAGCCGGTGTTATGAACTACCTAATAAAGCTTATGAACGACGTTCAAGCCGAATTAAGGCAGAACATTCAGTCAAGCTCGCAGGGTGCACAATGTAAATGGTTTGCAATCATGATGCCCCATTCATTGGTAAGAATCGAAACTGAAAAATAAATATTAATGTGTACAGCTACTAATAGTGTTGTAAAAAACTAACTCATGTTATTATTTTATTTTTTTTTCTTCTGGAAAACAGGGTACTGCCAAGATTATCGATAAAGAAAATCCAACAGAAGGAGCAGTGTACAATTTCAAAGTTGATATAGAAGATTTTATAATGGAGCTGGAAGATGACATTGAATGGCTATTCGTGCCACTCTTCCGCGAGGAGAATAAACACTATACGCTGCTGGCATTCAACTTCAGCTCCTATGTTTGGACGCACTACAACTCATTGCGAAAAAACACGGGCGCTAAGGGAATCGAGGATGCAGTATACATGAAGAATAAAATTGAGCCAATTATAATAAAGAAGATTGCATTGATGAGTAATAAAAGCCCAGCAATCTCGGAATATGAAACAACAGAGCTCAAGGTTTGCAAAGAATGTCCACAGCAACAAACACCCAGCTGCCTTCTGTATGTTTCATATTATATTGAAAAGTTGTCGAGATATCCATTTGATTTACGGAAGAAAACAAACAAACAAGTTCACAATACTATTGTAAAGAGAAGGCTAGATTTGGCTAAGGCTTTGCTTATGAGTAAATGTGCAATTCCTTTTGTAAAATGACAATGTAAATTGGCTAACAAATTCAATGTATATATTCTGTTTGTCAGGTTTCTTTTGTAATGTATTTGTTTTCCTTTGTATTGAAATTCAATTTTACGACTAATTTACATTGTTCTATATATGTAAATCTGTTTTGTTAAAGTTCTGTTGTTTGATTCAAACCTATAATGTCATTATCTGTGTTAATACAAACCTATAATGTGTGCATTTGGAACTTAGAATGGCCATTCTCCGTTTCGTATGAGACGGAGAATGGCATTCTCCGGGTCAATAGAGACGGAGAATGCCATTCTCTTTGTATTTTGACCTAGAGAATGAGCATTCTCCGTCTTACTGACGCGGAGAATGGCATTCTCCGTTTTAAAACACGCGGAGAATGGTTATTCTCCTTCTATTTTGACTTATAAATGGCCATTCTCCGTCTTAGGGACGCGGAGAATGCCATTCTCCGTTTCGTATGAGACGGAGAATGTCATTCTCCGGGTCAAAAGAGACGGAGAATGCCATTCTCCTTGTATTTTGACCTAGAGAATGAGCATTCTCCGTCTGACTGACGCGGATAATGGCATTCTCCGTTTTAAAACACGCGGAGAATGATTATTCTCCTTGTATTTTTGACCTAGTAAGGAACATTCTCCGTCTTAGGGACGCGGAGAATGCCATTCTCCGTTTCGTATGAGACGGAGAATGTCATTCTCCGGGTCAAAAGAGAAGGAGAATGCCATTCTCCTTGTATTTTGACCTAGAGAATGAGCATTCTCCGTCTTACTTATGCGGATACAACGCAATGGGCGAATGGACACATACAACAAGTGATCGCATAGGAAGTAGCCCGTGCCTATAAATAGGCCCTGGAGGAGAGAGAAATTTCATTATTCCCTTCTCTTTCAGTTTTTCAGAAAACTCTTCGTCTTTTTTCTTTAATAACCATGTCTCCAAAGGTCGCCAAGAGATCCGCGAAGGGCAAGGGGGCTGCGCCGAGTGACTCTCCTCCTGCGGCAGTGTCCTCGGCAGTGGTGAAGGAGGAGATGCTGCCTTCTCTCATCAAACAAGGGTCACCGTTCGTTAAGGAGGAGGTGATACAAAAAATTGAAGTAAAAGAAGAATTGTCGATGATCGGGAAAGGAATTACTCCCAAGATTGAAGCTGCTGTGAAAGAGGAGCCCAAGTCTGAGGGTAGTAGCACTGGAAGTTCTGACCATCCAGCCCCGGCCGACGACCTTGATCAATTACATCCTACATATGCGAAATGGTTGAGGGAATGGTATATCCCTCGACACAGATAGGGTCCGCGGGTTTTCATAAATTTCCGTATTTTGTATTGGTATTTCTATCTGTCTTCAGGTTTATGTTTCACTCCTTTTGGACATCAAATGTAATCCTCTACTTCTTGCCCTGATGAAGATATGAAGAACCTTTTGTTTTGCTCATGAGATGTAGTCCTGTGAATGTAACTGAAGCGGAATGTCATTCTCCGTGTCAAAATAGACGGATAATTCCATTCTCCGTCTTAAAATACACGGAGAATTACATTATCTTTGTATTTTGACTTATAAATAACCATTCTCCGTGTATATAAAACGGAGAATGGCATTCTCCGTCTTACTGACGCGGAGAATGGCATTCTCCGTTTTAAAACACGCGGAGAATGGTTATTCTTTGTATTTTTGACCTAGAAAGGAACATTGTCCGTCTTAGGGACGCGGAGAATGCCATTCTCCGTGTCCAAATAGACGGAGAATGGCATTCTCCGGGTCAAAAGAGACGGAGAATGCCATTCTGCTTGTATTTTGACCTAGAGAATGAGCATTCTCCGTCTTACTGACGCGGAGAATGGCATTCTCCGTTTTAAAACACGCGGAGAATGATTATTCTTTGTATTTTTGACCTAGAAAGGAACATTGTCCGTCTTAGGGATGCGGAGAATGCAATTCTCCGTTTCGTATGAGACGGAGAATGTCATTCTCCGGGTCAAAAAAGACGGAGAATGCCATTCTCTTTGTATTTTGAACTAGAGAATGAGCATTCTCCGTCTTACTGACGCGGAGAATGGCATTCTCCGTTTTAAAACACGCGAATAATGGTTATTCTTTGTATTTTTGACCTAGAAAGGAACATTGTCCGTCTTAGGGACGCGGAGAATGCAATTCTCCGTGTCCAAATAGACGGAGAATGTCATTCTCCGGGTCAAAAGAGACGGAGAATGCCATTCTGCTTGTATTTTGACCTAGAGAATGAGCATTCTCCGTCTTACTGACGCGGAGAATGGCATTCTCCGTTTTAAAACACGCGGAGAATGATTATTCTCCTATTTTTGACTTATAAATGGCCATTCTCCGTGTATCTAAAACGGAGAATGATTATTCTCCGTGTTAAAACACACGGAGAATGGTCATTCAATACATTATAAAGTCAGATAGTATAAAGGAGAATAAGTTCTTATGGTGATATGCAGAATTCAAACTATTACCATTGATATCAAAAAATGTAAGATATGTATTCAAAAACAATTTCCAGTTATATAAAAGAAGGAATATATTTGTATGTATTAACGAGGGGGCGCTGCCCCCTCGACCACCGTAGCAGCACGTGGAGGCAGAGGACAAGTGCTGCGATTGTGATTGCATAATTCAAAACAATTCTGGCACCTTATCTTTCTCTTCTCTTTTCCCTTGTTCTCATATTTGCTCTTGTAACGGTCCACTTTTGGTCGTCCAGGACCACGTTTCGGAACAGGGGGGTAGAACAACATCAGTGGGATTATTTTCAAACTGTTTTTCGCAATCTGGAACAGGACGAATAGCACATGAATATAACTTCCGGTAATAATCTGATGTCCAATACTGCTCCACAAAGTCGTAAACAGATTTATCTGAACCAACTCTGATGCATTGTATTGCATGGCTGCATGGGAATCCATATACCTTCCATCTACGACAACTACAATGACAATCAAGAAGATTCACCATGTGGGAGGAAGTATCTGCGATCACCTCAAATTCGAAATCACCGGACCGATATACCCTATAACACATGCCATCATCTGTAAGCTGCTTCAGCATATCCTCAGCGTATGGAGTCAATTTGCTATTCAAACCAATTGCATCCTTGTGGCGATCCGAAATCATCTTCATCATCTTCACACGGATGACATTTACAATTGCTGAAATAGGCAATTTCTTCTCAGCCTTTATCCATGCATTGAATGACTCTGCACAACTAGAAGCAACCTCACCGTATCTACATCCCGGGAAGAATGCGTTTGACCAGTGTTCAGGTTTTTGTTTATTCATCCAATTCACAACATGACCACAATTCAGATCATAAATCTTCTTGATTGCTTGTCTATACCCACCTTTATACAGAAAAACAAATAAGTAATAAAGAATTAGGTCAATTCATAAAATTATGAAAAAATAAGTGCATTCTCATAAGGATAATAGTCATTCTCCGTTCAAAAGCTAACGGAGAATGATATTCTCCGTTCTATGCAAGACGGAGAATACCATTCTCCGTTCAAAAGCTAACGGAGAATGCTATTCTCCGTTCTATGTTGGACGGAGAATGGTCATTCTCCGTGTGATTGAAACGGAGAATGACTATTCTCCGTCTTAATGACACGGAGAATGGTCATTCTCCTTGTTAAATTAATGGTAAATGCATTAAAAATGTGCATATATCTGTCTCATTAACACACCTGGAGTTAGAGCATATACTGCTTGCCTCCAAGCTTCAAGTACATGCGGATACAATCTTTCATTTCCTTTCTCTTTCATCGGTATGTTATTCTTCATGTGATAATAGCAATAGCTATGGTAATCATTAGGAAACACTTTAGGGACTTCAGAAACTAGACCAGTGCCTTGATCCGAAAGAAAAACAATACGCCTACTACATCCAACAACATTCTTTAGATTTCTAAGGAACCATTCCCAATTATCGCCATCTTCGCCTGAGACTATACCGTATGCAATAGGGTAGAACTGTTGGTTACCATTCTTCGCTGTAGCAGACATCAAACATCCTCTAAACCTACCTGTAAGGAAAGTAGCATCCAAATATAGCATTGGACGACAATATTGAAAGCCTTCTACGCAAGCCCATATGAAAGAAAAAGCCGCTCAAACCTCATTGATGAATCATCTTTCTGAAAGTCGATAACGGAACCATTATTGGTTTCCTTTACCTTGTTGACATACCAACACAAGTCACTGTAAGATCTAACATCATCTCCGTACATTTCCTGGTGCACCAGCCTAATGCCATGGTATGCCTGCCCGTAGGTAACAGATAAGCCGTAGTCGACCTTGAAATCATCGACAACAGATTTTGCTGACTTTTTAGGATGCATCCGAACAATGTCACTAACCAAACTTTTCACAAACTTTGCTGGAACAACCTGATTACCTTTATCCATATAGCCAGCTCCACAATTATGTTCTCCCACATACCTCTTCACCTCAAAATTTGATTATCTTTCGAAATAGATATAGCATGGAAGCTCCACAAACAAGCATGTGTCTTGTAATTCTTGCAGCAAACAGTATACCTCCCGGCTCAGATTTCAAAATGTGAAATGGATGACGAGATTCAAAACATACCTTTCTAACAGCATTCCTAACTTCTTCAACACCATTTAGAAAAATCTGACCAACACCAGTAATTGATCCAGGCCACATATCCGATTTCCTCTTCTTCACTGTCTCAGTTGAGCCCTCATAAAATTGTACTACTCGTTTGTCCTTTACAGTAGGAGAAGATCTACTCAAAGAACTAGAGGAGGAAGACGAAGGTCCCATGTGAAAGCTTTGACAAGGAAAAGATGTTGATGAAGAACATTGAGAGTATATTTGCTCCACAAATAGATCAAAACTCACATCATGAGTACCGTTAAAACCACCAACCAATGAGCGAAGCCAAAAATCACTTTCAACATACAGTTCAGTCCCATCAGAGTGCAAAAACCTGAAACGGAAGGAAAGTGGATCCAAAGAAGTCCATCGATCGCACACTTTATTCTTTAAAAAATCCACGGTACTTTCATGTGTGACACGGCAGGAAACTATGTCTCCCTTGAAACAAATGTTAACTAAACAACTTGATTCCATATCTTCCCCCCTGATAACATAAAAACATAAGAGGCCACAAATAGAACAATAAAATTCTCATCTAATAATGATTATTCTCCGTCTAAAAATAACGGAGAATAAATATCATCAGTTGGAACTAACTTATAATGATCATTCTCCGTCTAAAGTAAAACGGAGAATGTCATTCTCCGTCCAAATTAAGACGGAGAATGTCATTCTCCGTCCTAACTAAGACGGATAATGTCATTCTCCGTTCAAATTAAAACGGAGAATGTCATTCTCCGTCCTAATTAAGACGGAGAATGGCATTCTCCGTCCTAAAAACATACGGATAATGATCTTTATAAGAAGTAATTGTCATTCTCCTTTAAAATATAACGGAGAATGCTATTCGCATAAAATAACAAGATTAAATATCTCACTAACATTTTCTAAGTTAATAATCTTCATAACAAAATCAAATTCAGCATAAATTATGAGATATACGAAGCTGATGGATGAATTTCTACAGATCTGAACTCTCACCTTGTTTTACGATCTATAAAAAGACGGAGAAGAAGATCTTCTATCCACAATTGACCTAATCGCCGGAAACCACGAAGATGATGTTGATGATGATGATGATCGATGATGATGAAGGATGATCGACGTTCGACTGACGAAAACCACAGTGAACTACGAACGATTCTGCGATCTCTAATAAAGATTATATCAATGGATTTCAAATTTCTCGTGAAGAAGAAGAAGAATACGAATTTCTCAATCCAAATCTGAGTTTGCGAATTCATAATTATATATAGATGTCCAAATTTACGCGAAGGGGTATTTTTGGAATTATGATAATGGCAAATTTTGTAAATACATAGCAACTAGAGAGAATCTTGAAATATTTAACGTGTAAAAACTTAATTCTGGGCATTTCATAAAAATAATCCAGCGGGTGGGCATTTCATAAAAGCCCACCCCGAAATTGGGCTTCTCAGCAATTTCCAGTTTTTTTTAAAAGTAGTGATAATCCTATCTTAGAAATCCTCTAAAAGCCAAATAAATCACTTAAGAATATAACCCCAAATGTTCTATTTACATATACATATTGCCCAAAACTTATTTATAATACGATTAATTGGAAACTATAAATCCAAATCATTATTATTATTATTTTTAAATAAGTTATATATATATATATATATATATATATATATATATATATATATATATATTAAGAGCCTTATATATTTCGTCTCAACCTAGTATATAGCCAACAATCCCCTTTTAGGTTATTTAGGAAAATAAAATAGTTTTATTTGTATACATATATTTAAAGATTATTTGCCCAAAGGCATATACATGTAGTAAAATATAACCTTTATAGTCCCCGTGGCCGTAGTCCGTTGGGAACGGTGGAGCACCCCGGCGCAGTGGCGCGGGTTCGAGCCCCCTTGGAGGCATGCCTCCAAGCACCATTAAGAAGTGGACACCCTCAAAAAAAATAAATAAATAACCTTTATAAGTATTCTAAACTGATATTTTAATTACATGAAAATCATTTATATATATGGAGCCAACCAAAAATTTATAGCTTATACTTAGCATAATTAAGAAAACATACATGCTAATCGATATAAATAACATATTTAACATGCAGTTTACTGCTATGTTTCTTTTACTACCTATCCTAATCACTCACCATTATTTATTGAATTTATATAATTCATTTCTGAATAATAAGATACTCTTCTAAGTTCTAACATGTCATACTCATACAAGTTTACAATATTGAAAGTAGTGAGGGTTAAGTGCAAGTGTTACCTAATTAATGAGTTGGTGGCTGTAGAGGGAATGTGAGCTCCATTACTTCTCTACAATCGAAAGGAAGGAAAGGCTGTCTCCTTCCTCCATTTCCTACAGACCCAATTCTAGAGGCGACGCTTCCGAGTCTTGAGTGTCGGGAAGCCCGTGACACGGGGTCTGGTGCGACGTCACGAGGAGAAGCGCATATAGTGGTGTTTGAGAAACCACATACGGCACTCTGGTGCTCACGCTGATGCCCATGCAGTGGTCGGGATTGACTTGACCGTCGATGTCAAGGACCGGGTACAACTCGAGACCATGGGAGAATGGTCTGTTGCTGGCGATGAAGGTCACAACGAATAATGGAGATGGCTCCGAGGCTCAAGGATGGAGGGCCTCGAGAACATCAAGGATGGCGTCGAAGGACCGCGACATGGCGTTGGCTTAGTCAGGGGCTCAATCGGTGCGAGAGGTGGTGAACATGAAGGACGATGCTGATGATGATATTATGGTGATGAAGATGAGGGTGGTCTAGTTGCCATGGGGGGTCGAGAAGAAGGGATTTGTGGAGATGAAGGTGGTGGCTACTTTGTTATTCAAGAGGCAGAGAGGAGTATAGAAAGCTATATAGGCGGTTCCTGCTATAGCTAGGGTTACTATTGTGAAATATAAAAAGGGAAACGAAAGGAGGGCTTTGACTTTGGGCTTCGAATTAGGGAGGGGGAATTTAAATTGGAAAGTTTTAGTAAGTTGTATAGAAATAATAGTAGGAAGGGCTTTTAGGCTTAGTTGCTTTCATTTGCTTGGGCCGGCTCTGCACTTGGAGTGGAGTGCTTGACAGGGTCGGAGTTGTCCCGGTCGGTGGTGCTGGATATGTGGGGGTGACCGGGTCGGTGGGCAATGATGGCAGTAGTGGTTTGGGAAAAACATCGATTAGGTTTAGGGTTAGGGTTTCCAGAATTAGGGTTAGAGATTAGGGTTAGGGTTCTGAGATTTGGGGATTTGGAAAATTGTGGTTGTGGAAAAAATAAAAGCATGACTCCTTATATTGGAGTCAAAACTCCTAGATAGATACGATTTATGATTTGGGTTAGATAAACCATTTTTCCCTAATTTAAATCAGAATAAATATTTAAAACAAAACTAATCTAATCACTATCATATAACTAATATTTAAAATATAATTCGATAGTATCAATTAGTTTAAATCTCAATCAAATAATTGATTACTACAATAAGTCAAAATAATATTTAATTTAATCTTATAAGTTCAAATCAATAATAGTAATTTCTATCAAAATAATTTAAAGCATGTTATTATAAATCGAATCTTATTTTAAAATCATAGTAATTTGATTGTAACAATATCATCAAAATAATCTCAATCATATTTTTATTAGTCAAAATCTTATTTAAAAATAAAGATAAATTAGAAACTTTTGTACTAAATAATCTTATCGTCAAACCACTATTGGTTTATAAAACCACTTTTGAAACCAAATTTTGATAGATCAAAATAATAACATATTCTTCAATAACAATATTCCAAGAAAATAGTTTTTATTTAAAACTAATTATGATTTTCAATCCATAATTTAAACTACTTTTGGAATTACAAACGAAATACTATCGTAATATTTTATACAAGGTGTTTAAAGAGATATTACTTTCCAAACATAATATGTAAAGCAAAATGATTAAAATGAAATAATTAACAAAACTATTAATTTTGAAATTCAGGAAGAGGGGTTACAGTTGTGAATGTGAAAAGAACAAATTTACCCGGTCCACTTTTAAGTTCAAAAATGGTGTAAGTACCACTAGACCTCTATAATTACTGCATATGGATTTATTTGAGCTTAGTAGAATTGCTTGCCTAGGTGGTAAGTTATATGCATTTGTAATAGTAGATAATTTTTCTAGATACACGTGGATATACTTTCTCATACGTAAGAACAATGCACTATTTGAATTCGTCACATTCGTAAGAAAGTCCAAAATGAGAAAGGATTCATGATCACTCGTATTCGAAACGATCATGGTGGCGAATTCTAGAATGTAGAGTTTGAGCAATTCTATGACACACATGGTTATTTGCACGAGTTCTCCTGCCCTAGGACTCCATAACAAAACGGAGTTGTGGAATGTAATAATAGAACTCTATCTGGAATGGCTAGAGTAATGTTAAACCAGTTTAGTCTACCCAAATATTTCTGGGTAGAAGCTGTCAATACAGCTTGTTATGTTCTCAATCTGGTTCTAATTCGACCTAAATTGAAGAAGACTCCATATGAGTTAAGGTTTGATAGAGCACCCACAGTTTCTTATTTCAAAATCTTTGGTTGTAAATATTTTATTCTTAATAATAAAGATAATCTAGGTAAATTTGACAAAAAGGCCGATGAAGGTATCTTTTAGGTTATGCGGCCAAAAGCAAAGGGTATTGAGTCTTCAATAAAAGAACAATGATCATCGACGAATCAATGAATGCCACCTTCGATGAACTAAATCAACAGACGATTGACGATGATGATGAAGACATCAGTACACCAAGCAAGGCACCTACAAAATCGAAAATTGGAACCAGGTATCTTGAGAGTCTGCCAAAAAGAATCAAGTTTATGGCTGACCATCCCAATGACTTGGTAATAGGTGAGATTACCAAGGGTGTAATTACTCGTTCCTCTACCAGAGATAAGCTTTCTGTGTTGTAATTTATTTCACAGGTAGAACCTAAGATTGTTGATGAAGCATGTAGTGATAACTATTGGTCGGATGATATGCAAGAGAAATTAAACCAATTTAAATGGACAAGTTTGGAAACTTGTTCCTAAGACTATTGATCGTCCAATCATTGGCACCTGTTGGATTTTCTGAAATAAATTAAATGAGAATGGTTTAGTCACTCATAACAAGGCTCGACTCGTAGCTCAAGGATACAACCAAGATGAAGGTATCGACTACGATGAGACCTATACCCCAGTTGCGAGATTATAATCCATTCGCATGTTATGTGCATTTGTATATTTTCATAATTTCAAACTTTTTTAAATGGATGTAAAAATTGTATTTCTTAACGATTTTATAAAAGAAGAGTTTATGTAGCTCAACCTCCAGGTTTTACTGATATCCAAAACCAGATTATGTATTCAAGTTGAAGAAAGCCTTATATAGTTTGAAACAAGCCCCTCATGCTTAGTACAACCTTCTAAGCTCTTTTCTACTTGATAATGGTTTTTCAAAAGGCAAGGTTGACACTATACTTTTTATAAAGTCTTTTAGTGATACTTTACTTTTAGTTCAGATTTATGTTGATGATATTATCTTTAGATTTACTGATGAATCTCTCTGTCAAGAATTCTCTAAGTGTATGCATAATGAGTTTGAGATAAGCATGATGGGAGAACTCAAATTCTTTTTTGGATTACAAATCAAACAAACCAACAATGGGACGTTCATCAATCAAGCTAACCGATAACTCGGATACTGATTTTGCTGGATGCAAAGTGGATAGAAAAAGTACTAGCGACACATGCCATTTTCTAGGTAAGGCTCTAATATCTTGGTTTAGCAAAAAATAAAATGTTGTCGTATTGTCGACTACTGAGCCAGAGTATATCGTCGCAGGACGTTGTTGCACACTAATTTTGTGGTTGAAGTAAACCTTGGAAGACTTTGGTTTACACTACACACGCATACCCATTTTCTGTGACAATACTAGCACTATCAACTTGACTAAGAATCATGTATGTCACTCTCGTACTAAGCATATTGAGATTCGACATTATTTTCTTAGAGATCATCGAACAAATGGAGACATAAATCTAGAATACATAGACACAGAAAATCAATTGGCTGACATTTTTACAAAACCTTTAGTAGAAGATCGATTCAGTTATTTACGTCGAGAATTAGGAATTTTAGATGTCAATAATATTAATTGATTTTATCTTATGAATAATTTTTCAATATGCAAAAACTTTTTTGAGACAATCCTACAAAGGGTCTGTCTGTCATCACGACAAAGGCTAAAGAGAAACGATACTTAAGCGTTCTCCTCTGAACTTCCGTTAGTTGGGACAGTACCCCTACCGCTGATCTGAGACAGTCACTGCATAACAAAATTTAATTCGTAAAATAATATTAATTATATTAATTGAAATTAAAATTGAAAATGAATGATGAATATAAAAGTGGCATTTTTTCTGTGCAAAATACCTCAAAATAGCCCTAGGCGATCTCGGTACGAATTTAGCCCAAGTTCGGCTGACGTTGGGTATTTTAAAACAGCACTGAAGTGATCCTCATTTTTCTATTCATCTTCCACCTCCTCCTCCAAACCAGCAGCTGCACGAAAAATCTCCAAAACCCTAATTCTTCCACCTTTGATTTCTTTCAACTCTTTTGGAATTTTGTTTCCAAATTTTGGATTCGAGCGTGGAATCTCCTCCTTTTCCACATACTTGATTTTGAGAAGGTATAATCTCTTCCTTCTCTCCGTTTCTCAATTTCAAATTTTCATAGAAATTTTATAATTTTCCATTAGAAATCATGTTTAGGATCCATAATTCCTTCAAGAGAAAGGAGACGGCTAGTGAAGAAGTCTCATCTTCGGATCCTATCAAGGATATCTCTTTTCGTCCGTCCAAACGGACGACGGGGCGTTCAATGAGTTTTTTTCGAAACCCTTAAACAATCGTTGTTATGGTATGCAGATTTTTCAATTCGTAACATATGTCCCAACGCACCGATAAAGTGGATAATTTTTCTGTCTCACAAACCCTACTTTGAAACTTTTGGATTGTACAACCTTGTTACACATTCTTTTTTCATTGCAAAAAATGCAATTTGGCTATTTTATTGCAATTTCACTATAGCCGATAATGATTATCTTGTTAAGGGCCATGTCGCAGGCATAGATATTCAATTCAATGATAATGACTTAGCGAAAATCCTAAAAATTCCAATGTAGGTGAGCCGCTTGTCGATATCATTGACTTTGAATTTCCAAACGATGCAACTTTAAACAATTTTAAGACTCATCTTTGTGCTCCTGAACCCATCCGTCTCGGCAAGTTCAAAGCCATACACTTGAACTTGTTCTTTTATGAGTTGCATCATATTATTTATTCCACTATTCTACCAAAATCCACTTTAAAGGACGATGTAACTAGTCTTTAAATGTCTGCTCTATATCACATTCATCATGGGATTTCATTTACTGTCCCTAAGACAATTATCCAGATGATGGCTAGGTGTCGCGAGAGGAACATGAATCTCCTCTATGCTGTGATCCTTCCTATCATTTTCCAGCACTTTGAGATTGATTTGTCCTCTTATGCTCGTGACTTTGAGCCCAAGCATCTTCAGCTCTCTCGTCGCAGTACATCTGTCCCTCCTGCTTCTCCTACTGCACCACCTCCTCCACAAGATTAAAAAGCTCTTTATAATAGGAAGGCTTAGAATAAATAGAAAAGATGAAGAATGAGATGAGTGAGTAAAATGAAAAACTCTTCTCTGTTTATAGGTATTTTTGAACTAGAGTTCGGGTAGAATTCGGCTAGGGCAATGTTCAAATTTTTGAACATTTGAGATCCATAAGACTAGGTATTCATTCTGACCGAGAGTGATTCAAGGAGACCGAGTTCAGTCTGAGTTCGGGGGGAACTCGGCCCGAGTTCGGCTAGTAGGTTTCAGGGTTTATTTTGGTTCAGAATGGCTTTTTGGATGTTGGTTGGTTTGGAAAAAGATGGTTTTGTTTATGTAAGGATGGTCTTCTTAATGCCAGTGATATCCGACTCACAAAATAATCTAGACTCAATAAATAGAAAATATAGAATAAAATTACAAAAGTTTGCTTGACGAGATCAGATGCAGTCTTCTATATTGTCTTCTTGGTTTATGTATCAAAGTATGAGTTTTAAGTCAATTATCGAAATCAGGTTGATCATGACTACATGGGCCATCACATGTCTTTGAGTATGATCATAATTTCAGATACCAACTCTAACTGAGTTATCCCAAGACACAACATAGATCCAAAAAGCATCTGTGTATTACCTGGACTTACCCCTAGGACTCCCGATACTTCTTTTAGATATCTTGGATGATCATTATGTAGGCATTGTCAGTTAGAGAAAGGCACGTCCCCGTAGGGCACGTTATACTGGCCGACAGGCTAGCAAGGGCATATCATATTATAGTAGATCGCAAATTAACCAACAGGGTGATGAGGTCATGGCATATTGTGGTGGATTATAGATTAATTAATTATAGGATGGCGATGTGGTTCACAGACTGCTATTCAGTTTGGCAAAAGCTTTGATCGGGATTATTACATACAAATGACAGCTTTATTATTTGATCCAAGTACTCATGTGTATATGACTCCATCAGCACCGATACCTACATAGGTGGACGAGACTTAAGATGACCACGACGAGGGTCCCGATGAGACCACGGAGGATATAGCACAAATGGAGATAATTTTGTCTGGTTTTAATTTTTTGGAATTTTTTCGATGCTAGTCTTAAATTGTGATAATTTTATCTCTAATACCATCAAACATTATTGTTATCAGTTTATCACGCAAACTTTTAATCCAATTATTAAAACATTCAACAATGGTTTAAGTATTAATATCTATTCTCAGACACGAAGCATAAGATGTTATTTAATGGACATAATATTAATTTTCGATCATTTGTACCAACAATCCAATTGAAAACACTTATATTTTCTGATTTAAGTCTTTCAAACCAATCATTCTCATCCGCCTCATTATAAGACCGAGCAAGATTATATAACCATCCTTGATATTATGGTAGTTTTATAAATTGACTTTTCAATTTTTGTTTAAATGTTGAATACAAAAAAATATGGTCGATGATTATGAAAAAGTTACACGTATACAATTTATTAATCCTTTTGTTTATCTGATATAAATAAAATCATATTCCATTCATTAAAAATTCTTTCAATTTTTTAAAATTATTTAAAAACTATGATTATATATTGTATTTTTATTTTTAACAACACAATAAACAATTTGATATAATTGGTAGTTAGGGTCGTAATCATGAGTAACGAATAAATTATCTTAATATCTAGTTAGAAGAAAAGTGGCATCAGTACTAACTACATATAAGTAACCACTTAAAAATATCCATACATACCATAAAATAAATAAATATTCTTTGAAAGTTATTATATCCTACATTCTTTAAAAAATTATTTTTGGCCAAAATTTGTTTCAACAATTGTAAAAGCATATTTTTTAAGACTACCACATGAATCTACATGACTACCATTAATTTCAGATAATGTAATTTTTTCGACATTCCAAGCTTTAGAATACGTAATATGTACTTGATATTATCTAAGTCTATCATTTAGAATGTGTGATGGACTATAGGAGTTTTTATCTCCAATTTTACTAATTATTTTATTTTTAATCTATGCAGTAGTAATTAATGGATGACCTCATCATATAAATCCACATGAACATGAATGTCGAGTTTCTAATGTACGAGCAATATTTTTTTTGCCTTTACTAATTACTCTAGCCTATACTTTCCAACAATAATTTGGAGAGCCACGAGTATATACAATTCTCTAGAAATGTTTCGCTTTAGCTGAATAACTAAAATTATGTCCAACTACTATATCACCAGTAAAACTTCTAAATTCAAAACAAGATTCAAACAATTTTCCAATAAATAATTATGGAGTGCTTGCATCTAAATTATCATCATCATTATCATCTAAATAATAATATAAATCTTTAATTAATTATCACTATTTTCATCATCAATGTTCTTTCCAATTTGTTTTGAAGAATTAGGACCAACATTAAAATTTTGGTTATTAGAAAAAGCTTGACTACTTAAAATGATATTTGTATCAATATTTGGTAATGATATAGTAATGTAAATCTATATACAAGATGAACCTAATTACTTTCAACAACAAAATTGTATGCTTCTTCACTATCTATTAATAAAAAGTATATGTAAAAATTCACCTTAATATGAATTCATATCTGATAGAAAAATGGTTGCTAATAATATTGCGTAAATTATCTAATATGATATTCTTGTACGATAAAAGAAGCTGAGTTGTACCTCCTTCGTAAGATAATCTATCTAGTGTACCTTCATGCCAGCAAATTATTATTAACATTTGATCCATGGTGAATGTAAGATTGTAAGTGATAGAGCTTCCGGATAGAGTGTGGAGAGAGCTAGAAAAAAGAACTTCTGATATCTGTAGGAGAAAGAAGTTTGGATAGATGAGAAAATTAGTTATGGACACTAACGCGTCTTCCTCTCTTGGCCATCGCTTGTGCATGCCCCCCCCCACGTAATCTATTAGGCTACAATGTTCTAACCACAGATCCAACCAAATGCTAGTATCTTCACCATCTTTAAATAGTCGAGTTATCAAAGTCTTTAGCAATTGACAGTAGTTAATTATTTTCTTAAAGGTGACCGGATGATTATTGTTGGTAGACATCCTCCAGAAACTTCCTCCTTCACATACCTATTTTCATTCAGGTAGTCCCTAAAGAATCTCTCGTAAGTATTTTCCAAGTCAAATGCAAACCTGTCACTTCCTGCAGCAAATGAAAAGGACGTAGCCCAACTCCTCATTCCTTCCAAGGTCGGCACTGTAACTACATAATTATGGGGGAAGGGTATTTTTGTTATTTTAATAATTGTTTGATAACTGTATTACTGATGATAATATTTATTATTATATTTATTGGTTGTGTGCTAGCTAATTAGAATACACCATGTGATTAGTTTGTTAGTGGGCTAGCCTATTTATTAGACTTAATATAGTAGACCCAATTAGACTTGACATGATATTTGGACCAACACTCTAGACTAGACCCAAATTAGACTCAATTAAGCCATTCCATTTTATAAATAGGGATTAGTCTAATTACCATATTACGATTAGAAGCTTCCATAGTTAGATTAGCCTTCATGACAAACTTAGAGGGGTATGTTGGACATTTCCCATTGGCATGAGAGGAGTAATAGTGGCCGGCCCTATTAGAGGGAGGAGCACTCTCCCTCTTCCTCTTTACTTGTGCCATTTAATTCCCATTTGTTGTTCTTTCCCAAATTGATCCATCCCTTTATCAATTCCACTTCAATTCCTTCCCAATCCTCTAAATTTCTATTCTTTGGAGGAGCCTAAGAGCTTGGTGGAAAGGAGCACTAGGAGAGGAGGCAATTGGCTAGGAGTTTGTGTCTGAATCGTGTCCATCGAGATTTGCATTGAAAATCCATCTCCCAATTGGTAAAATTCAAAATTCTCTCTTTAATTAGGTTCTATTTGTGCAATTTTATCATTACAAACCCACATATGGATAAGGTCTACCTATAGGAAAAAGAATTGGCCTTTAGGGACCCGTATTGTGGAAGTTATATTGAGTTTTGTGTCTAATTTGGAGGAAAGCCGAAATTGGTGCACCAAGTGTTTGTCATTTGGTTATTTAGATCTATTTAGACTTAATTAGGTTGTGTGTGGCTAGATCCGTGTCCACAATTGGATACGAGTAGGCCGTATCATGATAAGGAGTCATTTGGAGGGGGGGGGGGGATGTTTCCTTCGACACGGATGGTGCAGATGTCATATTTTGCCACAAACACTAGATTAGCAATCTATTATTTTTATTAGGATTTAATTATGACATTTGACTTGCTCATGAGCTTTGGGGAGAGTTTAGTAATGTTTGGTATAGGTATCTTAGGCGTATCATAAGAGTATCGTAGGTTGGTGCGATATTAGGGTTATGCACACCAAGTGTTTGGTATTGTGCATTTATGTGAGCTTCGTATAGATGTGTATGTGTATCTACCTATATGGATACCTATATGTTTATGTGTGTGTGTGTGTGTGTGTGTGTGTCTTAGGTAGAAGTGATTTAGATTGTCAATTGGGAGAAAGATGTGGATATGTAGATATATGTATATAGATAGATAGATAGATAGATGCATGTATGTATATATACATATGAATAAATATGTGTGTTTGTATATATATGGACAGATAGATGTGTGTGTGTCTTGTGATATACATGTGGAGATGTGTATTGATTAGGTGGTAGGCATGGATTAGTGTGAGATAGTTGTGTGTGTGTGTGTGCATCAATATATATATATATATATATATATATATATATATATATATATATATATATATATATATATATATATATATATATATATATATATTTATATATATATATATATATATATATATATATATATATATATATATATATATATTCCTCTCCCGCTCTCAATAGTGGGACCACCCTGCCCCCTACCTTTCCCACTCCTCTTTACGCCCAGGCATTATCAGGCCTTCCTATCTACGCTGACACCTCACTCCCCATCAGTTCTTCGATCCCCGCCCCCCATCCCACTCCTTTACGCTCAACAACCCTCCCCCTCCCCTCTGCTCCTTCCCCCAGCCCCCTTCGGCCAACCCCGTGTACCCCCAGCCCTCAGCATCCGCCCTCAGCTCAGCTCCATCTCCCGCGGTGTTGTCCCCCAGCCCGGCGCCCTCGGCGTCCATCATCGCCTCTGGGTTCGCCGATCCTGCGCCATCTCCTGTGGCAGCTCTGAGTGCTCCCTCTGTCCCCTCTCAGGCGGCGACCGCCTCGCCGCAGGACCCTACCCTTTCCCCTTACGGCAGAGCGGATACCGCTGCCGCCCCCCTCGCCGCCCCTCCTCCCCTCCACCCCTCCCCCTCAGACAGGACCCCCCCGGTCCTCTCCAAGTCCCTATCCCCCAGCACCAGCCTCAACCATCCCCAGAGTAGCTCTCCGCAATCCCGTTCTGTTCCCTCGGGGCCCACATCTTGTAGTGCCCCGTCCCTACATCGTGCCCCGTACTTGTCCACGGGGTGCGCGAGAAAGGAACACTGTCGCTATCGATTCGATCGGGACCGATAGGTCGGGACCGGCCGAGTCGATCGAACGGGAACGGTTGAATTAAGATCCATTCCTCGTTATGGAATGTCTTCTTCGGAACCAAGTCCCATATTCAGCGGGTTGCGCCTCGAGGATTGGCTCTGCGGCTGAGTCGGGAGAGACCTCCCGTTGCTCTGCTTTTCACGCCGCTTGCGTTGGTTTTGGCTTTGTTTTCTGAATGCGTTTTCGTGAATGTTTTCGATGGTTTTCATGGCTTGCATTTCGAACTCGCATTTCTTATCGAACTCCTTGAATAATGCAGTGTTCTAATCGGTTGCTTGTGCGATTTCAGGTAATCGCGTAGGCGACGTCTAGCGCGACCAACAAGTTCCCTAGCCAAGGTAAACTCAAGGTGAGTGGCTGACCCTTCTCTTCTCGACCCTCTTCTTAGGCAAAATCAATAGTGTTGTTGCGAAGGAAAGGATAAATGCAAGGGCACGAACACGGGAAAAAGGATTGAGTTTTCAAAGAGAATGTAGGCTAATGTCTTAATAACTAAAAAGGAAATGAGTTTTCACACGGTTATGGACAACTTGTCGACAAGGCGATAGTTTCCTCGAGCGGCAACCCGAGGCCACGGGACCGTTTCGGCCTAGGAGGAAACAGGGTATAGTCGTGCATAAGGTTTCAGCACAGGTTAAGCGGGGACTTGCAACGGAGCTAGCTACTTGCGTTGAAAGGATCCCGATTAACAAAGCTATACGTCCAGGATGGCTTGTGATGCCAGTGACCAAACACACGTAATGTTGCACTTGGAATATAAATGATAACAATGGACAAGGAAGAACATGGTAAGTTTCTAAAGGCGCGGCGCGGTCCGCCGGGGTAAGTTTCAACGTAAAAGTTCACTATGCTTGTCATTACTTGTTTGTAATCCATTAGGATGGTTAGAAACATTCATACTCTAATGTCATATAAACTCTTCAACCTAAATGAGAGCTTGGAATTTAAATAGCCACGCACCAGTACAAAGTGTAATGTACTGATCCTCGCTCTCCACGCAGGTACCCCGAACTACGAAGGGCGTGCCAACTAAAAGCTCAAGGCGGCGTGCATTCCTTTGAAGCCTCGTCCGTGCTGAAGGCTTGTTTTTTCTGGATTTCCTTTTGAAGAAGACCCGCACATCAGTCCAAAGAAAAATGACGACTCGACTTCCCGCCATAGCAGGTGGAAATATGTATTGGTTTTTGCTTGTATAAAAGGGTGTAATGTATGGAACGACTATCTCATCGGCGTTCATTTTTGTAAGTCGAAGTCATGTTGTAGCCCGCGCGGCAATGATTGTAAAAAGAAGTCTATGTAAAGTTCATATTATCAATGAAAAGTCTATTTCCATTTCAAATGTGTTATTCAATTTCTCTGCGTACTCAAAATTGATGTTGTGTTTCGGATAACCTTATGTATACGCCTTGTGCGATCGCAACTTAGGTTCGCACGGCATCACGCCCGGGGGACGACTATCGATTCTACGGAATCGGGGCGTGACATAATGGTATCAGAGCACGGCTTTACATCCTTTGGCCTCGCGTCTAGAGTTTCAAACCTTTGACCACGCAACGATGAGATAAGTTGTTCCATACAATGAGTCCGTAATAATTTGAGACTGATGCGTTGCCTTCGTATCGCAGAAGTGGCGGAACCCACGGCCGAGCAAGAACAGAGCGCTTCCAGCGGCTCTAGTAGCTCGCATCGTCCGCAGGCCGGACCTTCTAACGATACCATCGAAAGGATGCTGCGCATGATGGAGGCGCAGCGGAACCAGTCCGAGAACCGACATCAACGAGTAGAGGAACGACAGGCCCAGTTCGAAGCTCGCTTCGACGCGCACATCAAACTTCAACAAAAGCAGATGGAGACCCTGCAGCAGATTGTCCAGACGTTTGCGGCCAATGGAAATTCTGCGACGGCACCTACCGTCACCGTGCCTACTACCACCGTGCCGGCGAATCCACCCATTGAAGTCGGCACGGCGGAGCTCGAGCTTCAACCAGCGGCACCGAAAAGGTACAACTTTGAAGTGTCAGAATTCAAGAAGGCGTGCCGCGCTTCCTTCAGCGGCACCGAGGGCCCTTCCATTGCGATCGACTGGCTGGAAGAACTAGAAGACCACTTCGAGCTTCTCGGCATCGAAGAATCAAAGCAAGTCGCCTGCGCACAACTTCAACTACGGTTGAACGCGCACGACTGGTGGGCCGTGCGCAAGCGAGCGATTCGACCGGACAACACTACCGCGCCGATCTCTTGGGCCACGTTCCGCAAGGCTTTCGAACTCGAGTACCTTCCGTCCGCCGTTCGTCAAGCAAAAGAAAATGAATTCATGTCATTGAAGCAGGGGAGCAGGACGGTGGAACAGTACGCCGCAGAGTTCAATAAATTGTCCAAGTTCGCTGGTGCGTTTCTGCCTACTGAAGAGTGCCGCGTGCGACGGTTCGAAGTGGGACTGCGACACTCTATTGGTGCGCATGTCGGCGTCCCGGAGTATAAGACCACGGGCGAGGCTCTAAACCACGCTCTCCGTCTTGAGAGTCTACATCCTTCCGGCGCTGCCGACGTTGTGCGTCACTCTAATCACAAACGTCCTAGCCATACGGGAGGCAACATTCACGCATCAAAGCGTCCGAACCATGGCGGTTACCATGGACATAACTCATCATCACGATGTGCCAAGTGCGGTTCCATTGGGCATGAGGCGAGCAACTGCTTGGTCGCCGAGGGGGGATGCTTCTTTTGCGGACAAAAGGGTCACTACAAACAAGATTGCCCCCGAAGAGGAAATCGTAACACCCCGCCCCAACCACCCCGTCAAGAGAATCGGGGACAGGCGCCCCGACCTCCTCAGCACACTCAACCAGATAACCAAGCCCGACGCCCTAATGCCCAGGGGCGTGTCTTTGCTCTGACTCGAGACGAGGCGTTCGCTTCCGACACGGTCGTGACAGGTATATTGAATTTCAATAATGTACCTGCTCGTGTGTTATTTGATTCAGGCGCATCGCATACTTTCATATCGGCGGACTTCGCCGCCGAGCACAAATTTCCTGTAAAATTGTTAGATCTTGATCTTAGCGTAAGTATGCCTTCGGGCGTGCCACTACTCACAAATTTAGCTTGCGGGGGAGGAACCATATGTATTGGGGGTCAAAAGATCGGTCTTGATGCGATAGTTCTAGATATGAAGGACTTCGACATCATACTGGGCATGGATTGGCTCGGTCCTTGCAACGCCAACATCGACTGCGCAGGAAAGAGGGTCACCTTCCGCATACCTGGAGTGCCCGAATTCTGCTATTCGTGTGGTGAAGCATCGCCGACGTGCATGGTGATCTCGGCAATCTCGGCTCGGAGGCTACTTCATTCTGGATGCGAAGGCTACTTGGCGTCCGTTCGTGACACGAGGCAGGATGGTGCGAACGCGGGTGATACCGACGTTGTGGCAGAATTCCCAGACGTGTTCCCGGACGAGCTACCTGGCATGCCGCCCGATCGAGAGATAGAGTTCACTATCGATACATTCCCCGACGCCCGGCCGATCTCGAAGGCTCCGTACAGGATGGCTCCTGCAGAATTGAAAGAATTGAAGGCACAACTTCAGGAATTGCTCGACAGAGGGTTTATCCGTCCGAGTGTCTCGCCGTGGGGTGCGCCCGTGCTGTTCGTAAAGAAAAAGGATGGATCGATGCGACTCTGCATCGACTATCGGGAATTGAATAAAGCCACCGTCCGAAACAAATACCCCCTGCCCCGCATCGACGACTTGTTCGACCAGCTCCAAGGTGCAACCGTATTTTCGAAGATTGATCTGCGATCGGGTTATCACCAACTCAAAGTCAAGCCAGATGACGTGCCGAAGTCTGCCTTCCGCACTCGTTATGGCCACTACGAGTTCTTGGTAATGCCGTTCGGACTGACCAACGCCCCTGCCGTCTTCATGGATCTAATGAATCGGGTGTTCCGTCCGTTCGTTGACAAGTTCGTAGTAGTCTTCATCGACGACATCCTCGTCTACTCGAAGGATCGAGCGCAACATGCAGAGCATCTGCGGACGGTACTCCAAACCCTTCGAGAGAATCAGTTGTATGCGAAGATGAGCAAGTGCGAGTTCTGGCTGGACAGCGTTTCATTCCTTGGGCACATCATCTCCGCCGCGGGCATCGCAGTCGATCCGAAGAAAGTCGAGGCAGTTGCTGATTGGAAACGGCCCGCATCAGTTGGCGAAATTCGAAGCTTCCTAGGCTTGGCGGGATACTACCGACGCTTCGTGAAGGACTTCGCGAAGATTGCATCGCCGTTGACTCGCCTCACCCAGAAAGGAGTCGCATTCAAGTGGTCAGACGACTGTGAAGCTTCCTTCCAGGAGCTCAAACAACGGCTCGTTTCGGCCCCGATACTTGCTCTTCCTGAAGGGACGGAGGGATTTCAAATCTTCAGCGATGCTTCTGGCCAGGGCTTGGGGTGTGTGCTCATGCAGCGGGATAAGGTGATATCTTTTGCTTCCCGGCAGTTGAAGCCGCACGAGAAGAACTACCCCACGCACGACCTAGAACTAGCGGCAATTGTGTTCGCGTTGAAGCTGTGGCGTCACTATCTCTATGGCGTGGCGTGCAGGATTTATACGGACCACAAAAGCCTCAAGTATCTCTTCACCCAGAAAGAACTGAATTTGCGGCAGAGGCGATGGCTCGAACTAATCAAAGACTATGACTTATCAATCGATTACACGCCGGGCAAGGGAAATGTGGTAGCGGATGCGCTGAGCCGAAAGTACTTAGCTTCATTATGCATCAACGATCGACTGCTGCGTGACTTAGAAGGAATGGGCATTGAACTTCGGGTTCGTTTCAGAGACGTGAAACTGGCGCAACTGCGGGTGGAACCGAGCCTACTGGAGAGGATCAAGTCTGCACAGAAGGACGACCCCTACCTGGAGAAGATGCGGAAGCTGAAATCGACAGGGAAAGCGTCTGACTTTGCAGAGGACGAGTCGGGAGTGTTGCGCGTGAAGGGACGGCTATGCGTACCGGACGACGTAGAACTCAGAAAGGAGATAATGACGGAGGCACACTATGCAAAATATTCCTTGCATCCTGGCAGCACCAAGATGTATAAGGACCTCCGCGTTGTCTTTTGGTGGCACGGCATGAAGAGGGACATAGCGCTCTTTGTGTCAAAATGTATGGCCTGTCAGCAAGTCAAAGCCGAGCACCAGCGACCGGGCGGGGAGATGCAGAACCTTGCCATTCCAGAGTGGAAGTGGGATCACATCACTATGGACTTCGTTGTTGGCTTGCCGAGGACGCCGCGGGGAAATGACGCCATCTGGGTCATCGTCGATCGACTAACCAAGTCAGCGCACTTTATCGCCATCAAAGTTACTTGGAGCGTCGACCGCCTTGCTCAGATATATCTTGATGAAATAGTTCGGCTGCACGGGGTCCCAGTCTCTATCGTCTCGGATCGGGATGGACGGTTCGTAGCACGTTTCTGGAGTAGTCTACATTCAGCACTGGGGACCAAGTTGAAGTTCAGCTCAGCTTATCATCCTCAGACTGACGGCCAAACAGAGCGGGTGAACCAAATTCTCGAAGACATGTTGCGACTCTGTGCTATCGACTTGAAGTCAAGTTGGGACGTCCATCTACCGCTGGCCGAGTTTGCATACAACAACAGCTATCAGTCCAGCATCCAAATGGCGCCGTATGAAGCTTTGTACGGCCGGAAGTGTAGATCGCCCATTTGCTGGGATGAAGTCGGGGAACGGCAGATACTTGGTCCGGAGCTGGTGGAGCAGACTGTGCAGAAGGTCAAGTTGATACGTGAAAGATGGAAGATAGCACAAAGCCGGCAGAAAAGCTATGCCGACACGCACCGACGCCCCCTCGAGTTCTCGGAAGGCGACCATGTATTCCTGAAGGTGATGCCTATGCGTGGAGTATCCCGGTTCGGTGCGAAAGGAAAGTTGAGCCCAAGATTTGTTGGCCCGTTCGAAATATTGAAGCGAGTCGCCCCGGTAGCTTACCAAATCGCCTTGCCGCCTGCATTGTCAGAGGTACATGACGTCTTCCACGTCTCGCAATTGCGGAAGTACGTGCACGATCCGGGGCATGTGGTAGATTTGGGTAAGCTGGACCTGAAGGCGGACTTATCATATGTCGAAGAGCCGGTGCAAATCTTGGAGCGCAAGGATAAACTTCTCCGCAACCGTGCTATTCCACTAGTCCGCGTCCTCTGGAGAAACCATTCCGTCGAGGAGTCGACTTGGGAGCTTGAGTCAGAAATGAAGGAGAAGTTCCCTTCATTGTTCTCGTAGAGGTAGGTTCTATTTTAAGTTTCGAGGACGAAACTTTTTCTTAGTTGGTTATGGTGTAGTGCCCCGTCCCTACATCGTGCCCCGTACTTGTCCACGGGGTGCGCGAGAAAGGAACACTGTCGCTATCGATTCGATCGGGACCGATAGGTCGGGACCGGCCGAGTCGATCGAACGGGAACGGTTGAATTAAGATCCATTCCTCGTTATGGAATGTCTTCTTCGGAACCAAGTCCCATATTCAGCGGGTTGCGCCTCGAGGATTGGCTCTGCGGCTGAGTCGGGAGAGACCTCCCGTTGCTCTGCTTTTCACGCCGCTTGCGTTGGTTTTGGCTTTGTTTTCTGAATGCGTTTTCGTGAATGTTTTCGATGGTTTTCATGGCTTGCATTTCGAACTCGCATTTCTTATCGAACTCCTTGAATAATGCAGTGTTCTAATCGGTTGCTTGTGCGATTTCAGGTAATCGCGTAGGCGACGTCTAGCGCGACCAACAAGTTCCCTAGCCAAGGTAAACTCAAGGTGAGTGGCTGACCCTTCTCTTCTCGACCCTCTTCTTAGGCAAAATCAATAGTGTTGTTGCGAAGGAAAGGATAAATGCAAGGGCACGAACACGGGAAAAAGGATTGAGTTTTCAAAGAGAATGTAGGCTAATGTCTTAATAACTAAAAAGGAAATGAGTTTTCACACGGTTATGGACAACTTGTCGACAAGGCGATAGTTTCCTCGAGCGGCAACCCGAGGCCACGGGACCGTTTCGGCCTAGGAGGAAACAGGGTATAGTCGTGCATAAGGTTTCAGCACAGGTTAAGCGGGGACTTGCAACGGAGCTAGCTACTTGCGTTGAAAGGATCCCGATTAACAAAGCTATACGTCCAGGATGGCTTGTGATGCCAGTGACCAAACACACGTAATGTTGCACTTGGAATATAAATGATAACAATGGACAAGGAAGAACATGGTAAGTTTCTAAAGGCGCGGCGCGGTCCGCCGGGGTAAGTTTCAACGTAAAAGTTCACTATGCTTGTCATTACTTGTTTGTAATCCATTAGGATGGTTAGAAACATTCATACTCTAATGTCATATAAACTCTTCAACCTAAATGAGAGCTTGGAATTTAAATAGCCACGCACCAGTACAAAGTGTAATGTACTGATCCTCGCTCTCCACGCAGGTACCCCGAACTACGAAGGGCGTGCCAACTAAAAGCTCAAGGCGGCGTGCATTCCTTTGAAGCCTCGTCCGTGTGAAGGCTTGTTTTTTTGGATTTCCTTTTGAAGAAGACCCGCACATCAGTCCAAAGAAAAATGACGACTCGACTTCCCGCCATAGCAGGTGGAAATATGTATTGGTTTTTGCTTGTATAAAAGGGTGTAATGTATGGAACGACTATCTCATCGGCGTTCATTTTTGTAAGTCGAAGTCATGTTGTAGCCCGCGCGGCAATGATTGTAAAAAGAAGTCTATGTAAAGTTCATATTATCAATGAAAAGTCTATTTCCATTTCAAATGTGTTATTCAATTTCTCTGCGTACTCAAAATTGATGTTGTGTTTCGGATAACCTTATGTATACGCCTTGTGCGATCGCAACTTAGGTTCGCACGGCATCACGCCCGGGGGACGACTATCGATTCTACGGAATCGGGGCGTGACACATCTCCCGGACCGTCACAGCCTTCCTACGCAGCAATGCTGCGCCCGGATCTTGACCCCTCGAAAGGCACTCTGCTCCTAGACGTCCATCTCCTGGACATTGCATATTCTCAGGAATTCACGATTCTAGTCGTCCCCTTCACCGACATGGAACTGACTAAGCTGTCATCGTCATTCTCCCACACGTTCATTCTGAAATTTTCTACCGGATGCCCTAAATTATCCAGAGTGCAGGTGGCGATCGCCAAGTAGAATCTCGCAACTGACTATCGAGTAGCCAGCCTCGATCCTAGACACATTCTTTTACACCTCTCATCCGAACGCGATCATAGGACAGTGTGGTCCAAGGGCACTTGCAGGGTCGACACCCACCAGATGAAGATTATCAAGTGGTCCCCAGGATTCAACACCAAAGAAGACTCAGCAACAGTCGCAGCATGGGTTACCCTGCCTAACCTTCCCCTCATTTGCTTTGTCCCAGCGGCTCTAAGGCGAATTGCCAACTCCTTCGGGACATATGTGGCAACGGCGCCTGAGACCAGTAACCTCACCAAAGCCCACTACACCAAAATCTGTGTAGAAATGGATCTCACAGCAGAACCACCCAACTTCATTACCATCGAACTAGGCAACCAAACCTACACCCAATAAATCCTCTACGACAACCACATATTATTCTGCAACCACTGCCATTTAAGAGGCCACCTGCCTAAGTATTAACACCGTCTTCACCCGGATCTCAAGAAGAAGCCATCCCGGAAAGACAACGAGCAACCAGAAGGAAGGTCTCCCAAGCCACCCCTTCTACCACTTCCGGATTCCCATACTCGATTCGGATCCAGTGACGGAAAGTCAGACTGCAGCGAACCACCAAGCAGAGCCCTGATCCCCTTCATTCTCCAACCCATCGCGCTCTCCAACCAATTCGACATTCTTGAATCGGCAGACTCGGAGACGGGTAGCCCTCCAGAAGGCTCTGGCCTCCCCGAGCAAACGCCTTTCACCCATAAGACGTCTAGGGAGGAGGAAACTACTGACTCAGGTATAGCAGAGCAACATCACTCCATCAATGGCCGTGGGGAAGACACCCAGGCAACCCTTCCCCCATCAATGATGTCCATCAACCCATCAGCATAGACCCAGTCGAAGACGCCCTAGCCATCCTTGGGCCCGACCAAGTGAAGAGAAGCCTGCAAGTCCAAGCCGCAGGATTCCCCCTCCAGCAATTGTTGATCGTGAGCGCGCACGATTCCCTGGCCATCCCCACGAAAGATCTTTCCGTAGACTCTACTGGAGATCTGATAGACCCCCCCTCGGGTACGCAAGAGCAGCATAACTGCAATCCACCCACCTTATCGAAAGCGGAAGCTTTGAACTCCCATCGGAGACAGTCTGTCCCCGACGAAACTGCTACCATCCAAACCAGATCCGCTGCAAGGCAGAACAAAAAACCTTCCCACAATCTCATAAATGCTTAACATCCTATCTTGGAACGTTAGAGGTCTGGCAAACAAACCTACGTTAAGAAGAATTTCTACTCTTCGGAAAATTCACAAGATTGACATCCTCATCATCATCGAACCCAAAATCCCCCCCAAACGAATAAACTCTATCCAAATGGCTTTGGGCCTTCCCTCGGCCATTGCAGGCCGGCATGATATTTGGATCCTCGGCACGAAGGATGTTAAGTTCGGAATCATCCAGGACTCACAGCAAGCCCTTTCTTGCTGGGTCACTCACCCCTCTCTTCCGGAGCGTGCCATCCTTTCAGCGGTCCACGACAGTTGCGTCATTGCTGAACGGAAATGCCTCTGGAATGACCTTCTCGACACCCACCTCCACAACACCAATTCTCCTTGGCTTTGCATAGGGGACTTCAACGCTATCACCCGCAGAGAAGAGAAGATCGGAGACCGACCCCCACCCTTATCTGCTATGCAAGACTTCAACAACTTCATATTCAACGCTCATCTCACCCCTCTCTAGTTCAACGGTAGCAAATTTTCCTGGTGTAACATGCAGGATGGCAACCGCCGTCAATATTCCCGTCTGGACAGAGCCCTCACTAACGCGTGCTGGCACGGTATGGGGATCAGTTCTACCCTATCCCACCTCAACTCCACAGAATTCGACCATGCCCCAATACTAGTGGAAATAAAAAATATTACCTATTCACCCAAAAAGAACTTCAGTTCCTAGACTTCTGGACCGATCACCCACAGTTTTTGGGCATCGTTGCAGAAGCATGGAACGACCAGGATTCCCCCAATCCCCTCACTAGGGTCAGCAACAAGCTTAAAGCCACCCGGAAAGCTCTCTCCGATTGGAGCAAACACGCCTTCGGGGACATCTTTCAAGCGATTCGGGTTGCTGAGGATGACGTCACCCGAGCAGAAGCTATATTCTTATCTGATCGATCCCCTGCGGCCAAGAGAGCCCTGAACCTAACCAAGGCGATGCTCAAATTCAGGCTCAAAGTAGAGACAGACTTCTGGAAGCAGAAAGCTAGACTGAAATGGGACAGCGACGGGGACAAAAACACAAAATATTTCCACGCCTGCATCAACGGTAGGAGACACAAACTATCGATTCATCATACCTCAGACGAGAACGGGAATATTATAACAGACTACAAGGGTATCCAAGCGGCGGCCGCCGAATACTACGCCAAATTATTCACCAAGGAGACGGTCCACAAAGACACATCCTTCCTTGACCAAATTTCCACCATCATTAACGACATCGACAATGCGAGGTTGGAGTGCCCCTGACCGAACAGGAAGTGAAAGACGCGGTGTGGGCACTGAATGAGCACAGTGCCCCAGGCCCAGATGGCTTTTCTGGCGTTTTCTTTCGTACCTGTTGGGACATCATCAAACGGGACATCACCGATGCGGCTATTGCTTTCCTCGAAGGAGCTACTTACCCCAAAGCCATCTCGAGCGCCAATCTCATCCTCATCCCGAAAAAAGATAACCCTAATTCATTCTGCGACTTCCGACCCATCAGTCTTTGCACTTTCACCAACAAAATTATATCCAAGATCATCGCCACTAGGATAGCAGACACTCTCCCCAAAATCATATCAGAGGAGCAAAGCGGGTTCGTTCGTGGAAGGAACATCCAGGACAATATTATGCTGGCCCAAGAGCTTATCACCTGCATGAAA
Source organism: Iris pallida (assembly GCA_029216955.1). Classification (NCBI taxonomy): domain Eukaryota; kingdom Viridiplantae; phylum Streptophyta; class Magnoliopsida; order Asparagales; family Iridaceae; genus Iris; species Iris pallida. The sequence goes on along the minus strand of JANAVB010019198.1, from coordinate 6,084,197 downwards.
TTTCCTGCTAGAGGGGGCAACATTGCCATCAAAATTGATATGGAAAAAGCTTACGACAGATTCGATTGGCAATTCATGATCTAGGTCTTTAGAGCTTTCAGATTTTCGGAAAACTGGACCAACACTGTGTGGAGATCCGTCAGCAACTCATGGTTCTCCACAGTTATCAATGGCCAATCAGAGGGCTTCTTTAAGTCTAGCCGAGGGGTCAGACAGGGCGACCCTCTATCGTCCACGGTCTTCATTATTGTAGCCGACGCCCTGAGCTGAAACCTCAACAACATGGTCAGAACCCCTAATTTCCAGCACTATCACACATCTAGTGGATGCCCCACCATCATCCACCTGGCCTTTGTCGACGATTTACTCATCTTCTCATCCGGGGATGTCGGATCGATGGAGGTCGTTCATAACACCCTGCAGAGGTACTCAAGATGCTCAGGCCAGAAGATCAATCAATCCAAGAGCATCATCTACGCCCATCATAGCATTAAGACTAAGAATGCTACCAGACTATCCAACCTAACTTCCTTTACGGTGGCGCACCCTCCTTTCAACTATCTCGGTTGTCCCCTTGTGTATGGGAAATCCAACGCCGGCATATTTAAGAACTTGATCACCAAAATCAGGAACAAAATTGAGGGATGGCATAACGCCACCCTATCCCCAGGCGGCAAGATAATTCTCATCAAACATGTGCTCAACTCCATCCCCATCCACACCATAGCGGCATGCTCCCCGACTAAAAAGGTCATCGCATCGATTGAGCAGATCTTTTGTAACTTCTTCTGGGGTCACAACAAAGGGCTAGACAAACACCACTGGGCTAGCTGGGTTTCCATGGCAATACCGACTGAGAACGGAGGGCTTGGCTTCACCAAACTCAATCACATCGTCAAAGCTTTCTCGATGAAACTGTGGTGGAAATTATGTATGAGCAAAAACCTATGGACCAAGTTCATGAAGGCCAGGTACTTCAAACACATACACCCAACGATGGCCAGAGCCAACAGCAGATCCTCTGCAGCTTGGCGGCGCATTCTACGAGGTCGTGAATTGGCCGAGCCAGCGATTAGACTTCATCTGGGTGATGGTGAGGCGAATCCCTTCCTGGAGCGTTGGATCGGTGACAACCTTATCCCGAACATCACAGTGACCCCCAGCAATAGCAGGATTAGAGACCTGTGGAACCCCACCAACAACGAATGGAACTGGGATCAGATTCGTATTTGGTCCGGTAACGAAACGGTCGACAGCATCCGTCAGCACGGACTTATCCTTGGGTCCGACGCTGACGAGCTGAGGTGGTCGCTAGAGGCTTCCGGGGCATTCTCAGTAAAATCGGCGAGAATCGCGATCCAAGAGCCTGGCCAGCCGTATTTTATTACGCGATATTGGCATTCTTGCATCCCCAAGAAGTGGTCCTTTCTCTTATGGAGAGTCATTAGAAAGAAGTTGCCAACCGACGAAATCCTTAACTCCATTGGCATAACCCTAGCGTCAGCTTGTAATTGCTGCACTGACCGTCAGACGGAGTCTATTGACCACATCTTCCGGGAGGGTAGTCTTCCTGACAAGATCTGGAGCACCCTCAACCAATACTACAACATCGCTCTAGGAGGCGGGCGCTTTAACGATCTGCAGGCCTACTGGGGTGCCGCATCCTACGGCCACCAGATCGTAGCAGCGGGGGCTACATGGGCGATTTGAAAGAATCGCAACAAGGCGAGATACGAGGGACACCAATACTCAGCCGATCAACTCATCCGAAAATTTCATCGACAATGTCGAAAAAGGAGCTCCCTTTGCTCCTACAGCCCTAGAGCATTCTGGCACCCGAGCCCCTCTTAGTTTTTGGCGGGCACGGTTGCCCCGCGACCCCATCTTCCCTTTTGGTGGTATACTTGTATAGGCTTCTTTTGTCTTGTATACATATCAGGCTTCGGCATTTTGAGCCTTGATGAATAAAATGAGGGTTATATATATATATATATATATATATATATATATATATATATATATATATATATATATATATATATAGATATATAGATATATATATATATATGGGTGTGAAGTGTTTGTGTATCATAAATGTTAGTGGGTAAGTGAGTAGAATGAGATATGGTTGTACCTGTATGCAGTGTGGTGCAACCTTTGCACATGTGCCAGTGCTAGAGAGTGTGTTTGTGCAGCATGATAGGAGGAATAGGCAGGCAGTTGAAACATGTAGGAAGGATATGCAAATAAAGTAGCAATAGGGGCAGGGTACAGCAGTAGGTTCAGCAGCATATTAAAATAACAGTAGCTACAACAGTAGTGAAAGCAGGGCAACTGGTAGGCAGCATTAGCAGCAGCTGTAGATTAAGGCAGCAGGTCGGTAAGAGCAAAGGCAAGAGTATGAGATCAATAGCAGCAGTAGAAGAAGTAGCAAATGCAGTAGCATAGAGGTAGTAGCAGCAGTAGTAGATAGGTGATGTAGCAGCAATTGTGGTATTGACAACAGCAACAAATGTACTGCTTTCCAAAGCATGTAGGATAGCAGTAGTAGTTGGGCTAGACTAATAACATCAATAGATAACAACAGTTAGATGTAGTAGCTTTCAGTCATGGGGGTGACATGCGTATATGTATGTTTAGCCATATATCAGTGCAAGGGATGCAATAGCACATTGATAGAAGGGGTTGGTTGTTAGTGAACCTGTGTGTGTGAGTGGCAATGAGGATTTTGGAAAGGGTACACTAGTTTACCAGTTAGAAATTGTGTGTGGGTGTGGTGTTTAGCTAATGTGTCAACATTTAGTAGTAGTAATAGGGCATAGTAAGGTATGCCATGATACTATGGTGTATGAGTAATTGGCATATAGATACCTAGCTTGGCTCAAGGTCAAGATATCATATAGATTAAGGTTAAGTATTTGCTAAGGATTGTATTAGGATACCAAATAAGGGGCAATGTTAGGATACTACAGGGGAATATATATATATATATATATATATATATATATATATATATATATATATATATATATATATATATATATATATATATATATATATATATATATATATATATGAGATAGAATACAAATGAGATACATGGGAAAACTAGCTATTATAGCAATACTATTAAGATATGGCCTTAGAAATCTAGGTATGACCTAGAAATGACTAGTTTGACTCTAGAAGTAAGGTATTGACCTAATTTGACCATAGAAGTAAGGTAATGACCTAATTTGACTTCATGACCTAGAATTGACCTAAAAATTATATTTTAATTTAAATATCAATGATTATCACTCCAAAATACCATTGACATTGATATTCTATATTTTGGTCTTTGTGGCACAGTTACGGATATTGCTTGATACTTTACCCCAGATTCCATGCGAGTACATTCTCTGATAATTTCCCGTTTATGATATCTTCCATGTTTTTTGTATCTAGTGTAGATGTCCTTGATTTCTTGACACATGGTTACACGGATTGATATGTTCGGATTCCGTCATGAGATGTTATTCCTTGTATATCTTGGTGTATCTTGTGCAAGCCTTGTTATTGTTCTTGTACTTGTATGGACACTGATTCTGGAGGAGAGTTGCTATATTCTCATAAAATCCCGTCCCGTAACGTACCATGGTTGGATCCACTATACCAGTCGGGGGCGAAGAGTATTAGTGTAGATATGTGAACATACCATCCTTGTATCAAGTCTTGTTCGTTGAATAGTATTGATCATACACCGCACGTATGATTAACTAGGCCATGTCCTTGTATCAAGTTCCTAATACGATCACATGTTGAAACTAGTGCTCACTCACTTAGATATTTATTCTTGATTCTTGTACATGATATTTTCTACTCTTGTATTTTCTTACAACATTTTCCATATCTTGTTATATCCATATTCTTGCTCTATGATCGTACATGTCTCTCTATTTACTATTACATAGTCTATATCAGGTAGATAAATCAATTTTTGTATATTTTTAAAATAGAGATGGATTATAAAAAAAATCTATCTTTAAAAATAAATTTAAAATTAATAAATAAAATCTCTCACTATTTAAAAAATCAATAGACTTATCTTTAAGATAGAGATAAGTTTGTTTTCTAAAGGAGAAATTTAAAATTTTTTTTAAGAGAAAGAGATTTAGAAGAGAACCGTACGTGTATTTTCTCATCCCGTAAGTTTGTCCCGTAAGTTATTTCCGTAGAAGAAGCTCTTTGTATATATATATATATATATATATATATATATATATATATATATATATATATATATATATATATATATATATATATATATATATATATATATATATATTATATTTAAAATTAATAAATAAATCTCTCACTATTTAAAAATCAATAGACTTATCTTTAAGATAGAGATAAGTTTGTTTTCTAAAGGAGAAATTTAAATTTTTTTTAAGAGAGAGATTTAGAAGAGAACCGTACGTGTATTTTCTCATCCCGTAAGTTTGTCCCGTAAGTTATTTCCGTAGAAGAAGCTCTTTGTATATATATATATATATATATATATATATATATATATATATATATATATATATATATATATATATTTTTTTTTTTTTTTTAATATATATATATATATATATATATATATATATATATATATATATATATATATATATTATATTTAAAATTAATAAATAAATCTCTCACTATTTAAAAATCAATAGACTTATCTTTAAGAAAGAGATAAGTTTGTTTTCTAAAGGAGAAATTTAAATTTTTTTTAAGAGAGAGATTTAGAAGAGAACCGTACGTGTATTTTCTCATCCCGTAAGTTTGTCCCGTAAGTTATTTCCGTAGAAGAAGCTCTTTATATATATATATATATATATATATATATATATATATATATATATATATTCTCCTATATATATATATATATATATATATATATATATATATATATATATTTTATATATATATATATATATATATATATATATATATATATATATATATATATATATATATATATAGGAGAATATATATATATATATATATATATATATATATATATACAAGAAGGGCTCCTGCAATGATCGCAAACTAGAGATGAAACACAATCATCAAGAGAGCTGCAGCAAGCTTCCCAACTTGCTAGCGGTGGAGAGGTTTCGGGAACCCAAACAAGTAATTAAATGTCTATGATTGCTTGGAATATCCATGGTGTTTGTTCAATAGGGAGATGGATGGAGGTTCACAGCAGGCTAAATACTGAACAATGCAATATCTGTGCATTGTTGGAGACGAAGATCAAATCTGACAGATTGGTATCCCAGAGAACTCATAACTGGTCTCAAATCAACAACTTGATGAAAGGAGACATGGCTCAGATCTGGCTTCTATGGGATAAGGCGCACTGGACGGCCAGGTGGTACATGTATCTGACCAGCTGATAGCAGTTACATTTATCCACCGTGGTGGATTCAACTCATCCTGGGAGCAGTATACGAGCACAATGATAGAAGACGCAGGACGAACCTTTGGAACAAAATCGAACACATATGCCAACTGGCAGAGATGGAGCTTCAACTCCCGGCAATATTCATGGGAGACTTTAACTCCATCCTGTACCAAAACGGGAAGATTGGTGGACGAACTATGTCAGACTCGTTGTTGTACGACTTTCAGAGATGTCTCCTTTGATCCAGGCTCAAATCCTTGGAAAGAGGAGGCCATGTATGGATGTGGAACAACAAAGCGAGTAGGGGAAGGGTTATCTGCCAACTAGATCGAGCTATTGGAAATAACATCTGGTACAAGAAATTCCCGTATATTCCCGTGGTCAGACTGGCAGCAGGCACAAGCGATCACTCGCCGCTATGGGTCAAACTATTGGACAAAAGGCCACAACCGATGGCGCCTTTCCGCTACAACAATGGCTGGCCGCTCATCCCCGGCTACCAAAAGGCAGTAGCGAGAGGGCTAGCCACTCAGTGGTTGGCAAGGCCCAATACAGGCTGACACAACGTTTGAAGAATGTGAAAAAAGAACTAAAGCATTGGGTTCGCGTCAGACCTTCGGGGGAGCTCACCTTGAAGAGGCAGGAACTTCAAGAAGTACAGCATACTCTCCAGGATGATCTCCTTAATAAGGAGCTAGTCCATAGAGAGCAGAAGCTAGTCAAGGAGGTGGGGAAACTTTAGACGGCCGAGGAAGTAGCAGCTGCACAGAGAGCGAAATGCACGTGACTCAAGGAAGGGGACAAATGCACCCGAATTTTCTATAATTTTTTCCGCACAAGGCAACACCGGAACCGTCTTCAACAGCTAATTAACAACCAAGGCAATAGCGTGTCTACGGGAGAGACTATTAGATCAACTGCGGTCAGGTACTTTCATGATTTATAAAACCAAACTAACTACCTCAACTGTTTTCCTCCTCTCATATGCAAGAAATTGCTATCCTGCTTGGGTAACGAGTGATTTCTTACTCCGGTTACTATGGAAGAAATAGAAAAGATAGTAAAAGATGCAGATCCTGACGAAGCACCGGGCCCTAACGGTTTTGGAAGCAAGTTCTATAAGACACATTGGCAGGAGTTGCGAGCACATGTGTTCGAAGTGGTTAGCGATTTATTCACCAACGGGTGACTACTAAAGGAGCTCAACCATACTTTTTTTACGCTGGTACCGAAGAAGGAAGGGACGACGGACTTGTCTGATTTTTGCCCCATCGGGTGTTGCAACTACTTGTACAAAATTATCATAGGACTTATGTGCCGGAGAATGGAGGACTTGATGGTCGACCTCATATCCCAAAACCAAGCTGCTTTTATCAAAGGTCGATCTATTTAAGAAAATTTCCTGCTTGCTTATGAATTTGTCAGAGAGTTTAACAAGCCGGGCGGGAAAAAGGCTTGCATAAAACCCAATCTTAGAAAGGCGTATGACACTATAAATAGAGACTTCGGGTGTGCAATGATGCTAGCGATGGGATTTTCGAAAGCTTGGGTTCACAGAGTGCGAGAGTGTATCACGTCAGCAACATTCTTCGAACTCATTGAAGGCCAACCACATGGATTCTTCCCCAGCAACCGGGGTTTACGACAGGGAGACCCGTTATCGTCCTATTTGTTTACACTGGTTATGGAGTATTTTTCGTGTTTACTGGATGTAGCGGTAGCATGGAAACAGATACATCTACTCTATAAATCGGTCCAACCTCATGTCAGCCGCCTCATATATACAGATGAACTTCTAGTATTCCTTGTTCCTTCAATTCAGGGAATGCGGGCCATGTCCAATTTAATGGGAAGGTTCGGCAACCTTATTGGGCTGCGGCTCAACAGAGATAAAAGCAGGGTCTACTTCAACAAAATCTGCCCGAACAAAGAAGAGCGGGTGCACGAGTTGGGGACTGGGAGTGTAGAGTTGCAAGTAAAATACTTAGGTATTCTTGTAACCGTCAATTATAGCCGCGACGAAGATTGTAGCTCCCTTGTAGATTACATACAAAAACGTATTAAGGACTGGCAAGCCCAATGTCTTTCATTTTGTGGCAGAATAGAGTTAGTCAGATCAGTCATTCTATCCATTATGAATTTATGGCTACAAACTATCCAGCTTCCAACTTCCACAATACACCCGATCGAAAAACATTGTATGGATTTCATCTAGCGTGCGGAAGTACATGCAATCTCTTGGGATACGCTCTGCAGACCAGAAGAAAAAGGAAGAGTCGGGCTTCGACCATTGACTCTGCCCAAAAGCGTGGCTGGTATAAAAATGACATGGTAGCTGCTCCAGGGTAATTCGTTGTTGGCAGATTGGATGTGTACCAGATACTTATGAGGGTCCAACTTTTGGGAGTATCGATAAACCAATAATGAATCGGTGTCGTTCAAGCATATCTTGCGATATCGGAGAGTCATCAAACCACTTATTGAGCGTATCTTTGCTGATGGCCGCAACACGGACTTGTGGTTAGACCCATGTATTAGGCATAAGAGTATGTTGCAAATACTCAGGCCTTACCTAGTTCGGGAAGCTCGAAGAGGGGAGCAAGTCAGTTGAATTCTGTGAGAAGGGTAATGGCAAGTCGGCGGTCACCATTGGACACGAATATTAGCACAAGAAATTGGCCGATGCCGAGTTGACCCACACAGCAGCATGGACGTGTGGGTCTGGGCGGACTCCCAGGAAGTAGGCTTTAACGTGCAGCAGATGGCAAACAGGATACGGACACAGAACAAGAGAATGGGAAACGCGGACATCATTTGGATGACCGACGTTCCTCGCAAAATTAAATTGAGTTTATACAAACTCGGTCTGAAACGTCATCTTACAAAAGATGACTTCAACGTTTTGACGTCCAGATAGAAGACCCCATGTGTCCGCTATGTCAGCAAGAGATGGAGGCTATAGGACACCTGTTCTTTAACTACATCATGTCTAAAGAAATTTGGCACTCACAATTATCTAAATTGGGGGAGCCGGCTACTAATGTATCTGAAGTAGAAGGTGTAATCCAGAGGCCACGAGATTGGAAGGGAAATGGCGGCGCGAGAGGTCAAAGCTGGTTCAAAAAGGCTTGCCCGAGACTAGCTTCGGCTGTAAGGTGTAATCCAGAGGCCGTGGGATTGGAGAGGAAATGGCGGCGCGAGAGGTCCAAGCTGGTTAAAAAAGGCTTGCCCGAGACTAGCTTCTGCTATATATATATATATATATATATATATATATATATATATATATATATATATATATATATATATATATATATATCATGGACATTCAATTGGTTTGAGAGAATGGATTGATATTGCATGGTTGAAATCAAATGAAACGAGAATGGACATCTAATATTTGTTGTAAGTGAGAATTAGTCATGAATGTTATATAATTAAAATGGAGCACATGAAGATGTGTTTGTGTGGCACATGTATGTCATATGTGAAGATTGGCTCACATAGATCGTGAGTGTAGAATTTATTGGAAGGAAAATCTAGTGTGTGCTACAATTATCCAAGTCATGGTAGAGTGCATCAAATGATCTGATTAGAAAATAGGCATTATGAATCACTGAGTTATTACCCTAATCGAAACCAATTTATTCCACCTACTCGCTAATCCAAGGGAACCCTAGAATTTGAGAAATGCTTACAATCTAACCACCAGTAAGATATAAAAAGAAAAAGGAATTAATCTCGAAAGAAGTCAAATATGAGTTGGCATAGAAAGAGTCAAATCATAGTAACGAAGTCATGAAATTTTGAGTAGGAAAGAACTGGTACCTATGGGGATAAGGTTATTTAACCATATGGAGGTGTAAGAGCCGAAAGATGTGGTTTTTATTATGGCATGACTTAGAAAGGAAATAAAGATTATACTTATTTGTATAAGTAGAACGGTTGGTCATTGAAAAATCATGAGACGACAATTATCAATTGGACAAACATTCTCAACGGAAGGGAAGTACGGTAGATAATGAATTACACTTTGGGATACCGGAACATTATTGGGCTTCAGACGCTCAAACAGTCTAAAGATGGCGAACTTCTACTCATACTAGAGTATAGGCTATCTATCAAGGGTTCTTAATTAAGACAACCTTTGATTTCTACGAATGCGACTAACTAATCTTACCATAAATCCTTTGGAATTCCTAACTAACCAGTATCGCTGAAGGGTTTAACATATCTATGGCTTACTCGTCTAGTTATGGTAAGATTTCTAATTCTATACCCAAGTCGTTAATTAGGTCTATTAACAGAAGATAGGAATATCATAGTCAATCCTTAATCCATCCTTAAACTCTATACCATACTCCTATAAGTTATCTATCTCCTTAGTAGTTTGATTAACAATCTACCCTTTCTAGATATGAAAAACTATACAATGCTTACAAGTACGCCTAACCATTCTACCTCAATCTGCTAGGCACAGGTGGAGGCTAATGCTAAGCGGTGCTTATATAATACCTTGACAAACAACTTACCTATTGGTCAATCTCCTAATCATGGTTGTTAATTGTGAGACTCGTCTCACAGTATCGGCATTTATATACGGATACATATTTTGTACTGTATTTGGTATTTTCTTGGTTTTCGGAACGCTTTAAGATTTTTCCAACTTATAGAATTTTTCCTTGACCGGTATATCGCCAGTATACCAATGTATACCGACGACATTCCGTCCAGACTGATTTTTTATATTTTAGATATTTTTGATCTCAGATATTTTCATGAATAGTATTTCTGATATTTTTGTGAATAGTATTTTGGATATTTTGATGAATAGTGTTTAGATATTTTCGTGAATAGTATAGATGCATCCTATTATCCAATGGATACTTACTTTTCTTTGGATGGCCATGATTGACTTAGATCTTCAGATGGATCACCATCCAACGATCACGATTAATTCTTCCTTCTATATGTACCCTTTCACTTTCTCTTCCCTCTCTATTTTCATTCTCTTCACTCTCTCTCTCTTCATTTCTTCTTCTCTTCTCTCCCCCTTAGAGCTTGCTAAGAGCTTGGCCTTGAGGCCTAGAGTGTGGTTTCGTACCCCTCCTGGTGGTGGAGTCGAAGATTAGGCTTGGAGCTTAACCTAGGCAAGTATATCTTGCTAAATCTTGAACAATATTTTTTTTGTCATTTTTTTCCTTGGTGTTAAATGTTTAGATTGGTCTAGGTTTTTACTTCTCCACCTTCTTCTTCTTCATTTACTCCTCCCACCAACCCAATGCAAGTACAACTTGTACCATGGAGAACATGGTGGATCTTTATTTTTGTTTGTTCTACTCTCTTTCTTGCATGATTCTAAAGCATCTTTAGTACTTAAAGTTTTTTTGTGTTTTGACGGATACATTTTTGTAGATCTAAGTTCTAAGACTTTTCTTATTTTTCTTGATTTTGATATCTTAAAGTTTGTTATTTCTGAAATCTTATGGTCCTATGTTGTGGGGAATTTCATTATACCCAATTTTGGCTTTTAAACCGCTTGATTTTGACTTATTTTGAGGAAGTTATGGCAATCCTTGAGTTCACGGGTTTCCTGTGCACTTCAGTACTGATTTGGGAAGATGAACAGCCTGCACCTGCATACTTGCACGCAGCCTGCTCACCTTCCTGCATAGATTGCACAGTATGCACACCTTCCAGTGCACAGCCTGTGCACTTTCCTGCAATGTACTGCACTGCACGGCACAGCGCACTTTCCTGTTCTGCACTACACTACGCTTTCCTGTACAGACTGCATCTGCGCTTTCCTGCACAGACTGCACCTGCGTTTTCCTGCACAAACTGTACTGCACTTGGCCGTTTTTGCCTGTTTAAACTATTTTGTAGCTAGAATCTTATAAAACTCAAAACATAAAAGTTGTAGGTCACCATCTTGGCTTCAAGAATCCTCTTGTTTCACATTAATTAGAGTTCATATGCGACTGATAATTTCAATCATAGTTTTTGATCTTCTTGGCATATTTTTTGTACTTTGCCTAACTTGCGACGACCCAACTTGATAACTTGTTAATATTGAACTTGACTTGAACATGAAAACATGATCTCATCTTAATAATTTTGATAGTGGCCTGTCATGGCGCACCCATGTTAGATGTCTTCTTTACTTACTAGATAGTGGCTCGTCATGGCACACTTATGTTACGTGTCTTTTCCTTCCTTATATGATAGTGGCCTGTCATGGCGCACTTCCAATATCTTTATAGTGGCTCATCGTAGCGTACTCCTAGCTTCCAATTTATTATATTTTCTTGTAATAGCTTGTTATAGTGCACTTTTTTGTATTGTCCAGTCTTGCATACCATGTCTAGGATGGATTTTGTGGAATGCCATACATGGAATCCTGAATGAAAATATTAAGGATTAATAACCAGCTTGATTATCTAGATCGTTGGGAGGGAAGAATTTCCAAGTTACCTGCAGCCCTTTTTGTTCCGGTATATATATATATATATATATATATATATATATATTATATATATATATATATATATATATATATATATATATTTTTATATATATATACATACATACATGGGATTTGGAGCTATCTGTCATGATGAGCACTCTTCAAGCACACCGTCGAGTGGGGCATCTCCTTAGGACATACGTATCTTACTGTAGTTTGTCTGCTATACTTATTTTCTTTTGGCCTGGATGAGTCGGGTAGTCTGCAGGGCAGGTAACTGGATTGGATTTCTCAAAAGTGCATATGTTAGTGATAACCCTAGTTCGCTAATGTATAAAGCTGTACTCATTGCTTTGCCGTGATTGTTGTATGGAGTACAGTCTAGTCTAGTTTTGTCTAGGCAGTGTCCGAATTTGTTTATTTTAGTATATCATTGTTTATGCTTTACTTTTTTCGGTAATGATTAGAGACTAAGTTCTGTTCAGGAGAAGGGTTACAACCCCGGTCCTTTTTTGGTTTACGGGTTGTAACTTGGGTTCCAGAATAGTTCCTAAGTCATCTTATCATTTGTCGTACTATATAGTTCTTACGTGCTCACATGTCTCAGTTATCTAACATGCTCCCATGTCCCAGTTATCGAACATGCTCATATATTCTAGTATCTTACATGCTCGTATGTACCATTTCTCTTATATTATTCAGTTTATGTACATGTTCTTATGCTTCCATTTAATTCACATGTCTACAGTTTACATTATGTCATATATTATTTATCTTGTGTTCCATGTTTTCTTGTTTATTATCTTTTTATTCTCGAGATAAATGCATTGGTAGTGCACGAGTCTCGATCAGTATTTGCTTATTTTTGTCTATATCCGTTGTTGTGTTAGTTATTGCTGGTTTTAGTTCATAGTTTGGCTTTCTTTGTGGTACTTGTTATTGGGGGCCTGACCCTACTGGTTTTGTTTTGTCAGATCTGATAGAGGAGTCTGAAGGATCTTTCGTACCATCTACTCGACGGTGACTACCCGGAGCATCAGAGTACCTTATTGGGTTTTTCTATATCATCCTCCTACTAGTTATGTACATTATTCTTTTGTGGCGTTCAGCCTCCGAGCATGTGTTTAGCTCATATTTTGGATCTTGACATTTAGCCTACGGGCCTAAACATGATTTGTGTTACTCTAGAATATAGCTAGAGCTTATCATGTATGACTATTACTCTTGTTAGTTCTTCATTCTGTAATACTAGCTTCATGATCATAGATATATGATAGTTTTGGGAGGCTTTACTGTTTTATATTCCAGATGATCATACTTCTTGTAGATTGTTTAATACCTGTGATTGAGATACCTAGGATTCTTGAATAGGATTTCCTGTTGGATTGTAGTAGTAACCCCCATGCCTATACAACTTATACATTATTTCAGGGTACTAGAGTACTCTGATATACGTAGCTGGACTGGTTCATTCCTACATGCCAGTATTCTGGTTTTGGGGCATGATATAGGTTTTAGTGGTAGCCCATGCAGGTCTGATTTATCAGATATATGGAGGTTACTGATATTTAGATATCTCAGTAACAATTCTTCTTTATTGATATCCTTCGTATTATTCTATATCTTTGATTCTTTGACCTGATATCTGCCTTGATCGTTGATATTACTTGTTCCCCGATTAGATTCTTGTGTCCTTTAACTTTCAAGGTCACCGTTCCTAATCCTTTCAATCATCTTGTTTGGGTTCTGCCAATGGCAGTTTAGCAATCTTCTGTTAGGCCAGTTATGGAGGATCAGTCTCAGCATTCAGGGGTAAAGTCCAGCATTGACTTAAGGGTAGAGATATCAGTCCATTCCGATCAACCAGTTGTGTCCGTGCATTTAGCAATTTAAGCAGAGGTAGTTCCACATCAGCCAAATGTACATGCATTCCTAGGTATTATCAAGGATATGATGGAGTCACAGTAATAATGAGATCTTGTTCTCCAGCAGAGTATTCGGATATTGATAGACCGTAGTGGGCAAGGAATACCAGAGGTATTTCAAGCCGAGGAACTGTAACCAGAAGAAGTACAGATTGGAGCTAGGCAGTACCAGCCATCTAGTCAGTCAGAATATCGAGCCCGACCTACTATAGAGGCAGTACGAGAGCACGAGCATATAGCCAGGAGGACTGCATCCAGAACTGAAGGTCGTAAGAGTACCATGCACCCATTTCAGGCTTTCCACCTCAACCTCCCTCACCAGTACAAGCATACAAACCTTCATACCAACACCAGGAGTTACCAGTCGTATGTTCCTTCTATTGAAGGGGAGGGCACACTCATCTTACATGTCGAAGGGCCAACTTTCTATGTTTGTCATGCGGATCACCAGACCATATGATAGGGATTTGTCCCCGGAGGAGTTCAGCTAGATATTCATCCTTCCAGCCTACAGTTACCCAGTTCGGGGTACCAACACCAGTTCAGCAGAAGCGAGCTCAGAGGCCTTCATCGACGCAATCACATGCATTCCAACAGGAGGGCCCTCAGCGGTATATGCAGGCCCACGCTCAGAGGCAGAGAGACCAGCAGTATCAGGTAGAACAAGAAGCATATACCTATGTGGCAAGATAGGGTATCTCAGATCAGTTTGTCGGGTGGCCAATAGGCGATGCTTCTGTTGTGGAGCGGAGGAACATTCAATTAGCACTTGCCCCTATCTGATATCTTGAGGATGACCAGCTACACCAGATATACCACCTCAGTCCTTTTAGTCGCATCAGTTATCCCCCAAGCAGTGGATGAACAGTTAGGGCCAATACTAGATGTTCAGCCATTGGCACAGTATCCTCTGCCACTGCAAGCTCAGAGGGTCAGGCAGCGCAGAGCACAGTTGTATACACAGTCTCAGGGGCAGCTCTAGTATTAGCATGAGGGTAGTACCTAGTGAGTCTCTGGTACCATTTTTATGGCCTTCTTTTAGTTATGCCCTTTTGATTTATCTTTCAGTAGCAGGCCAGGTAGTGGTAGTATATTTTGGGTTCTTGTCGACGACCTTGTATTCCACCTATATCAGGAGCACAATGGTCTGCTTGACTTATTCGGTGAGTGAATAAGAGTTTATTGTCCCACTCTTATGTCTTCTTATCTTGAGATAAATGATATCTATCACGTGTCTCGAATACGAAGATACGTCGTAGGTAGAGTCATATCTTAGATTAAGTCATTGGTACCAACTTACTTTGAGACTTGACCCATATCTACACTACCAGAATAAGTCGTTTTAGCGACGCCTAAAGACGTCGCTAAAACAACAATTTTCGTCGCTAAAAATAATTCGCGACGAAATTACCGACGTTTCGGGCTGGTTGCGGAAATGTAAGTTGCTGATCATATAAACGTCGCCAAACGTCGCAATTGTCGACGTTTGTCGACGTATTAATACGTCGGTATAATGCCGACGTCCACCGTCGTGTCGTCACTCTTTGCGACGTAATATTTAGTGTCGCTACAAGTCGGTAAATTTACCGACGAATTACCGTCGAGTCGTCGGTGATTTAGTGACATATACGAAGTCGCTAGACGTCGGTAAATCCTGGGAATTTCTGGGGATAATTAGCGACGTTTACCGACGTTTACCGACGTCCTGCGACAAATAATGACGTCGCTAAACGTCGGTAGACTGGATAATATTAATTATCTACCGACGTCTACCGACGCACAATTACGTCGGAGGACGTCGGTAAACGTCGCTAATTCTGCAAAAAAAATAAAAATAAAATAAAATACAGAATGTCCATTTCTCCTTGCATTTTAAAAAGCTAACCATTTCTCACTGTAGAATAGGATCCAAACAATCGCAGAATGTCCATTTCTCACTGTACACAGGTTTCAGTCCCTATAACCAAGTCTACAACAATCACACAAAATATGGTTGTCAGAATGGCTCAGAACACAACCTAAAATTTACACAATGTCCAAGTCTACAACAATCATTCTAGCAATGTCCAAATCTGGTTCGTAAGACAAACTAAACATAATCAGTTCTATTTCATATGCTTAATTGCCAAGTATGGGAACGAATGGCTCAGAACACTACCCAACATTCATTCTAGCATACATTAGTATGAATCATCTATGTTCTGTACATATGGTGTAGTATATGTTCTTATCGTATCTAGTATCTGAAGAATGTAATAGAATCAAGATGAACTCACATAATGTAATACTAAGACATCATCTACTACTATATAAGATCTAGTGATAGGTTGTCGTATCGTTATTGCCGAGGGATGAGGGTCGGAGGACAGTCAACTTTATCTACGGATACATAGTTTCTGCCTCGCCAGTCGAATGGCTTAATTGCCAAGTATGGGAACGAATGGCTCAGAACACAACCCAAAATTCATTCTAGCATACATTAGTGTGAATCATCTATATTCTGTACATATGGTGTAGTATATGTTCTTATCGTATCTAGTATCTGAAGAATGTAACAGAATCAAGATGAACTCATATAATGTAATACTAAGACATCATCTACTACTATAAAAGATATAGTGATACGGGCTCACCGGAGGGAGGAGAAGGGGCTCGCGGTGGAGGAGGAGGATGAGCGGCGCCGGAGGGAAGGGGGTCGGGCTGTCGTCGAGGTCGAGGAAGAGGGGCGGGAATAAAAAATTTGGGGAGAGGGAGAAATGAAAAGTCGAACCGAGGAAACCCTTTTTATCAGAAATTAGCGACGTCCGCAAATACGTCGCAAAGCGTCGGTATTCGTTTAATATTCGGCGACGTAATAATCTTTGCGACGCTAAACGTCGCTGAACTAATAAAACTAGCGACATTTTCTGACAAATCAACGACGTTGGTTTTTATTACAGTAAAGGTAGTCGCAATATGTCGCTGTTTGTCACTATCAGCGACGTATTGTGACGCATACTTTCGGAGTCGCTATCAAGGAATGGCTCAGAACACAACCCAAAATTTATTCTAGCATACATTAGTATGAATCATCTATGTTCTGTACATATGATGTAGTATATGTTCTTATCGTATCTAGTATCTGAAGAATGTAACAGAATTAAGATGAACTCACATAATGTAATACTAAGACATCATCTACTACTATATAAGATATAGTGATATGTTGTCGTATCATCATTGTCGAGGGATGAGGGTCGGAGGACGTCGGTAAACGTCGATAAATCAGCAAAAAAAATAAAAAAATAAAATACAGAATATCTATTTCTCCCTGCAGTTTAAAAAGATAACCATTTCTCACTATAGAATAGGATCCAAACAATCACAGAATGTCCATTTCTCGCTGTACACAGGTTTCAGTCCCTATAACCAAGTCTACAACAATCACACAAAATATGGGAACGAATGGCTCAGAACACAACCCAAAATTCATTCTAGCATACATTAGTGTGAATCATCTATGTTCTGTACATATGGTGTAGTATATGTTCTTATCGTATCTAGTATCTGAAGAATGTAACAGAATCAAGATGAACTCACATAATGTAATACTAAGACATCATCTACTACTATATAAGATATAGTGATAGGTTGTCGTATCATCATTGCCGAAGGATGAGGGTCGGAGGACAGTCAACTTTATCTACGGCTATATAGTTTCTGCCTCGCCAGTCGAATGGCTGCAGGGACTATGTCCTGATCACCATGTCGTACCGTAAATTAATGCAAATAGAGCTGGAGCCAAAATACAGAAACCAAAATATGATATCCACCTCAAGTGTAGAGTCGGAGGAGAAGATCTTTTCCACCCTCTCCCTCTCTCACGCTATTAACGTCACAACTTTTCCACCTCAAGTTCTGATCAAGCATTTTCCTTCTCCTCTCCTCCACCATGGCTCTGAACCTATCTGCTCCTCCCTACTTTCTTTCTTCTTATTTGACTCTCTCAGCCACATATGATATCCAGCTCAAGTATAGAGTCGGGGGAGAAGAAGTGGACATGAAGAGGAGGGGGAAGCAGCACAGCCGGCGGCATGACCCGGAGGAAGTACAGAGGTTTTCTTCAACATACATAGGAGAACTATAAGGATATATCTTTTTACAACATATCACCTTGTCAAAGACCCTTAATGTGACAACCATGTTACCGCGGTGTCGGAAGACTAACATGTCATAATTTTCTAAGCTATGTGTTTTGACATAATCCTCCAACCGAATTTCAGTTCTATGTAATAATGCAAGATTATGACATAGGAGGAAAGAGTTAGAAAGATTATGTCAAAACACACGACTTAGAAAATTATGACATGTTAGTCTTCCGACACCGCGGGTAACATGGTTGTCACATTAAGGGTCTTTGACAAGATGACATATTGTGAAAAGATATATCCTTATAGTTCTCCTACGTATGTTGAAGAAAACCTCTGTACTTCCTCCGGGTCATGCCGTCGGCTGTGCTGCTTCCCTCTCCTCTTCCTGTCAACTTCTTCTCCCCCGACTCTACACTTGAGCTGGATATCATATGTGCCTGAGAGAGTCAAATAAGAAGAATAGAAGTAGGGAAGAGCAGATGGGTCCATAGCTATGGTGGAGGAGAAGAGAAGGCAAAACTGAATCAGCATTGTCCTCCGGATCGTCCTCATCAAGGCATAACGGGCTGCTCAGCGTGCCCAGCTTCTTCAACTTCTCGCTGGCTGCAGAGTCGAAATGGGAACGGGTCCTCTTTGCGGCCCGGAGCTCTGACTCGCACTCGTCGGCGCGCTACCGGTTTCCTCTCCTCCTCTGACGCGGGTCATAAGAAAAGAAATTTTGTACCTCTTCTTCACATAAATATCATTGCCGCCTTGTACTCGAGCCTAGCCTCCTCGTCTGTGATGCTATCCAACTTCTCGGAGTCATCGAAGAAGGAGTCGAATGAGTCGACGGTGATAGCAGATGATTGCAAGACAGGGAGCGAAAAGACAGGCGAAGAAGAGGACGATACGAGTCGAACAGGAGATTCGAGTGACAATTTAGGCACCGAGAAGTCGGATAGCGTCACAGACGAGGAGGCTCGAGTACAAGACGGCAATGATGTTTATATGAAGAAGAGGTACGAAATATCTTTTCTTATGACCCGCGCCAGAGGAGGAGAGGAAACCAGTAGCGCGGCGATGAGTGCGAGTCAGAGCTCCGGGCCGGCAAAGAGGACCCGTTCCCATTTCGACTCTACAGCCAGCGAGAAGTTGAAGAAGCTGGGCACGCTGAGGAGCCCGTTATGCCTTGATGAGGACGATCCGGAAGACAATACTGATTCAGTTTTGCCTTCCTTGGATGGTATTGATTCTGTAGATCCGTGTATAAAAGAGGAAGAGATTGGGAGTAGAGTAGACCCGAAGGGAAATAAGAGATTGGAAGCTGGGTCAATATCCAAGAAGCGAAAGAGAGTCGAGGATTCTGATAGGTTATCGTATCATCATTGCCGAGGGATGAGGGTCGGAGGACAGTCAACTTCATCTATGGCTATATAGTTTCTGCCTCGCCAGTCGAATGGCTGCAGGGACTATGTCCTGATTACCATGTCGTACCGTAGATTAATACAAATGGAGCTGGAGCCAAAATATAGAAACCAAAATACAAAATACAGAAACCAAAATACAAAATACAGAAACCAAAATACAAAATACAGAAACCAAAATACAAAATACAGAAGCCAAAATACAAAATACAGAAACCAAAATACAAAATATAGAATCCAAAATAGGACCCTCTGTGAGAACGGATGGCTCAGAACACAACCCAACCGGAGAGGATATTCTGAGAGATCCATCTGAGAGGGACGTATACTCTGAGAGATCACCTTTACAAGAATTATATCAGTAGTGGGATCGAGTATTGGAGGAGATATTATCAAAGTATACGTCCTACTCAGATGGGTCTCTCACCGTTACTATTTTTTCCTGACAGCATGGTGGATGTGCTCCGTCCACAGATTCTTGCTCCGAGCCAAAACTTTGTCCCGGAGCTCAAGTGGACATCCTTGGTGTAGAGCTCGAGTTAGAGGTTTGTTAAAGTATCCGTGCTCGTCCCACAACCAATGTGGGATGAGCACGGATACTTTAACAAAGGAGGCCACCATGCTGTCAGAAACCTCTCACTCTAACTCTACACCAAAGATGTCCACTTGATCTCCGGGATAAAGTTTTGGCTCGGAGCAAGAATCTGTGGATGGAGCACATCCACCATGCTGTCAGGAAAAAATAGTAACGGTGAGAGACCAATCTGAGTAGGACGTATACTTTGATAATATCTCCTCCAACACTCGATCTCACTACTGATATAATTCTTGTAAAGGTGATCTCTCAGAGTATACGTCCCTCTCAGATGGATCTCTCAGAGTATCCTCTCCGGTTGGGTTGTCGTATCATCATTGCCGAGGGATGAGGGTCGGAGGACAGTCGACTTTATCTACGGATACATAGTTTCTACCTCGCTAGTCGAATGGCTGCAGGGACTATGTTCTGATCACCATGTCGTAGTCCAATATAATCCAGAGATTGACACAGTTCTAATTCATATATGTAGTCCAATACAAATAGTCTAATACAAAAATAACCCAATACAAATAGTCCAATACAAATAAGTACTAATAGCTAATGAGAACCACGCTGCTCACGCAAACGCTCAGTGATACGTTCACGCAACCACCTCAAAAAAGCGAGATTTTTGGCGCGAAGAGAGATGTCGTCCCTTGCAAGGACTGCATGAAGGGAACTCTCGGTCTCACTAGCTACCGGTGCTGGATGAATAGAACTCCCGGTCTCACTAGCAACCGGTACCACTTCCTCCTCAACTGTAGGAGGAGCCACCTCAGCATTCACTATTTTCTTCAAACGACGTGCTGCTCCTCGGGTCATGGGTGCCATCAGGTAAGATCGATAGTCACAAATAATATAATTGTAACATAAGCAAGCTAACTAAAGGAACCATCATGTAATTTGAGTACATTTTCGAAAGCCGATAAAGTATGAAAAATTCGATTTTTTGCCAAGTATGAGAACGGATGGCTCAGAATACAACCCAAGATTCATTCAAGCATACATTAGTGTGAATCATCTATGTTCTGTACATATGGTGTAGTATATGTTCTTATCGTATCTAGTATCTGAAGAATGTAACAGAATCAAGATGAACTCACATAATGTAATACTAAGACATCATCTACTACTATATAAGATATAGTGATAGGTTGTCGTATCATCATTGCCGAGGGATGAGGGTCAGAGGACAGTCAACTTTATCTACGGTTACATAGTTTCTGCCTCGCCAGTCGAATGGCTGCAGGGACTATGTCCTTGAGACAGTGAACATATACACCATGAATCCAAACCCCATATTTATATTTACTAATCCAAATGGATGCAGGGACTATGTCCTTGCCTCTCCGGTTGGTTGTCGTATCATCATTGCCGAGGGATGAGGGTCGGAGGACAGTCAACTTTATCTATGGTTATATAGTTTCTGCCTTGCCAGTAGAATGGCTGTAGGGACTATATCCTTGAGACAGTGAACATATACACCATGAATCCAAACCCCATATTCACATTTACTAATCCAAATGGATGCAGGGACTATGTCCTTGCCTCTCCGGTTGGTTGTCGTATCATCATTGCCGAGGGATAAGGGTCGGATGATAGTTAACTTTATCTACGACTACATAGTTTCTGCCTCGCTAGTCAAATGGCTGCAGGAACTATAATAAGACATAATTCACCAAACAGAACCATACTGTAGAACTCACACTTTAAGACAATAGATGAAGGAAGACTTGTATGGAGGATCGATAGGGTTGAGCGAAGTCATTTTATTCTACAAAGAGAACCATACTGTAGAACTCATACTGTAGAACTCACACTTTAACACAATTCTACAAAGAGTTATCATAGGGTGTTGAGCGATGTCATTTTAATCTTTTCTTCTTCTTCTTCTTAGGATTTTTGAATATTGGATCTTGAGAGACATATATAGCTAGAACTTACGAAGAATGGAGTACCATACTTCAACAAATAGATGTTGACTAATTGGTTCATATACTTGTTGTCTAAAATAAGTGTAGGAATGTTGCAAGGTGAAACAATGTATCAAACACTATATCGAAACCCAAACCCAATATGCAAATCCAAATTAATACAAAAATACACAAGTGTATGTAGGGGATTAAATGTACAGAGGTGAAATACATATATATGCAAGCTTGGGGGTGTCCACGTGTCCAACAAATGGACACAAAGTGTCCAAAACCTCACGAACATACTGTATCAGTGAACACATGGCCGTAATGTGTCTCTGTGTCCATTTTGGACACGAAAAACACCTCAATTAGGTTAGGGTTTACCTTCAGTCTCCTCGCGGGGGTGGAGGAGGAGGAGGAGGACAAGTTCGGTTGTGGAGGAGGAGGGGATTTAGTGTACAGAGGTGAAATACATATATATGCAAGCTTGGGGGTGTCCACGTGTCCAAAAAATGGACAAAAAGTGTCCAAAACCTCACGAACACACTGTATCAATGAACACATGGTCGTAATGTATCTCCGTGTCCATTTTGGACACGAAAAACATCTCAATTAGGGTTAGGGTTTACCTTCAGTCTCCTCGCGGTGGAGGAGGAGGAGGATCTCGCGGTGGAGAAGGAGAAGGGGCTCGCGGTGGAGGAGGAGGAGGAGAACGGGCTCGCCGGAGGGAGGAGAAGGGGTTCGCGGTGGAGGAGGAGGATGAGCGGCGCCGGAGGAAAGGCGGTGGCTGTCGTCGAGGTCGGAGAAGAGGGCGAGAAAATAAAATTGGGGGAGAGGGAGAAATGAAAATTCGAACCGAGGAAACCCTTTTTATCAGAAATTAGCGACGTCCAAAAATACGTCGCAAAGCGTCGGTAAGCGTTTAATATTCGGCGACTTATTAATCGTTGCGACGCTAAACGTCGCTGAACTAATAAAACTAGTGACGTTTTCCGACAAATCAACGACGTTGATTTTTATTACACTAAAGGTAGTCGCAATATGTTGCTGTTTGTCGCTATCAGCGACGTATTGTGACTCATTCTTTAGGAGTCGCTAAATCCAAAAATATTAGCGACGTTTTAAGTTGGCGTCGCTAATATGACTTATTTTGGTAGTGCTATTTTGGGAGTCAGCGTAGGCCAGCGAGGACGGGTCCCTACTCAACTGACTCAGGAGACATATTTATTCATATGCCTCCAGCCCTTCTTGATTGTAGTTGTGTTATTGCTTACACATTTATTTATATTACTGTTGCCTTCATTTACTTATATGCCATGCTTTGTTTTATTGAGATAGTTGTATTTTCTTGATCTTTTGTTTTAGTTATCATGCTTGACTAGCTTTAGGAAATTTTGAGGATGGAATTTTTCTAAGGATGGAAGAGTTGTAAGACTCGTCTCATAGTATCGGTATTTATATACGGATACGTATTTTGTACTGTATTTCGTATTTTCTTTGTTTTCGGAATGCTTTAAGATTTTCCCAACTTAT
>JANAVB010019198.1:6040801-6055801 GCA_029216955.1 Iris pallida | reverse complement strand
CCAGGCTGAGGCCATCGTGAACGAGCCTCCGACGTTGGGGGCCCAAATCAATTCGTTTGGGCTATCATTGATCCGAACGTCCGCGGCGGCAATCTCAGTCGTCGCCTCCGGCCCGATCCATTCTCTGATACGCTCCTATCCCCATCCCGATGTTGGGACCCAGAGATCCCGAATCGTACAGTTAGGGGGGCCTTCGAGGACAGTTGGTAGATCCTATTACGAATCCACTGCTCTAGGCAAGGCGACGAATCTCCGATACCGAGTCGCATACGAATTAGGGGTTCAACTAGTTGACGGCCATAGAGAATGCGACGCCAGGATGCGGAGGAGCGACAATTGGTGACAGCTATAGCTGGATGAGAGTGTTGAAAATATCTAGCTTTTATGAACCGCGACCAGATAGATTTGTGCGATCTAAGCTTCCACCACAATTTCATAGAGCAAGCATCCACGATGTGCGTTAATTTTATGAAGCCGAGGCCTCCCTCGTTCGTTGGTTTGGCCAACATGTCCCAGCTGGCCCAGTGGTGCTTATCCTTGCCATCATGATGACCCCAGAAAAAGCTGGCGAAAAGAGCCTCCAAGGAGGAAAGAACCTTCAAAGGATGGGAGCAGACTATCAGGGTGTAGATTGGGATGGAGGATAGAACGTGCTTGATGAGGATTACCTTGCCGCCTGGAGATATGGTCGCGTTGTGCCATCCCTCGATCTTCTTTCTGACCTTGTTGACTAGCCCGTCGAAGATGCCCGAATTAGACCTGCCGTATACCAGTAGGCAGCCCAGGTAGGTGAACAGAGGGAATGCGGTGGAGAAGGAGGTGAGATTGGTGAGAATAGCCGAGTGGCTCCTATCAGCTTTGTGGTGGGTGTAGATGATACTTTTGTCGTGATTGATCCATTGTTCGGAGCATCTGGTATATTTCTCCACGGTGTTACTGACCACCTCTACTGATCCGACGTCCCCAGAGGAGAAGATGAGGACGTCGTCGGCGTAGGCCGGGTGAGTTATAATAGGGCAACCAGCAGTTGTATGAAAGTGGTAGAATTTGGGGATGTTGACCATGCTGTTGAGGTTTCTGCTGAGGGCTTCTGCGGCTATGATGAAGATGGTGGAGGATAGAGGGTTTCCTTATCGGACACCTCGACTAGATTTGAAGAAACCGTTCGCTTGCCCATTGATGACAGTGGAGAACCAAGATTTGCTTATGGATCTGTATATGATGTCTATCCAGATTTCTGGGAACTCGAAAGCCCTGAGCACCCAGATCATGTATTGCCAGTCCAGGCGGTCGTAGGCCTTTTCCATATCAAGCTTGATGGCAATGTTACCCCCTCTCGATGGGAATTTTATACATGTAATCATTTCCTGGACTAGAAGGATGTTGTCAGTGATGTTCCGACCTGTGACGAACCCGCTTTGTTCTTCGGAGATAATCTTGGGGAGGGTGTGGGACATGCGGGTGGCGATGATCTTGGAAATGATCTTATTGGTGAAGGTGCATAGGCTTATCGGACGAAAATCTTTGAAGGCCTCCGGGTTATCTTTTTTGGGAATTAATATGAGATTGGCTCGGGATAGGGATTTAGGATAGCACGCGCCTATATATATATATATATATATATATATATATATATATATATATATATATATGCAAATGACCTCTAGCCTAGTGGTTAAGAGAGATGCATGCGGCCCGAGTGGTCAGGAGTTCGAATCCCAGTGGGAGCGATTCCAGAAACAATTTACCTGGTTCCAAAAAAAAAAAAAATATATATATATATATTAAAAATAAAAAAATCTATTTCCTTGTTACCCTATATAATATAAAAATCTTGAGAAGTGAATTTCTAAAATAGCCCAATAAAATCTAAAAATATTTTTAAAATAATTTATAGATGTATTTCCATATAACATTATTTATGTGTTTATTTATAAAACTATATATATTTTTAGTACGTATACTTATTTATTAATAAAACTCTATAGTAATATATATATATATATATATATATATATATATATATATATATATATATATATATATATATATATATATATTTATATATATAGTAATATATATATATTATATATATATATATATATATATATATATATATATATATATATAGTAATATATATATATATATTTATATATATATATATATAGTAATATATTATATATATATATATATATATATATAATATATATATAATTTCTTTATTTTTCGGTGCCCACTTCTTACCGGAGTTTGGGAGCGCGCTCCCAAGGAGGCTCAAACCCGTGCCATCCACAAGGGGTGCCTAGTCGTTCCTAACGGGACACACACACACACACACACACTATATATATATATATATATATATATATATATATATATATATATATATATATAAATATATATATATATATATATATATATATATATATATATATTTATATATATATATATATATATATATATAAATATATATATATATATATTATATATATATATATATATATATATATATATATATATATATATATGTGTGTGTGTGTGTGTGTGTGTGTGTGTGTGTGTGTGTGTGTGTGTGACATATATATATATATATATATATATATATATATATATATATATATATATATATATATATATATATATATATATATATATATCGGCTCTCCTAGGGTTTGGCGACGACGATCCTCTGCCTTGATCTCTGCCCACCTCGACTCCGGCTTGGCCTTGGCCGGACCGGCGTCCCTCTGGTGCAAGTGGACCACTTGGCCACCTGCACATCATGGTCTCGGTGCCGAAACTGACATTCGCGTCGGTGGTGGCGGGCGTCTCGGCAGATCCACCATCACCGATTGCCATTGGAGCTCCGTCGTTCTCTAAAGAAATCCCAGTGATTTCTTTCTCGGAGGATGAGGAAAGGATTTTAGCTGATCCGTTCAAGTTCGCATTGGTTGGTAAATTCTCTCATCAACGGCCATCTATTGATGCGATCCGTAAAGCTTTGACGAGTTCAAATTCAATGGTACTATAAAGGTGGGTCTCATTGATTCTAAGCATGTTCTCATTCGTCCTTCTTTGGAAATTGATTTCCTTCGACTTCGGTCTCGTGAGGTATGGTATGTTGTTAAAGCCCCTGATGAGGGTTTTCAGATGGACTAAAGATTTTTCAGCTTCTAAAGAATCTCCGATTACACCAGTTTGGGTGTCTCTCCCGGGTCTTCCTATACAGTTCTTTGCAAAAAATGCTCTTTTCTCCATTTTCCTAGGCATTGGTACTCCTTTACGGCTAGATAAAGCTACGGGGGATCTGACTCGTCCTAGTATCGCCCGTGTTTTTGTTGAAGTGGATGCTAGTAAACACTTGCCAAAAGTGGTGCGCATAAATTTGTCGCAGGGAAGGACTTATACTCAGCACATTGAATATGATCATGTTCCTAAATATTGTTCAGTGTGTTTTCATCAAGGTCACACACGGGACGAATGCAAATCTCAGAAAGAGAAACAATCTACTACAGCTCCTTCGAAAAGGGCGGGGCCCTCCATAGATCCGAGTCATAAAGGCAAAGGGTTATTAATTCAAGAGGTAACAGCCAATGAGAAGAGGGATGATCAAATACAGGCAACATATTCTCCCAATATAGAAACTAGTGCTCGGCCATTGGAAGACGTGGACGATAATAAAAAAAATGCAGTGACGGTTGTCGACGGCTCCACACTCCCCGATGATGCAGCTCCTAATCTCTAGTTAAATGCAGAAGCTCAGATGGAAGTGATTGATCGACCAACTACGATGGAACCTGTTGAAAGCATTCGGAAGGAAACCATTCCTGAGGAGATACAAAACACTACTATAAGAACGGAGACGGAGGAGAACATGGAAAATTTACAAAAAAAAATAGCTGATACTGCTACGGAGGAAGACAACATCTCTGTTCAGTCTTTACCGGAGGAAGGAGAGATCCTGAAGAATTAGGCTGACATTGCTGACGAAGAAGCTATCAATGGAGAGTCAGGAGTCGTCACTGCTATCTCCAGGAAGGGTAGGGGAAAGAAGAAAGTTTACCCAGTGCCAAGTGAACCTAGACATACCAGGTCGTTGTCAAAAGGTCCATCAACAACTTCCTCCTCCAAAACCAATAATGTGTAACATTCTTGTTTGGAATATTAGAGGAATTACTAATAAGATGACTTGTAAGAGACTCAAATCTTTGTGTCGCATTCATAAAATCATGATGCTAACTATCATTGAACCGAAGGTCTCTCCTCAGCAGCTTTTTTCATTTCAACTCAAGTTAGGGTTCCAATCTTCAGTTTTAAATAGTAAAGGAAATATTTGGATCATGACCAGACAGGAGATCAATATGGTGGAGGTTGATTCTCATGATCAGGTCGTGAGTATAATCATCTCCGGCTCGGTGCTACCTTTTCCTTTCCTAGTTTCAGTGGTGCATGGGCATAACAAGAAGGAAGGCAGAAGAGAGCGTGGGATAGATTGCAGGAGTTACAAAGGCATCACATGTTACCATGGATGGTAGGAGGAGATTTCAACATCATTGCTTCTCCAGAAGAAAAGTTTGGAGGTTCTCCTCCTTACCTAGTGGGTATCAATGAATTTTGAAATTTTCAACTTAGCACAGGCCTTGTTGATATGCCCTTCACTGGTAGTTGTTTTACTTGGGTGAAATCGGATGAAGGCCCTCATAGACAGGGTTCAAGACTGGATAGATGGCTGTTGGACAGTGATTGGCTCGAATGGGCTTCTCTCCCCTCTTGCTCACATCTCAATAGAACATAATCAGATTATTGCCCCCATTCTTATTACTATGAAGAGCAGAAGTGATTCTAATAAAAAGCTATTTCGTTTCCTGAATTTTTGGACATCGCACGAGGATTTCCTAACTATAGTGAATCAAGCATGGTCATCTGTCAATAATCCTAATAGCATGGTGAGGATTGGTCTTCGATTAGCTGCTGTTCGGAAAGCCTTATCGACATGGAGTCATAGTACTTTTGGAGACATTTTTCAGGAAGTGAAAAAAATAGAAGATCGAGCTTTAGCTGCTGAGCTTGCTTTCGAGTCAGATGAGAGTTTGAGAGAGAATCGGATGAAGGCTAAAGCTTACTTAAAACAAAGGGTGAGCTATGAAGAATCATATTGGAGACAAAAAGTCAGAGTGAAATAGGATTGTGAAGGAGACAAGAATACTAAATTCTTCTATTCGTGTGTCTCGTCTACTAGAAATAGACTACTCATACATTGTCACGCCCCGCTCCCGCAGGAACGATCGACCATCGCTAAGGCGTGATCCCGCACGGGCCTAGGTTGCGCCCGTGCAAGGCTAAGTCCAGAAACGGCCGATTTGAGCTAGGCCACAGAGTCGCACAGAGTGTCCCCATTTGCAGCAAAAAGTAAATGAACACAAACTGAAGCAAATTCAACTCTTTATTGATATTCAAAAAGTTTACAAGCGATGCTAGGCCGATATTACAAATCGCTCAAGCTCTCTCTCTCTCTGAAACATAAAAGGTGTGCCAATGTGGCTTACAATATGGAATGATTCATAGCGATGTTCCGATACATTATGTCCTGTATATGGTGCTTCAGCTCCTTGCAACGCTCCAAGGCTCCAAAGATAGCTCCGTGTCTTAGCACGTTCGATGGAAGTTCCACACCCGCCAGCGTCTTCTGCATCCTGCAAGCAGACTGTGGGGTTATCAGTACATTGTTATGCACTGGTGGGGAGGCTAGCTCGCCCACAATGCTATCATTACCAAACACGTTCCATTCACTTTTGTGCATCTCTATCATTCATTGTCTTTCTAATCTTACCTTAGGATCAATTTCATGGCATATGTCATAACCTATCCCGTGTTGCCAAATTCAAGTGTCGCATGGAAATACATGCACGACTTACCCATACTTACCGTCCGGCCTTCCTTGTCCAACGTAAACCAAGTTAGTCAACAATTCATATAAATAACTTAACGTAGTTCATGAAAGCATTCAATATAAAGTGCGTGTCCTTGCCTCGGGTCCTAGCATGTCGTAGGCACGTTTTCTGACTCGTTTTCTCGAAGTACTCTTGATCGTTTTGTGTGTTATATTCAAGCCTATTCAGAAGGTGCTTTGTACAGTTAACTTAGACTACTTTGATTTCAATGTAAGGACTTGCACGTGGATTGCCACCAGCAAAGCCCACTTAAATCTATATGCACCGGTCGCTGGCATCACAAGCCATTTTGGACACTTCCAACCGTGGTATTTCTCAACTTAGCGTAGGGTGGGACTGGCACACACCCCGTTAGTCTCTTGAAATACCTCAGCACTTACGTCCCCCAGGGTGGCCAAGTCCGCACCCAGGCAGCCCGTAAGCATCAACTTGGTTCTGCCTAGGCCGGCCACGATCCTCCCTTTGATCATGCCGCGGAATCCGTATCACCCGTGCACGGGTCCGTCCACGACAATTTGTATTTTATCGTCATAGGCTAACCCTTAGCCACAATGCGTTATCGACCAGGTTGGCGTCCGTGCAGCGCGGGTAGCGAGCCCCGTTGCACGTGCCCGTCACACTTATCGCTAACCATTTCTTTTCTTCTTATCTTTTATTCATTCTTTCTTTTCTTTCTTTACTTGTCCGTTTGTTCATCGATTCATTCACGTATTCATTCTATCATTCGTTGATTCATTCATTCACTTATTTGTTCATTCATTCATTCATATATTTTGCAACTCCCCGTGCGAGAGTCGCCTTGGCGAACCATCGGTCCCATAGTCTTTCAATGTTGCTAAACTCTACTCGGAACGACTATGTTGATAGTCTCCTCGTTTCATTGTTGTAAACCATTCATTGTTTGAATGCATCAGAGACGTAAACGTAAGCATATGCCTTAGCACGAGCGTGGAGCGCGGTGCGAGAGTTCTCACAACTTCCATGTTCTTTTCCATATTCTATACAAGCATACAAGATGGGATTAATCCCTTAGCTAGGTGCGTTGGGTCATTTATTAGCATGTGACGGTGTTATCGCCTAGCAATTTCAGTGATAGTGTCCGCATTATTATGTGTCTAGGCTAAGCAAAGACGGGTTCATCGGAGCCACCCACCTTAGCGATGTTCGCATCGGCCGAGCGATACTCCGAGCGCGCCTTTGAAAGTCTAAGTCTGGATTCATCTTGACGGGCCAATGTAAGCCTTGTATCGATTCTTCATCAGGTCGATGCCAACTCTTTGGGTCGACGGCTCGTTTGAGTCATTGTACTTGCCGTTAGAATCGGCGTTCCGCTAGGGCGGAGCGGGTCACTACATAATACACCACTCAAAACAAGTCTCGTCCTCGAGACTTCCTGAGTGCAGGTCATCCTACCATTCCTTAACTCACGTCGTCGTGTTTCTTAGGCAATCCCTATCGAACGGCTCTATCGTTCTATGGCACCGAACTATACTCGATACCTTTCTAAGTTTCGCTGTCGCATACATTTGGTCGCTTTTTATTGAATGGCTTTTTATTTATTTCAGAGTTGATGGTTCTTATTCAATTTTCGCGTTTCTTCGACTTAGTTGCTATTTCGACGTATCATGGGACTGAAACGGTCACACGAGGTGCGTTGAAATTCTCAAACACGAGAGTCGTAGGCTGAGGCAAACTCACTCATTCGTTTATGCGCATCTCAATACCCACTTGCAGCTGCATTCGAGTTCATCATATCGCTGAGTTTGGATCGTGCACGCATTCAAGGCATCCCCCGAATACGTATATTTCAACCAAGCTTAGCGACTAGCGAAGTCGGACAAGCTACTCGTGATAGTTTTGATTTGCCGATCGTTTTGCTAACTTCGATTTCAAACCAAACTTATGTGTGTATCACATATCATTTATCTCGGTCCTCGAGATGATTCGATTCGCTTCTCAAGCGCTCTTGTCAACAAAATCAATACGATTTCTTCTTAGTGGAGTCGGCCATGTCTAAGTAATTTTTGTCCAAAAATTTTCGTCCAATTCCAGATCAAGTATCGCATTATCACCGAGCACGTCTTCCAATCAATGATTCAATTTGTTATCCCAACTTTACTTGCGCATCATCCATTCCTATCATTCGCTTTGTTTGGGGCCAATCTCATCGTCATTCACGCACACTCCCTGTTCCCCGTCCTACTCTAAGTCTTGCTGCCCCAAGTCTATCGTCCGTCCAGACGATACTCTAATATCAATCGCATAGGTTCACTCGGTATAGGGTCGTCCGCCTATCCGCTAGGCTATTTCTTTCCGAGGCTAAGTCAATGTCAGGATTGGAATCACAGTTCCCCAACAATAATGCCAACATTGACCCCAATTCTAGGGTCAAACCAAAGTCGGTAGTACGAGGTTTTTTTACCCAAGCTCGCGTCACTCAGATTTCTAAACATCGAGTACGATCACCTATTCGCATCAACGTATTCGTTGCGCATATTCAATTCTATTCAATCACCAGTTCTAACCAATTCGTGTATTCGATCACGAGGTCATCCAGCTCGACAGTATATTGTACTCCAATCTCACGCGAGTCCGATTATCTACGGCGGTTCATGAATCACCATGCAACGCTTCCGCGGAATAATCATTCTCATCGGGGCGTAACTCTTGTTTGAGTTTTAGACTAACCCATTCTCGATACGCGGATTGGACCTACTCAATCCTCAAGTTCAATTCTTCAAGCACACAAATTCATTCTCGTCCCACCTTTGCGTTCAAACCACAAGTCGAAGCAATCAGATTGCCACGCCATCCAAGTTCAATCACTCCCGCTGTATGAATCACCATATCAGCGCTCACGCGGAGTGATCGCCATAATCCGATGCTGCGTATGTGCGAGGCTGGAGTTGCGCTCACATAAGACAAGAACGTCAACGTTGTGGTTGTCAACGAAGCAAATCCAAGCATTCATATTTTCATCCGAGCCAAATCAATTCGATAGTCTGACCGTCATACCTTCAACTAGAAAATCCTCGAGCTAAATCTATATTTTCCTCGACACATTTTTAACATCCCAAGTATAGCATCCAACGGGACAATGACATTTGCACGATCGTCATTCGCCGAGTCAGAGTACCCCCGAGTTATCGCATATCGATCTTTGATACGCCTCAATACCATCGATGATATGCGTAACCTGACGATCTTCCTTTGCAACCGATTTTGAGTCGTGCGTTGATGCTGTTGTCCGAGTTGGATATTCCATAATTTCTTCGATATTCAAGATCAAGTTTGATCGCTATTCCTCAAGCTAGTTTCAAGATCGTTGTCCAAACTCAAGTCACAATTTATTTGAATCAATCCGAAATCGTGCGCGTGATCCTCTAAGTTTTCCTCGATCAAGTCCATTCATTTTCATTCATCGTTCCGAACCATTTTCTAACTCGTGTTGCCTATTGACAAGTTGTCCAGCGACATCTCGTTCGGGACTTTTGAAGTTACGGCCAACTAAGCGTGACACGTTCTAAGGCTTTGCGCGATCGTATCGCTTGCCGACATACTCGTACGATCCGTAAATTCTTTAGTCTCGCTCGAACAATTTCTATGACAGTCCATACACCACTCAGGGTTCAAGCCACTCGACTAGTCGTCGACACTCATTCTTACTCTTCTCCGAACCTATCACATACACCACTCGGATTCAAGCCATACGATCTAGTCCTCAATCACGTTCGCGTCATGCGCTAAGACATCCTTCAGATTCGTTCGATGAATCTCTAGCGTAATCGCTCACGTCGCCTCGACGTACTAAGTCGTTCATACTAATCCTCAAAATCTAAGACAATCCTTCGGGTACGCCTAAGCATTAACTCGATAGCGTTCCTATCGATAGACACTCAAAGTGTACCTCCGTTCTCAATCGAGCGGTACTTGATATCGCTCAGCAACTCGATTGCACCCAAAAGTCGAGGTGTGCGACGCACGACACAACTTAGCCAAAAGGCCGTGTACATAGCTATCCCGTGCGGACTATATTCGAGTTAGCATGCTCACTTATTCTCGTTCGAGCGATAATCGATCTCACTCGTAACTCGTTTGCACCAGAAGGTCTAGGTGCGCGATACTCTTGCACAACTTAGCCAAAAGGCTGCGTGCATAACCATCCCGTTTGAACTATACTTTGGTCTCGTGTACTCGTTTGCTGTCAGCGTAAGCTCATTCAAGCAGTACTTGCGTTTGCTAACTCTTAGCATCGGTTCCTTCCAACTCAAGTCCGTCGTGGTGGCACAAAGGCCTTCGCCTATCGATCCCGTCCAACCGAGTACCCGTACGAGCTTTCGAAAATATTAGACTTATTGTATGGAACATTCCAAGGCACAACGAGAAGAGCGTACACTTCTTTGTTTCAATATGGAATGATTACATATTTTTATATATATATATATATATATATATATATATATATATATATATATATATATATATATATATATATATATATATATATATATATATATATATATATTATATATATATATATATATATATATATATATATATATATATATACCAAAACCGTTACCTTTATTAGAAACAGAGGGTAATGAGTACATCCGACCTCACGGTAACAGAAAAAAAAGAAAGGAAATACAAGAAAAACACTAATCTAAAGCCCAATGCGGAATAGTCGGAGGATGATGGCAGCCCGAAAGCGACTTTCGAAACTGACGCTTCACCTTCCGAACCAAGAAATCAGAGCGAACACTACGCCCCTCGTAGCGATGCTTATTCCGGTTCTTCCAAAGCACCCAAATGATCGCTCCGGCCAATGATCTCCGATGATGACTGCCTTGTCCCCGCCACCACCTTTGAAGAAAGGCAAGAAAGTCTCTATGCATCCGTGCCTTGAAGAAACCCCGAAAGACAGACCAAACCATCCTAGCAAGATCCCCATGGAAGAAAATATGCTGGAGGTTCTCCCCATTCCCATCCTGGCAGCAATGACACCTGGAAGCCAAATGGAAGCCAATCTTTTGAATGTTGTCATCAGTGGGTAGCCGGTTGTGACAAACCCGCCACATCAGAATGCTCCACTTTGCCGGAATACACTTGCCCCATATATTAAAAATAAAGAAGATGTAGGATGGAAAGTCGGACAAATCCTCCAAGCCGAGGCAAGCGAGAAAGATCCTTTTCGCTCTCTCCAGACCAAGGAATCCGGAACCGAAGAGCAAGCCAAATTCGCCACTCTGAGCCGCCTCGCTGCCTCTCCCCCCAACTGCTCCATGAACATAGGCAAATCCCAACCCAGCGTCTGTCCAAAACAAGCGGATACCCGGTCCACCCTTGTCAGAGTTTCTCGCCCTAGAATCACGGATCTTCCTCCCTCTATCCGATAAAGCCCTCACAGTCACCGTTCGATGATGTAGAGTCACCCTCCTCCCGGCCAATCTAGCCGACCTCCGAAGCTCCCCGGTGCCACCATCCAACGGAACCCGCCCCGAGACAGACACCTCCAACTCCTGGGTTCGCCGTCGCACCCGATTCCGTCTCCCCGATCCGCGCCTGGTCCCAGCCACCACTCCCTCATCCGACGGAATAGCAACGCTACCCAACCGAGGGCCCCCCGGGAGCCAATCTTCGCACCTCGCTGAGCCCTCTCCACGTCCAAGTCTGAAAGAGATATGCGATTCCGCCAATTTCCTCCCCCGTAAAATTCGTCGCCAAATATGGGAGCACTTGGAAGTCATAAACGCATCACATGGATGACGCTTACGAAAATATTTCGATTTAAGAAATTCCACCCAAAGGCCCTTTCCATGCCGCAACTTCCACCATAACTTCATAGAGAAGGCATCCATAATATCATTCAGGCACTTGATCCCAAGGCCTCCTTCGGACTTAGTCCGAGTGACGAACCACCACGCCAGCCAACTCCTCTTAGCAACCCCATCCTTGCTACCTAAGAAGAAAGCCGCAAACATTCTCTCAATCACCCTTAGAATGGCCCGAGGTGGGCAACATGCTGCCAACGAATACATAGGGATAGATGAAAGAACATTCTTAATAAGGACCAGCTTACCCCCAGGTGAAAGAATCTTGTTCTGCCATCCCGTCAGCTTCGAACGGATTTTATCCAGCAAATAGCTAAACATCCCCGCATTCCGTCTGCCACATGTTAACGGGCAAGCCAAATAGTAAAACGTCAAAGAACCAGTACAGAACCCAAAAAGAGAAGAAATAGTCTGAGCACGATCCTCAGCCGAGGGGGTCGCAGTATAAAAGGCAGATTTGGAATAATTAATCTTCTGACCAGAAACAGCCTCATAGCGATGCAATACCTGCTGAAGAGCACGCAATCCAGCAATATCCCTCGAAGTAAATATAAGAACATCATCCGCGTATGCCAAGTGCGAGATACGCGGTCCCCCAATAGGAGTATGGAATGAAGTTCTCCTATTTGAATCTTAAGAAGCTTGAGGTTCCGAAAAAGCACCTCCGCAGCAATAATGAAGAGAGCCGGGGAGAGAGGGTCCCCCTGACGGATCCCTCTAGACGCCGGGAAGAAATCAGTAGGGGCATCATTAAGAAGAACTGCATATCGGGTGTCCGCCAGAAGACGATAAATAAGATCACAAAACACCTCATTGAACCCAAATCTCCGAAGAACCTGCAGGAGGAAGTGCCAACTGACTCTGTCATAGGCCTTCTACATATCAAGCTTGATTTCAACATTTCCACCATGATTCGATTCTCTCATAGAAGCCACCATGTCCTGAGCAATGATGATATTGTCAACAATCTCTCTTCCCTTAACAAAAGCACTTTGCTCCGGCAAAATAATTTTAGGAAGAAATTCTCGCAACCTGCAAGCAATAATCTTAGAAATTATCTTGTTACAGAAATTACAAAGACTAATAGGACGGAAATCAGATAAATTCCTCGGGTGCTCGACTTTGGGGATAAGAAATAAGAAGGTATTAGAGATGGAAACCAGAAGGCGAGCACCCAAGAAAAAAGAGCCAATGGCTTCCTCCACGTCAGCAGCGATAATATCCCAACAAGATAAGAAAAATCTCCCAAAAAATCCATCCGGCCCGGTGCCACTAGCCGGGTCCATTCCCCGAACAATCTCTAACAGCTCCGCTCTATCCGGACAACGAACAAGCTCAGAGTTGTCCTCCACAGAAATGAGGCTAGGAATGACATCGAGAAAGGCATCCTCGTCTGAAATAGGCTCAGCCCTGAACAACTTAGAGAAGAATACTGAAGCCTCCGTCGCCA
Organism: Iris pallida; assembly: GCA_029216955.1. Classification (NCBI taxonomy): domain Eukaryota; kingdom Viridiplantae; phylum Streptophyta; class Magnoliopsida; order Asparagales; family Iridaceae; genus Iris; species Iris pallida. The sequence goes on along the minus strand of JANAVB010019198.1, from coordinate 6,042,565 downwards.
CCTCCGCAATAGAACTTGTTTCTGACCCATCAGCCCGAATAATTTTCTGAATACCGGCCTTTCTTTGTCTGCTCCTGGTGCACTCATGGAAAAAACGAGTATTCTTATCCCCTTCCAGGTCCCATTTCAATCTGGCTTTTTGTTTCCAGAAAGACTCCTCGACTAGGACCTTTTGTTTCAATCTGGCTACGGCCTCCATCCAGGAAGCCCTTCCCCTCTCCGAAGGATGAAGCTCATAATCCTGGCTCCGCCGCCAAGGCAGCATCCTCGGCCTGACGGACCTCCTGAAAAATGTCTCCGAAAGTAGCTCTACTCCATCCAGCCAAGACATGCCCCGTCGTCCGCAAAAGCATGCCCAATCGCTCAAGCGCATCATAATGCCAGCATGAATTCCACGCCCGAGCAACCACCATAAGAAAATCTAGATGAGACGTCCAAAAGTCGAGAAAACGGAATCCTCGCCGCTGAAGGGGAAGAAGCTGGCTGGCAAGATATCAATAAAGGAGAATGATCAGATTCGGCCCGATTAAGATGCTCACATGAGACCTGGGCACCATCCAGCCAACTACCCGTCGCGAGTACCCTATCAAGACGGGATCCCTGCCGATCAGCCCCCGACTGACCATTCACCCAAGTATAAATGCTACCTCTGAAACCAACATCGGAGAGCCCGGCAGCCAACTGAAAGTCGAGAAATTCCGCGATAGCCCTCGTGTCAGGAGGCCGACCGCCAAATTTCTCATCCGAAAGAAGCAATAATATTAAATCCCCGCCCACCGCCCAGGGCATACCAATGTCCCTGGCTTGGACGTCCAAGAGGTGCCGCCACATACGCCTCCTCCCCTGTCGTGTCTCTGCACCATGAACAACAGACAACCGAACCGAATCCGAAAAACAGCTCAGAGAAAGCTTCACCGTGATAGCTTGATCACACGAATCAATACATTGGATCCCATAGCCCGACTTGCAAAGTAACCAAATATTACCCTTATTATTGCAAAAGCTCGCATCAAAACCCAGCCTCAGTTGAAAGGAAAGAAGCTTAGAGGACATCACCTTGGGCTCAATAATAGCGAGAACCTGAATAGAGTTGGTCTGACACAAGGACCTGAGACGGCATATAGTAGATCTGTTCGCCGTCCCCCGAACATTCCAAGTAAGGAATTTAACCATGGACCCTCTTGGGGTCCCGTCCTAACCCGAAAGCATGTGATCGAAGAAGTCTGTCCGACTGAGGTGCCAACGACTTCCTTCGCTTACCAGCCACCTTTTTGAAGGGTACCATCTGCCATCCATCATCATGACCCTCAAAAAAGGAGGTGGAAGATCGCGTCTCAGGCAATGAAATAATATCATCTCCCGGAGAAGGGTCATAACCCCAATTAGAGATAGAGCCTTGGGCGGGATCCTCCCACACCACCAAGTTGTGCTCTTCAGTGTCAGAGTCAGCCGCTATAACTCCCTGTCCCAGCTGAGTGTGGATAATAATAGGAAGGTCCGGTAAGACAATGGGCCCAACACCCCGCTCAGGCCCCATCAGCCCATCCAAACTAGAGCCCGGAGCGCTACGTCCCCCCTGCATGGGCCTCCCGTCATCCGACCATAAAGCCAGCTGGCCGAAGAAGACTCCCCCACGTGCCAGGAAGATGGAACAGAACTCGCGTGAATATCATCAGTCCTGCGCGATCCGGGCTGCGTGGTCCCCCTGCTATCATCACGCCCCTGGACTCGCCTCCACACCTGCCGTGTCCCCTTCCCCTTCTC
>JANAVB010019198.1:6000801-6038301 GCA_029216955.1 Iris pallida | reverse complement strand
ATAACCAGTGGAAGAATGATATAAGAAACCCACTAAGGTACTCTGGTGCTCCGGGTAGTCACCGCCAAGTAGATGGTACGGAAGATCCTTCGGGCTCCTCTATCAAATCTGGCCAAACAAAACCAGTGGGGTCAGACCCCCAATAACAAGTACCACAAAGAAAGCCAAACTTATGAACTAAAACTAGCAATAACTATCATAGCGACGGATAGAGACATAAATGAGTAAATGCTGATCGAGACTCGTTCACTACCAATGCACTTATTCTGATAATAGAAAAGACAATAAGTAAAGCATCATGTGACATAAAGTAATCAACGTGTGACATACTGTAAAGTGTAGCCATGTTAAGTAAACGAAAGCTCGAGAATATGTGAAATCAATTGGCCATGTAAGCATGTGAGATAGCCGGGTCATGAGAGCATGTTAACTTAGCATGGGGATCATGTATAGCTTGTAAGATAACTGAACATCTGAGCATGTGAGATGACTAGGACATGAGAGCATGTGAGAACTATATAGAATGACAATGATAAGATGACTTAGGAACCACTACCAGAATAAGTCGTTTTAGCGACGCCTAAAGACGTCGCTAAAACAATAATTTTCGTCGCTAAAAATATTTAGCGACGAAATTACCGACGTTTCCGACTGGTCGCCGAAATGTAAGTCGTTGATCTTCTAAACGTCGCCAAACGTCGCAATTACCGACGTTCGCCGACGTATTTATACGTCGGTATAATGTCGACGTCTACCGTCGTGTCGTCGCTCTTTGCGACGTAATATTTCGTGTCGCTATGAGTCGGTAAATTTACCGACGAATTACCGTCGGGTCGTCGGTGATTTAGTGACATGTACAAAGTCGCAAAGCGTCGATAAATCCTGGGAATTACTGGGGATAATTACCGACGTTTACCGACATTTACCGACGTCCTCCGACATATATTGACGTCGCTAAACGTCGGTAGCCTGGATAATATTAATTATCTACCGACGTTTACCGACGCAAAATTACGTCGGAGGACGTCGGTAAACGTCGGTAAACGTCACTAAATCTGTAAACAAATAAAATAAAATAAAATACAGAATGTCCATTTCTTCCTGCAGTTTAAAAAGGCCCATTTCGCACTGTAGAATAGGATCCAAACAATCATATAATGTCCATTTCTCACTGTACACAGGTTTCAGTCCCTACAACCAAGTCTACAACAATCACACAATGTCCAGTTCTCAGAATGGCTCAGAACACAACCCAAAATTCACACAATGTCCAAGTCTACAACAATCATTCTAGCAATGTCCAAATCTGTATCGTAAGACAAACTAAACATAATTAGTTCTATTTCACATACTTAATTGCCAAGTATGGGAACGAATGGCTCAGAACACAACCCAAAATTCATTCTAGCATACATTAGTGTGAATCATCTATGTTCTGTACATATGGTGTAGTATATGTTCTTATCGAATCTAGTATCTGAAGGATATAACAGAATCAAGATGAACTCACATAATGTAATACTAAGACATCATCTACTACTATATAAGATATAGTGATAGGTTGTCGTATCATCATTGCCGAGGGATGAGGGTCGGAGGACAGTCAACTTTATCTACGGATACATAGTTTCTGCCTCGCCAGTCGAATGGCTTAATTGCCAAGTATGGGAACGAATGGCTCAGAACACAATCCAAAATTCATTCTAGCATACATTAGTGTGAATCATAAATGTTCGTTACATATGGTGTAGTATATGTTCTTATCGTATCTAGTATCTGAAGGATATAACAGAATCAAGATGAACTCACATAATGTAATACTAAGACATCATCTACTACTATATAAGATATAGTGATAGGTTGTCGTATCATCATTGCCGAGGGATGAGAGTCGGAGGACAGTCAACTTTATCTATGGATACATAGTTTTTGCCTCGCCAGTCGAATGGCTTAATTGCCAAGTATGGGAACGAATGGCTCAGAACACAACCCAAAATTCATTATAGCATACATTAGTGTGAATCATCTATGTTCTGTACATATGGTGTAGTATATGTTCTTATCGTATCTAGTATTTGAAGAATGTAACAGAATCAAGATGAACTCACATAATGTAATACTAAGACATCATCTACTACTATATAAGATATAGTGATAGGTGCTCATCGGAGGGAGAAGAAGGGGCTCACGGTGGAGGAGGAGGATGAGCGGCGCCGGAGGGAACGGGGTCGGGCTGTCGTCGAGGTCGGGGAAGAGGGGCGGGAACAAAAATTTAGGGAGAGGGAGAAATAAAAAGTCGAACCGAGGAAACCCTTTTTATCAGAAATTAGCGACGTCCGCAAATACGTCGCAAAGCGTCGGTATTCGTTTAATATTCGGCGACGTAATAATCTTTGCCACGCTAAACGTCGCTGAACTAATAAAACTAGCGACGTTTTTCGACAAATCAACGACGTTGGTTTTTATTACACTAAAGGTAGTCGCAATATGTCGCTGTTTGTCGCTATCAGCGACGTATTATGACACATACTTTGGGAGTCGCTATCAACGAATGGCTCAGAACACAACCCAAAATTCATTCTAGCATACATTAGTGTGAATCATCTATGTTCTGTACATATGGTGTAGTATATGTTCTTATCGTATCTAGTATCTGAAAAATGTAACAGAATCAAGATGAACTCACATAATGTAATACTAAGACATCATCTACTACTATATAAGATATAGTGATAGGTTGTCGTATCATCATTGCCGAAGGATGAGGGTCGGAGGATAGTCAACTTTATCTACGGATACATAGTTTCTGCCTCGCCAATCGAACGGCTTAATTGCCAAGTTTGGGAAACGAATGGCTCAGAACACAACCCAAAATTCATTCTAGCATACATTAGTGTGAATCATCTATATTCTGTACATATGGTGTAGTATATGTTCTTATCGTATCTAGTATCTGAAGAATGTAACAGAATCAAGATGAACTCACATAATGTAATACTAAGACATCATCTACTACTATATAAGATATAGTGATAGGTTGTCGTATCATCATTGCTGAAAGATGAGGGTCGGAGGACGTCGGTAAACGTCGCTAAATCTGCAAAAAAAATAAAAAATAAAATACAGAATATCCATTTCTCCTGCAGTTTAAAAAGATAACCATTTCTCACTGTAGAATAGGATCCAAACAATCACAGAATGTCCATTTCTCGCTGTACACAGGTTTCAGTCCCTATAACTAAGTCTACAACAATCACACAAAATATGGGAACGAATGGCTCAGAACACAACCAAAAATTATTCTAGCATACATTAGTGTGAATCACCTATGTTCTGTACATATGGTGTAGTATATGTTCTTATCGTATCTAGTATCTGAAGAATGTACCAGAATCAAGATGAACTCACATAATGTAATACTAAGACATCATCTACTACTATATAAGATATAGTGATAGGTTGTCGTATCATCATTGTCGAGGGATGAGGGTCTGAGGACAGTCAACTTTATCTACAGCTACATAGTTTCTGCCTCGCCAGTCGAATGGCTGCAGGGACTATGTCCTGATCACCATGTCGTACCGTAAATTATTGCAAATGGAGCTGGAGCCAAAATAAAGAAAACAAAATATGATATCCACCTCAAGTGTAGAGTCGGGGGAGAAGATCTTTTCCACCATCTCCCTCTCTCACGCTATCAACGTCACAACTTTTCCACCTCAAGTTCTGATCAACCATTTTCCTTCTCCTCTCCTCCACCGTGGCTCTGAACCTATCTGCTCCTCCCTACTTCCCTTCTTCTTATTTGACTCTCTCAGCCACATATGATATCCAGCTCAAGTGTAGAAGTCGAAGGAGAAGAAGTGGACAGGAAGAGGAGGGGGAAGCAGCACAGCCGCGGCATGACCCGGAGGAAGTACAGAGGTTTTCTTCAACATATGTAGGAGAACTATAAGGATATATCTTTTCACAACATATCACCTTGTCAAAGACCCTTAATGTGACAACCATGTTACCGCGGTGTCGAAAGACTAACATGTCATAATTTTATAAGCCGTATGTTTTGACATAATCCTCCAACCGGATTTCAGTTCTATGTAATAATGCAAGATTACGACATAGGAGGAAAGAGTTGGGAGGATTATGTCAAAACACACGGCTTAGAAAATTATGACATGTTAGTCTTCCGACACCGCGGTAACATGGTTGTCACATTAAGGGTCTTTGACAAGATGACATATTACGAAACACTACCAAATTACAGTATTTTAGCGACGGCCATTTAGCGACGAAAATTTTCTGTCGCTATTACCGTCGGATCACCGACGGATTTGTGACGGAATACCGACGGAAAGCAGTGGACAATTTTTTTTAATTTTTTTATGTCCATATCCGTCGCTACGCCGTCGATAGGTCGCCGGCCAAGTAGCGACGGTTTTATATCCGTCGCTAGAACGTCGCATATTTTGGCGGCAAAAGCCTAAAATATTGGCGCGAGATTTACTAACGACTTAGCGACGGAATAATCCGTCGCTACTTGGCGTGAGATTTACTGACGACTTAGCGACGGAATAATCCGTCGCTACTCCGTCGCTAATTTCTGTACCCTAACTTAAATTGAACCGACGGGGAGGAAATTTTCATTCCCCCCAAAACACTCTCTCTCTCTTCCCTCTCCCTCTCTTCGACGATCTCCCTCTCTCCCGACCGCGATCTCCCTCTCTCTCTCTAAGGTATGCTCTCTCTCCCCCCTCTCTCTCTCTATCCTCCCTCTCTCTCTCTCTCTCTCTTTTACGATTTGGGGGGTTGGAGGGCTGTCGTAGTGGTCGGAGAGGGTGTGGGGCAGGGGGGTTTCGGGTACGGGGTGGGGTGGTCGGGGCAGGGTGGAGTGGGGTGTCGGGGGCAGGGGGGGGTCGGGAGGGGTCGGCAGGGGTGGGGGGGTGGTCTGGGCAGGGGGGGTTCGGGTCGGGGGTGGGGGTGGTCGGGGCAAGGGTGGGGTGGGAGAGGGGGCAGGGGGGTCGGGGAGGGGGTTCGGGGCAGGGGTGGTGGGGGGGGTGGTCTGGGCAGGGGGGGGTGGGAGGGGGGTCGGCAGGGGTTGGAGGAGGGGTCGGGCAGGGGTTGGGGGGGGTCGGGGCAGGGGGGGCAGGGGTGGGAGAGGGGGTCGGACAGGGGTTGGGGGGTCGGAACAGGGGTTGGGGGGGTCGGTGGCAGGGGGGGCAGGGGGTTGGGAGGGGGTCGGGCAGGGTTGGGGGGTCGGGCAGGGTTGGGGGGGGTCGGGCAGGGGTTGGGGGGGTCGGGGCAGGGGGGCGTAGGAGGGACTCTGGAGTCCCCACGCAGGAGTCCTCCTCCTCCTCTCCCACAGACACACACCACACACACGGACACACACACACACACGGACACACACACACGGACACACACACACAGACACACACACACAGACACACGGACACACAGACACACACACACACACAGACACACACACACACACACACACACACACACACACGGACACACACGGACACAGACACACGGATACACACACACACAGACATATGTATATATATATATATATATATATATATATATATATATATATATATATATATATATATATATATATAGGCATAATTTTAAGTAATTTATTAATAATATATATATATATATACACAGACACACGTCGTGAAGTCTAGTATATATATTTGATTAGCTAAGGTAGAAGTTTAGCCTAATTAAGGTTAGTTTTGACAGAGTTGACTTGGACTCCTAATTTGACCTAGAACTAGCCTAGTTGACCTATTTGTATTTCGATTGATATCATATGAATAGTTTGCCTAAGATTTGATTGGGTTGGTTTTAATGTGTGGGTAAATTAGTTTACCTTATTTTAGACTATGACTACGTGGCTAGTGTGTAGAGTAGTATATGGTTACTAGATCCTAGTGTAGAGTAGTATGTAGAGGAGTATGGCTACTAGTAATATATAGATATGTAGGTCCATGTGTATCTGTATCGGACTATCGCTATCGGTATCGAACTATCGCTATCGGTATCGGACTATCGCTATCGGTATCGAACTATCGGTATCGATCGAACTATCGGTATCGGACTATCGCAATCGGTATCGGACTATCGCTATCAGTATCGACCGTATATACTTAGTATCGGGCGTAGCGGATTAGTATCGATCAGTATATAGGTTTGGGTTAAGATCAAGGTTCAAAGTATCGGTATCGGAATAGTAGGCCGAATAGGAGGCCGAGATAGTCGAATGAGAAGAAGGGAAGAAGGGAGGAGCAGATGGGTCCAGAGCTATGGTGGAGGAGGAGAAGTAACATGAGAGCAGTTTCTGCCGTAACATCTCCTGGCTCTGCTGGCAACTGAAGTCCAGATTCTTCTGGGATATCTGTTCAACTAAGCTCACGGTGCAACATATGATACAACTTGAGGAGAAGATTGTCTTAACAATTTACAAGTTAGAGAAAATATTTCCATCGGGTTTCTTCGACAGTATAGAGCATCTACCGATTCATCTAGCATACGAAGCCCGTGTCGGTGCATTTGTTCATTATCGATGGATGTACCCCTTTGAAAGGTAAATAAAAATCGATATAATTTAAGTGGATTTTACAATTCATTGTTAATTCTCAAGATAATTTGTCTCTCTAGGTATCTACATCATCTAAAGAAGAAAGTTGGCAACAATGCTCATATAGAGGCTTCGATATGCGAAGCATATCTTATCGAGGAGGTGTCAAACTTTTGCTCCATTTATTTTGATACTCATGTTGAGACAAATCGAAATAGACCTCAAAGGAATGACGAAGACGTTGAGGAAGGAGGTATATTCAATTTAAGGGGCAAGCCTATTGGGGCTAGTAAGAAACGGTGGTTGAGTGACGATGAGTATGATGCCGCTCACCGATATGTCTTGTTAAATTGTGACATACAAGAAGTGAGAGATTTGGAGAAGTAAGTGACTACACCTCGTTATAATCTCTAATTTGGTGAGGTAAGTGACTACACTAATTTTTATTCTCTCTAACAGTGTATTTAGAGATGAAGTCAAAATAAGGACACCCTATATTACCGATGAGGGACTTCAAAGAGAGGTTGATTTTACCTTTCCGTCATGGTTTCGAGATTACGTAAGTAACTGAGATAATATGTTATGCGGCTACCATTTAAATATATATATGCAACTAAAACATTTAAAGTTTACAGGTTTTATTAGCTGAACCAAGTACACTCACAAATGAGAGCATTCGTTATTTGTCATTGGGACCGAAGAAGCATGCAAAGACTTGGCCCGGCTATGTCGTTAATGGCTTCAAGTTTAAGACAACTCAACATCCTATAAATGCCGAATTTCTCAATGACGGCTTCAGTACGAAGGATTCTGGTGTTTGCATAAGAGGCACAATCTATGACGACAAGCCAAACTTTGACTATTATGGAGTGCTTCGGGATATTGTAGAATTACAATATAGTGCCCCATTTGATATGCATATTGTTATGTTCAAATGTGAGTGGTTCGATACGACACCAAATATCGGTTGGAGAATCGATAAACAATTTAGATTCGTCGATATAAATCATCGCAGGAGGTATAGAGGGTCCGACACGTTTACGATAGCAAGTCAGGCTGTTCAAGTCTACTATACAAGCTACCCAAGGCGTCGTAGAGATCGCTTTGACTGGTGGGCAGTATGCAAGATTAAATCTAGAAATACATTCAACGTTGGAGGCCCAGCATACCAAGAGGACCAGATCGAAAAGCCCCAATACTTGGGACAACAGTCTTGTGACATGGATGTTGAATTAGAGGTTGATATACCTCTTGCTGATGAAAATAGAGGGGAGGAAGAGGTTGATATACAAGACTTAGATGTCAACCAGGGGAGAAAGAGGCGTCTTGTCCCAAGTATTGAGACTGAAGAAGAAGAAGAAGAAGAAGAAGAAGAAGAAGAAGAAGAAGAAGAACTTTATGAGGATGAGGATGAGGATACAGATGAATTCGACGATGAGGATGATGATGATGATGAGGCCGAGGCCGAGGAAGAGGACGATGACGATGATTAAATATTGCTATATTTCAGTTGTATCTTGAAGCACCCAATATCTAGTCTCGAATCCTAAATTACCCTATTATATTTGGATTTACAATTATAAGTCTAGTGGAACACAAGATGCCCTTTCATCAAAAGTTACAAGAATTGTACTTTGTTGTATTGGTGCGTGATTTTATCAGATTTTGTGTATCTAGCTTTTATTCGTACTTCACTTCTGATTGTAATATTTATTTCAGTTTGGGATATTTGCGTATTATTGTATGAGTTTCTTTTTGCAGATGGCACTCCTAGGCCTACTCGTCTGGGCGGCACTCATCGCCCTGCTGCTGGTATGGATATGTTTAGTTTTATATTCATTTATAAATCTATGTTGTCGGTATTTTGTTTATGTGTTCTATTTACAGGGCATGGTTGCGAGCACCCGTACTGGTGGTGCTGGTCGTGGTCGTGGCGGTGGCGGCGGCGACGGCGGTGGTGGTGGTGGTCGTGGGCGTGGGCGTGGGCGTGGTGGTAGCGGTCGTGGTCGCCAGCCACATTCCCCGGATGTGACCTCCGATCCCGACTTGGAGAGCCCGGACACAGGCTCTTCCCGCCGTCATTCTTCCTCGGTGCCACCGACATCGTCGTCGAGGCCTGTGACTCCATCCGCTAGCGGATCCGTTCCGCCACCGGATGTACCAGCGGATGCAGCAGCAGATGCAGCAGGGGGCCCAGCAGTTACTGCAGGGTGGGCCTCGGAGTACCCCGGGATTCAGTTTCATCCTGTTACCGGGGAGTACGTGCGCGGACCCGCGGATCCCCCGACGCCACCAGAGAGGCTGGTGGGCGAGTTCCGACGAGAGCTATGGCCCGCTGGTGAATCGTAAGTAAATTTAAGTTAATTTATTAAATTTGTTTCATTTATTCAAGTTAATAATCCAGTCGTTGCTTCTTTATAGGTTTTTCCCGTGGGATGCTGCCCGGATTCTAGGGCGCATTATCCGGGATAACTACCATGGCCCCTACCTCAATTTTTCTGAGGTGCCTCAGGACATGAAGTACGTCTGGCTCGACGAGATGAGGGTATAAATCCGTCGGTGAATTATTAATTATTCTTTAAATCATTAAATTTTTTATTACGTGATATTTGAATTTATATGTCAGAGGACGTTCTGGTGGCCCCCCCATCGCGAGGAGGTGATCCGCAGGACCTACAAAGCCGCCGCCGGGAAGAAGGTACGGGATGCGGTGTACGACCTTCGTACGGCGCATACGAGGAAGGACTGGATCTGGGCGGAGTACTATGAGCAGATGTTGGAGAAGATGGATACTCCGCAGTTCAAGCTAAAATTGGAGAAAGCTAAGGCTAATCGACAGGCCGCGGGTCTGCATACGGGGGGATCAAGGCCCCACGCATCGACGCGTGCAGATTTGGTGAGATAGCGCAAATTCAAATTCATTCTATTATTTAATTTCGTACTGTTAATATACGAAGTTAATTAAATTCTACGTATGCAGGCCCAACGGGCGGTGAAGCAGGGGAAAGAGGCGGAGACGGTCACCGCTCATGATGTATTCGTGCATACGCACAAGAGGAGGAAGGACGGGAGCTTCGTCGACGCGAGGGCCGAGGAGACTGATGTAAGTACTTACGTTTATGAGATTTATGTTAGAAATATAATTATTGTTAAGTTAATTAGATAAACTTAGGATTCAGACTATAACTTAGGGAAACATAGGATTTAGATTATAACTTAGGAAAACTTATAGTATAAACACATTCATTGGATAGGCTGCGTATCGTGAGGCACTTAGTCGGCTTGAGATCGAGCCCCCTTCCGAGAATGTCGGCGAAACGATGCCCACCCAGACGCACTCTTCTATGGCCGCTCGCTACGACGACGTATTCGTAGAATCCGTCGGCGGCGTTAGGAAAGGGCGCCTCTACGGCTTAGGTTCCATGGCACCCTCGTTGCAGCCGTCCCCGAGATATCCACCGCCTCCGCCTCCCCCAGCGCCCCCGGTTGACGATGTGAGGGCGCAGCTTGCGACTCTGACCTCCGCGGTGTCAGATTTGCGGGCGATAGTGTTGGGGCGCTATCCGTCTGCTCCCGGTCCGTCTGCTGGTGCTCCCGGTTCATCTGGTGGTGCTCCCGGTCCGTCTACTGCTGCTGTCGGTGCTTCGGATCGACCTGGTCCTTCTTCCCCCGGACGGCTTTCGTTTAACCGCTCTGCGAACGCCCGCATCGTATCGGATAACACCATCTTGACGCTCCTTGACATGTTGTCGCTAGAGCAGCTACGCGCGCTTCCAGACCATGTCTTGTCCCAAGTGCCGGCACACACGGTGGAGGAGTACATACGCAAAGCGGATGCGGCGGCACGAGCACGAGACGATCCGACGGACGTGATTTAATTTTTTTTATGTTGTTGGTTTTGTAGACATTTGGATATATTGTATGTTCGGATATATTTTTATGTTTGGATAATTTAATGTTGGATATTGGATATATTGTGTTGGTAATATTTTGTTGGATATTGGATACGTTGGATATTGGTGTCGGATATGGATATTTTGTATATGGATATATGGTGTTGGATATTGGATACGTTGGATATTCGTGTTGGATATGGATATATGGTGTTGTATATGGATATTTTGCATATTTGATATTGTGTTGGATGTGTTGTATAAACAGGAAAGAGTCTGTTTGCAGTATTTTTTTTCAAAAATTAGAAGTTAGCGACGGACTGGCGACCACTCAGCGACGGATAGTCCGTCGCTAACTGGAGAAACTGAGGTTAGCGACGGAGGGGCGACGTAAAAATCGTTGCTACCTGGAGCATTTTAATAAAGCGACGGATTGGCGACGGGCGATCCGTCGTCCTGGTGCTGTTTGATGTCCATAAATTTTAGCTTTCGCGACGGATTGGCGACTAACTTACGGCGGACTGGCGACAAAGTCCCGACGGACTATCCGTCGCTAACTGTAGGAATTTAATGTATCGACGGATTGGCGACGTAATATCCGTCGCTACCTGGAGAATTTTACATTAAGCGACGGTTTAGCGACGGAATGTCCGTCGACCTGGTTCTGTTTGATGTCCATAAATTTTGCAGTTAGCGACGGATTGGCGACTAACTTACGGCGGACTGGCGACAAAGTCCCGACGGACTATCCGTCGCTAACTGTAGGAATTTAATGTATCGACGGATTGGCGACGTAATATCCGTCGCTACCTGGAAAATTTTACATTGAGCGACGATTTAGCGACGGAATGTCCGTCGACCTGGTTCTGTTTGATGTCCATAAATTTTGCAGTTAGCGACGGATGTTTTGTCGCTAATACGACGCTAATCCGTCGTACACCTCGGCAGATTAGCGACGGCATAACGGCGACCTGACGTATGGGAAAATCTCTGATACGCTTTTACCGACAAATTTACGACGGATTAGCGACGGATATTGCGTATCAGAAAATCACTGATACGGTTTTGCCGACTCTTTAGCGACGGAGTTTTCCGTCGCTAACCCTATATCCTGATACATGTTTTGACGAAAGCTAGTCGGTAATCCGTCGCTATATATATTTAAATGCGCCGACGGTATTCCGTCGCTAAGTCGTCGCTGAGCGACGGAGTAGCGACGGATACGTTTTAGCGACGAGGTTATTTCCGACGGCTGTTTTACCAAAATATCCGTCGGTAATCCGTCGGTATTTATTTTTGGCGACGGACTACCGACGGATAAGGCCGTCGGTAAATCCATGTATTTTGGTAGTGAAAAGATATATCCTTACAGTTCTCCTACGTATGTTGAAGAAAACCTCTGTACTTCCTCCGGATCATGCCGCCGGCTGTGCTGCTTTCCCCTCTTCTTCCTGTCCACTTCTTCTCCCCCGACTCTACACTTGAGCTGGATATCATATGTGCCTGAGAGAGTCAAATAAGAAGAATGGAAGTAGGGAGGAGCAGATGGGTCCATAGCCATGGTGGAGGAGAGGAGAAGGCAAAACTGAATCAGTATTGTCTTCCGGATTGTCCTCATCAAGGCATAACGGGCTGCTCAGCGTGCCCAGCTTCTTCAACTTCTCGCTGGCTGTAGAGTCGAAATGGGAACGGGTCCTCTTTGCCGGCCCGGAGCTCTGACTCGCACTCGTCGCCGCGCTACCGGTTTCCTCTCCTCCTCTGACGCGGGTCATAAGAAAAGAAATTTTGTAACTCTTCTTCACATAATCATCATTGTCGCCTTGTACTCGAGCCTCCTCGTCTATAACGCTATCCAACTTCTCGGAGTCATCGGAGAAGGAGTCGAATGAGTCGGCGGTGATAGCAGATGATTGCAAGACAGGAAGCAAAAAGGCAGGCGAAGAAGAGGACGATACGAGTCGAACGGGAGATTCGAGTGACAATGTAGGCACCGAGAAGTCGGATAGCGTCACAGACGAGGAGGCTCGAGTACAAGGCGGCAATGATGTTTATGTGAAGAAGAGGTACGAAATTTCTTTTCTTATGACCCGCGTCAGAGGAGGAGAGGAAACCGGTAGTGCGGCGACGAGTGCGAGTCAGAGCTCCGGGCCGGCAAAGAGGACCCGTTCCCATTTCGACTCTGCAGCCAGCGAGAAGTTGAAGAAGCTGGGCACGCTGAGCAGCCCGTTATGCCTTGATGAGGACGATCTGGAAGACAATGCTGATTCAGTTTTGCCTTCCTTGGATGGTATTGATTCTGTAGATCCGTGTATAAAAGAGGAAGAGATTGGGAGTAGAGTGGACCCGGAGGGAAATGAGAGATTGGAAGCTGGGTCAATATCCAAGAAGCGAAAGAGAGTCGAGAATTCTGATAGGTTGTCGTATCATCATTGCCGAGGGATGAGGGTCGGAGGACAGTCAACTTTATCTACGGCTACATAGTTTCTGCCTCTCCAGTCGAATGGCTGCAGGGACTATGTCCTGATCACCATGTCGTACCATAGATTAATGCAAATGGAGCTGGAGCCAAAATACAGAAACCAAAATACAAAATACAGAATCCAAAATACAAAATACAAAATGCAGAAACCAAAATACAAAATACAGAAACCAAAATACAAAATACAGAAACCAAAATACAAAATACAAAAACCAAAATACAAAATACAGAAACCAAAATACAAAATACAGAAACCAAAATACAAAATATAGAATCCAAAATAGGACCCTCTGTAAGAACGGATGGCTCAGAACACAACCCAACCGGAGAGGTTACTCTGAGAGATCCATCTGAGAGGGATGTATACTCTGAGAGATCACCTTTACAAGAATGATATCAGTAGTAGGATTGAGTGTTAGAGGAGATATTATCAGAGTATACGTCCTACTCAGATGGGTCTCTCACCGTTACTATTTTTTCCTGACAGCATGGTGGATGTGCTCCGTCCACAGATTCTTGCTCCGAGACAAAACTTTGTCCCGGAGCTCAAGTGGACATCCTTGGTGTAGAGCTCGAGTGAGAGGTTCCTGACAGCATGGTGGTCTCCTTTGTCAAAGTATCCATACTAAGACATCATCTACTACTAAAGTAATACTAAGACATCATCTACTACTATATAAGATATAGTGATAGGGCTCGCCGGAGGGAGGAGAAGGGGCTCGCGGTGGAGGAGGAGGATGAGCGGCGCCGGAGGGAAGGGGGTGGCTGTCGTCGAGGTCGGGGAAGAGGGGCGGGAACAAAAAATTTGGGGAGAGGGGGAAATGAAAAGTCGAACCGAGGAAACCCTTTTTATCAGAAATTAGCGACGTCCGAAAATACGTCGCAAAGCGTCGGTAATCGTTTAATATTCGGCGACTTAATAATCGTTGCGACGCTAAACGTCACTGAACTAATAAAACTAGCGACGTTTTCCGACAAATCAACGATGTTGTTTTTTATTACACTAAATGTAGTCGCAATATGTCGCTGTTTGTCGCTACCAGCGACATATTGTTACGCATATTTTAGGAGTCTCTAAATCCAAAAATATTAGCGACGTTTTAAGTCGGCATCGCTAATTTCGTCGCTGATATGACTTATTTTGGTAGTAAACTATTCCGGAAGCCAAGTTACAACCCGTAAACCAAACAAGGACCGAGGTTGTAACCCTTCTTCTGAACAGAACTTAGTCTCTAATCATTTTATAGCATAAAGATCATGTAAGACGTGTGAATACTGATTAGGACAAAAAATGACTAAATGACTTGGGAACTAATCCGGAAACCAGATTACAACCCGTAAACCAAACAAGGACCGGGGTTGTAACCCTTCTCCTGAACAGAACTTAGCTTTTAATCATTTATCAACAAAAGTGAAGCATAAACAACAATGTATTGAATTAAACATACGGACACTGCCTAGACAAAACTAGACTAGACTGGACTCTATACAACAATCACGGCCAAGCAATGAGTACGGCTTTATACATTAGATAACTAGGGTTATCACAAGCCTAGTTACTAACAAGATGCAATAAGATGTTCCCACAGTCACAAGCCCTGCAGACTATCCAGGTTATCCAGGCGAAAGTTACAAGAGAATTTATAGTGGATACATCGCCCAGGAGACAAATATATCCCACATACATATAATAGCGGGTACATCGCCCAGGAGACAAATGTACCCTTAAGAGAGTTATTAGGTAGCTTGAATGGTGCAACACATGACAGTGTGCTGGAAATGCGCCCTACTCGTCGACAGGCTAAAAGTCCACTGGAGGCACCCAGATAACGGGATTACTTGTAACTGGAAAATCTCTCTTTATGAACTATTTGATCAATCTAGTCATTAACCTAGTCAGATTCGTTATGAATTCTTGACCGTGATAACCAGGAATTCATGTTCTAGACATGATGCAGACGAAACATGTAGCTTGTTCACGTATACACAATAAATTCAACCACGGTGTCCAAAAAAGAGTTATCTTAGCAAGAGAGGAATAGTCGTCGCAACAGCATCTTGATTACACATGTCATGTTTAGGTTTACTTCTCATGTCAAAAGTACTCGTCGGGAGTGCGCCTCGACGGGCTACTATCATGATTAAGCAAAGAAGTGACGTGTAGCATGAGTGCACCACAACGGGCCACTATCTAGGCAAAGATGAGACATGTAACATGAGTGCACCACAACGGGCCACTTTCGTGTAAGCAAAGTATAGACATGAGGATAGTACGTAAGAAAGATCTTGATAAAATGGCACGTCATAACATATGAGAATGAATAGATAAAAGTAGCCACTTGGCATAACAATAATTGAAACTTTGCTAGTGTTAACTATATAAAGGGTGTACAATCATTCTCTAACTATACGAGATCATCTAATCATGTTAAGAATTTATTACAGTCGAAGAAAATATCAAAACGACCAAGTATAGAAAACGTACCAAAAGATAAAAACTATGATTGAAATTATCAGCTGCATATAAACTCTAATTAAAGTTAAACAAGAAGATTATTGAAGCCAAGACAAAGATCTACAACCTTCATGTTTGAGGTTTTCAAGATTTTAACTACAAAATAGCTTAAATAGTCAAAAACGGTCAAAACAGCCATGCTAAGATCGGGGCAAAGCTCAGGGTACAAGTCGGAAATCACCAAACATATAGATGAATGAACAAGAAAGAGACATGGAGGTGGACGCATCATACTAGGCGCTCACCATATGGCGCACGACCATTAGGTCAGGTGGCGCACGCGGAGTGGCACGAGATTCAAGGGGCGCAAGGCCAGGATAGCGCCTAGGCATACAAGGGTGCTAGGGCCAGAAGAGGCGCATGGCCGAAGTAGGCACATGGACAGAGAGACGCATGGCCAGATAGGCGCTTGGCCAACTGGACACATGTCCTGAATAGGCGCCAGGACCGTAATGGCGCCAGGGCCAAAATAGTGTACCAAAATAGGCACCTAAGCACCAATGAGCGCAAGAAAGAAAGGGTGCCAGGGCATGTAATGCGCCTGGGCCAGACTAGGTGCATCATATTGGCGCCTAAGCACCGTGAGCGCAGGGGAGAATGGACACCAGGGCACAAAATGTGCCTGGGCAAAAATAGGCGCATCACATTAGCGCCTAAGCACCGTGAGCACACAGGGGAAAGGGAGTCAGGGCACGCAATGCGCCTGGGCCAAAATAGACGTATCACATTGGCGCCTAAGCACCGTGAGCGCAAGGGTCAAAGGGGCGCCTGATCATGTTGGAGCGCCTGGGCCAGAAGAGGCGCCAGAGCCAGACTGGGCACCCGACACTGTTCTTCTTCTCCAAATAGCAGCCAAGCTCCATGGAACCTGAAAACTTCAAAAGAGTATAACTTGCTCAAAACAAGTCCGAATCGGGACTTCCAAGGGTCTAAACTGCATAGAACGAGATTTCCTACATCCTGGGATGACTGGTTTTATGAAATACTAAGTTTTAATAGATCAAAACCAGAAAAAACAAGAAAATATCAAAACTTAAATCTACAAAAATGTAGCCATCAAAATTAAAAAACCTAAGTTCTAAAGAGGCTCAGAATCATGCAAGGAAGATAATAAAACAAACAAAAATAACTTTGTTTAAGGGTTTGGCAAGATGTACCTGGCTCTCTCTAATGGCTAGTGTTGGGTGAAAGAGGAATGAATGCGAGTGAATGAGGAAAGAGGGAGAAAAAGTGGCATATATACCAAGCCGAAGTAATCTCCACCATTCATTCATCTCTACTCAATCTAAGCTATTCATCCCTTTTTATGATGAACCATGCTAAACCAAGTTGGTTCATCATGAACCGAAATAAACCAAGAGCTAGGCAAGTGCAAATTAAAATACAGAAAAATAATTAGCAGGTAATTACAGGAACTAAATACAAAACAAGTGCATGATACGATACCAAATACGTATCCATATATAAATACTGATACTGTGAGACGAGTCTCACAAAAGCAGTAGGCTGAGCAGGCTGGGTCCAGATTTGTGGGCTGGGTCTGAGACCACGGATTTGGGCTGGCTTAGAAAAAAAAAAGAAAGGATTAGTTAAATATTTTGTTAGCTAATGTTTTAGTTAAAGGTCTTTTTTTAGATCATATTAATTTAATATTCTAGTAAGAAATTTTTTTTATTTGGTTTTTGATGGCTAGTGATTAGATAATTTGAATTAAATAAAATTAGTAATATTAATAAATTATCAGAATGATAATATTTTGGTAATTAGTTAGTTTTAGAAATGGAATTAGTAAGTTTTTTTTTAGGAATTTTCTAGAAAATCTTAGGGTACTTTCTAATTATTATTTTAACCGTATTTAGGTGGATTTAAAGACAATTTCCATCATCCGATAAAATGCAAGTACTTGTACCTCAACTTTAGTTAGCAGATTTTATGTCATGATTTGCACTATATCACTTGCTTTTTGTCTTTCTTGTATTTTGAATCCAGAGGGAGAACATTCATGAAGCATGTAGTTACCTTATACTATGAACATTTACATGACTGCTAGCACTATCAAAAGATGTGCCTGACGTCCATTACGTGCGTTCCTACTGGCATCGTCGAATGACATGCCTTATGTTCCTTACGTGCGTAACTGCTAGCATATCCTTTGCAATGTGGCTTATATATGATAGCTCCTACATAATTATTGGTGTTCTATTACACATGTTTCACGTAGTTAGTGCATGATGTCAGGTACTTTCCAGTTTAATTATTATTTACTGCCTTCTTATTTTATGTACTATTGCATCTTGTTGTTGAGTACGTTTGAGTTATATTGTAGTTTGCCCCTTACCGGATTGGATCGTTGATATATGCAGGGGATGATGAGATTGATTATCCCACACTCTACAGTCAACAAGAGGACCCGATAGTAGAGACTACTCCAGAGACTCTGCAGGAACATGAGACTTTCTCCGAGGGGATTTAGATTATGTAGTTTCTGATTTCATGAAAAATTTGAGGATTGTATATACACTACCAAAATTCATCGCTTTAGCGACGGCCGTATTCATCGTCCTGCCGTCGGTAAATGGCAATACCGACGTATGGCCGACGAATTTTAGGCAAAAACATCCGTCGGAAAAAGCCTCGTCGGTTAAAATAATCAATCTCCAAGTTGTTGCCCAGCGACGATTTCGGGACGGATTTCCGTCAACCATACTCGTACATCTTGCGACGAATTATCGACGAATTTTCGTCAAAGCGCGTATCAAGAAGTTAATGACACATCACCTTAGCGACGGTCGTATCCGTCGCTAAAATGGTCAGTAATTGCGTATCAAAGAGTATCTGATACACAATATCTGTCGCTAATCCGTCGCTAAATGGTCAGTAAACGCGTATCAGAGAGTGTCTGATACGTAATATCCGTCGGTAACTCGTCACTAGTAGTCACTATTGTTCGACGGGCTAGCGACGGAATAGCAACGGTACATCCGTCGACCTGGTTCTATGAATCTTTCATATTTCCAAAACCGTGGCGACGGATATTCTGCCTCTATTCCGTCGGGATATGTTGCTACCCGATCACCGACCAGTCGCAGATTTGGTGACGGATTATTCGTCGCCAAACTTTTATCGACTACTAGCGACGGTCTACCGACGGAATATTCGTCGATCCCATACTGTGATTTTTTTCATATTTTCAGAACCTTGCCGACGGATGATCCGTCGGTGAGTTGTCGCCATCCGTCGCTAACTCGGAATAGTCCTATTTAGCGACGGATATTCCGTCGGTGAGTAGTCGCCATCCGTCGCTAACTTGGAATAGTCCCAGTTAGCGACGAATATTCTGTCGGTTGGTAGTCACGGGTCCATCGCTAGCTGGGATTTTTTTTTTAATTTTTTTTGCATAAAATAGAGCATTCCCTATTCACATAACATCCACCAACATAAATAACACAAATTATCCAAACATTCAACATTATCTAAACATTCAAACATTCAACATCCCAAACATCCACTAACATAAATAAAACAGATCATTCTCAAACATCCACCAACACAAACCAACATAAATACTGCCACAATCATTTAAAACAGTCAACATTATCTAATATTTCAAATTATCCACACAAATTTTCAATATTTAAACAGTTTTAAAATCTTCGAATACAAACATCAACGAGTAGGACGAGTTGGATCATCCGATGGTGCTGGTACTCCTTGCTGCGCCCGACGCATGTATACTTCCACCAGGTGTTACGGCAATCCCTCTAAGACATGGTTAGGAATTTGGCGTAGCTGCTCTGGCGACATCAGGTCAAAAAGGGTCATCACAGCAGGAGGCGGTACGATAGGGGCAGTAGGATCAAAAGAGAGACTCCCGGCGGAAGAAGGACCGACAGCACCAGTAGACGGACCGGGAGCAGACAGATCAGAAGCAGTAGAAGGATGCGAAAAGTACGTGGACAACTGCGCCCGCAAGTCTGACACCGTCTTGTTCAGATGCGCAAGCTGGGACCTCACATCATCGTCTGTCGGGGCCGCGGGAGGAGGCAGGGGAGGTAGAAATCTCGGAATTACCGCGTGCAACAGCGCCAGGATGCCAACTCCGTACAGGCGCCCTTTCTTAAAGCCGTCGACGTTATCTATGAACATGTCATCGTAGCCAGCGGCCGTAGAAGAGGGCATCCCGACGGGCGTCGTTTTGCTGACATCCTCGTAAGCAGATGGCTGAACCCGACTAAGGGCCTCACGATACGCATCCTATCAAACAAATGTGTTTATACTATAAGTTTACCTAAGTTTTAATCTAAATCCTATGTTTCCCTAAGTTATAGTCTGAATCCTAAGTTTACCTAAGTTATAGTCTGAATCCTAAGTTTACCTAAGTTATAGTTTGAATACTTATAATTCTAACACAAGTCTCATAAACGTAAGTACTTACATCCGTCTCCTTGGCCCTCTCGTCGACGAAGCTCCCGTCCTTCTGCCTCTTGTGGGTATGCTAGAATGCATCGTACATGGTGACCGAGTCAGCATCTTTTCCCTCCTTCAACATCCGATTTGTCTACAAAAGAAATATTCATAGAATTTAATTAATTAAGTATATTAATAGTACCGAATTAGATAGTACAATAAATTGGTGGTATCTAACCAATTCTGCAAGCGTCGCTGCATGGGGCTTTGATCCTCCCGTATGTAGCCCCGCGGCCCGTCGGTTCGCTTTCGCTTTTTTCGATTTTTTGCTTGAAGGCAGGAGCATCCATCTTTTCCAAGAGCTGCTCATAGTAGTCCTGTCAGATCCACTCCTTCTTCGAACGCGTCATTCAAAGGTCATAATCTGTATCCCGGATCTTCTTTTCGGCGGTGCTTCTATAGGTCCTGCGGATCGCCTCCTCGTGATAGGGGGCCACCAGAAGGTCCTCTGACATACAAATTCAATTATCACGATATTAAAAAAATAGTTGATTAAAGAGTAATTAATAATTAATCACAAGATATATATATATATATATATATATATATATATACCCTCATCTCGTCGAGCCAGCGGTACTGCAAGTCTAGGGGCACCTCCGAAAAATTGAGGTAGGGGCCATGGTAGTTAGCCCGGATAATCTGCCCTAGAAGCCTGGTAGCATCCCACGGAAAAACCTACAAAGAAGCAACGACTCGATTATTAACTTGAATAAATAAAACAAATTTATTAAATTAACTTAAATTTACTTACGCTTCACCCGCGGGCCATAGCTCTTGTCAGAACTCGCCCATCGGCCTCTCTGGTGGCGTCGGAGGATACGCGGCTCCGTGCATGTACTCGCCAGTAATTGGGTACTCCGAGGCCCATTGTACAGTAACTAGTGGTACCGTTGGTGGATCCACTAGCGGAATGGATCCGCTAGCGGATGGAGACGCCCTCGACGAAGGTGTCGATAGCCCCGTGGTAGATCGACGGCGGGATGAGTCTGTGCCCGGGGTACTCTCCGGGTTAGGATCGCTAGCGGGCGTCGCCTCCCGGGAAGTCTGAAGGCGACCACGACCACGTCTACCACCACCACCACGACCAGCACCACGACGATGAGTGCTAGCCATCAGCAGGACCACAAGTGACGCCGCAAAGAAAAGAACTAGGAGTGCCATCTGAAACAAGAATATGTAGAAGTTAAACTGAATTCACTAAGTTATAAGTACTTTTATGAGGTCAAACTAAAATTATGTAATTGAAAGTGTTTTTAATATATACTAATATTTAATCTAATCGTCGTCATCATCTTTGTCCTCGTCCTCATCCTCGTCCTCATCATCATCCTCATCTTCATCCTCATCCTCATCGTCGACTTCATCTGTATCCTCGTCCACATCAAGTTCTTCTTCTTCTTCTTCTTCTTCTTCATCTGAATTCACTTGGTATCTAGAGAGACAAATATCTTGAGAATTAACAATAAAATACAACTTGAATTATATCGATTTTTATGTACCTTTCAAATGGGTACATCCATCGATAATGAACAGATGCACCGACACGGGCTTCGTATGCTAGATGAATCGGTAGATGCTCCATGCTGTCGAAGAAGCCCAGAGGAAATAGTTTCTCTAACTTACAAATTGTTAAGACATCTTCTCTTTAAGTTCAATCATGTGTTGCACCGTCAACTTAGTTGAACAAATATCTCTGAAGAATGTAGATAGCTCGGACAACGGAACCCATACAAAAGAAGGCAACACTCTCTCAAAGCAATGGGCAGTAATCTTTCCATAAACACGTGGCAGTCATGACTCTTCATTCCCGTTAGCTTGCGTTCATTGAGATCAACGCATCTAGACAAATTTGACACATAGCCGTCGAGAAATCTTAAAGTAGATATCCACTTGCAGATTATTAATCTATCTTCCTTGCTCAATGTGCATTATGCTACCGGCTTAGTTAATTGTCCACCAGCTCTCCTTTGTATTAAGTTCAGATAAGGATGCTTGCATATCTCGGTAATGTCTTGTCTTGCTTTTGAATTGTCCTTTGTCTTTCCTTTAATATCCATGACGATATTGAAGACATTATCGAACACATTCTTTTCGATATGCATGACATCAAGATTATGCCTTATAAGATTATCTTTCCAATAAGGCAAGTCCCAGAAGATACTCCGTTTGGTCCAGTTATGGCTTTGTCCGAACCCCTTGACATGATTCTTCGTTGGATCTTCAATTACGGAGGGCAAGTGCTTTACATCTTCCCAGATATCGTATCCCAACAATCTGGGTGGCGAATAAGAAAATTCTTATTTTTCAGCTCTGAACGCGTCCTCGTTCTTTCTCCAAGGATGACTCACGGGCAGAAATTGACGGTGACAGTCCAAAAAAGAAGTTTTCCTCCATGCTTTAGGCGGAACGCCTTACTATTTTCCATACATAACAGAAAAGACATGGTGCCGTGAGTACTCCATCCCGACAGCATACCGTATGCTGGAAAATTATTTATTGTCCACATCAGTGAAGCTCTCATATAAAAGTTCTGTTTCCTAGAAATATCATAGGTCGCGACGCCGATCTCCCATAGTTGTTTCAGCTCATCCACCAACGACTATAAATATATATATCGATGTTTTTCGTCGGATTTTTGGGACCCTGTATGATAGCTGTCAAGAACATATAAGGAGTCTTCATACACATCCATGGTGGCAGATTATAAGCGGTAAGAATGACCGTCCAGCAGGAGTATTGAGATCCCGACTGCCCAAAAGGGGTGAAGCCATCAGAACATAGTGCCAGACGTATATTTCTAGGCTTTGCAGCAAAATCTGGATGACACAAATCAAAATGTTTCCACGCCTCTCCGTCCGAAGGATGTGAAAATTTGCCATCATCCTTTGTGCGTTCTTTGTTGTACCACGTCATGTGTTCAGCTGTATTCAGAGACATATACATCCTCTGCAAGCGCTTCGTGATCGACAAGTAATGCATATACTTGTAAAGATGTCATTTTCTAGTTGACTTTTCTTTTTTCTTTACTGGCTTGTAACGATCCGTATTACAGAAGCTGCAACTTTCTTTGTCCTCCTTCTCCTTGTAGTATAATATGTATCCGTTGCGACAACAATCTATCTTCTCGTACCCCAGTCCCAATTATCGGACCATCATCTTTGACTTATAAAAGTTTTTTGGGAGCTCTTTTGATTCTTTCGGTAAGTGTAATGCCCGTATTTCGGAATACATATTTTTAATTAGGCTTATATGTATTTCGGACTTGTATTTTATTTTCTCGGGTTTTGCCCTGTAATTGTGTTTGGCTTAACTTGTGAATTTTGGTTTTCTCGTAAATTAGGTTTTTGGACCTGGCGTGGTTTTATTTTGTGGAGAAGGAATTGGCATGGTTTGGTTTAGTATGCATTAGATCACACTTAGCTAACCTCCACCCTCAACACAACACACCCTCCCTTATTAAAATCCTACCTAACTTTCTCTCTCCTCATAACTTCCATTAATTTCTTCATCATCTTCTTCCTTCCTCCACACAACACCCAACCTCCATAGGCAAGTGTACCTTGCCACCACATAAGAACCCTATTTTATTTGTTTATTAGCTAGATTAGGCCATGGTGAACAACATTAGAACTTGGCATTTTGTGATTTGGAGCTTCCATTTTTTTAGATCTAAGTTTTAACCATTTTTGGATTTTCTTGGTTTTGATCTATTAAACTTGGATTTTTTTTTCTTGTTTTGAGGCTTCCATGTGGAAGAGAATTCAATTTTACACAAGTTAGAACTTTGAAAATCCAAATTTGGTTTTGTTTTGGCTAAGTTATGAAGATTGGAAATTTGGAGTTCTTGGGGTCTTCCTCTCGGCTTGGTGGAGAAGATGATCCTCGGCCAGCGCTCTTTAGCGCATGGCTGAACTGCGCTAACTCCTCGGCCAGCGCTTTGCGCTTGGCTGACCCGCGCTGGCGCTCTTTAGCTCCAGCGCCTTCCTTCCATTGGCGTACTTGACCGGTGCGCAGCTCGCTCCCCAGCGCGCTTGACCTCAGCGCAACCCAATTTCCTGCGTAGCTCACATCCTGCGCAGCTCACTTCCTGTGCGGCTTGGCTTCCAGAGTAACCCAATTCTAGTGCAGCTTAACCTTGCGTAGCTCGCTCCCAGCGTAACCCCACCCAGTGCAAGCCGACCTTAGCGCAACCCAACCTCAGCGTAGTTCATTCCCCGGCGCAGTTCATTCCCCTGTGCAGTCCTTTTCCCCAGCGTAATCTGATCCCCAGCGCAACCTGTTACCCATGGTGATTTGGTTTTATTTCCTTGGACTTGGCAACTCTTTTATGGATTGGAGTTTTGAGATTTTGTTTCACACAACACGACTGTCTTGACCCAACACGACCTGGCACGATTTTCGGTATTTTGCTTATGACTAGTACGCTTTCGTGAATTTTGTGATTTTTGATCCTAGAGCTTTCTGATCTTCTTGATAGTGACCCGATGGGGTGCGCTCTTAACTTGTGACCTGTGATCCATGATTAATATTTGCAACTGGATAACTTGATAGAGGCCCGTGGCGGCGTACTCCTGACTTGTAACTCGTTACCTGTAACTAGTAACTTGACTTGACTTGATGCTGTTGCGAAGGCTATCTTAACTCGTATAACCAACTCTGACTCCGTGGGTGTTCATTCTTGTTGCTTTGTGCATTCCACTTATCTTGTCTTGCATCATGTCTTGGACATGACTCCCTGGTTACCACGGTCAGGGATTCGTACTGAATTTGGATTAGGCTAATGACTAGATCAAACTATAGTCATGAAGAATTTCCAGTCACAGGCAATCTCATTATCTGGGCGCTTTAATGGACTTGTAGCCTGCCGATGAGTAGGGCACATTTCTAGCACACTGTCATGTGTTGCACCCTCTAAGTCACCTAAGGGTATATCGTCTCCTGGGCGATGTACCCAACCATACTCTCAACCCGCGGAAGGATAACTGGATAGTCTGCAGGGCTTGGGACTGGAAAGTTCTCATTTGCATCTTGTTAGTAATTAGGCTTGTGATAACCCTAGTTAGTTAAGTAGTAAGCCGTAGTATTTGCTTGGCCGTTTGTGAATGGATGGTGTCCAGCCTTGTCTAAGTCTCGTCTAGTCCCTGTACCTGGTACTCCTGTACATGATTGTTTTACGTATCTTTAACAATAAATGGATAGAGACATAGTGCTATTCAGGCGAAGGATTACAACCCCAGTCCTTGTTTGGTTTACGGGTTGTAACCTGGCTCCCGGAATGGTTCCACGTCCCTAGTCGTTTATTGTCTTATTGTACTCTTTATTACTTGTACTTTTCTTCCATTTTCTTATGTTCTGATATGATGGCTTTTGTTTTTACTTGTACTTTTCTTCCATTTCTCTCCATGCAATCATTATTTTATTTAACTTAATAGTCCCTACGTTGAGTGAAATCCCATGCCGTGGATCATGGTCATTCAAATGAGTACTTTCGTACGGGGTACGATATGCACAACTCTACAACGATACCAGTGCGGTTAGGTTGCAGGTCTTACATAGCGTAATGCAACAATCAAATCTAACCACGATAATCATGCCTTGACCATAAAGTACACATACTGGTTTTTGGAAGATAAAAATAACTAAATAAATAAATAAATAATTTGAAGCCTGCATGTGCCTGTATGCCAATATTCGAGATTAGCCAGTCGATTACAATAGTTTATTATATGAACGTGTCTCATTCGTTCAATTCAATAAGACGACTAGCCAGCCTCTTTAGTTTCAACTAGGAACGCATGATCAATTTTAGTCAAGCTAACAATTATCATCAATGGTATCAAGGCATGAAAGTCAACTAGTATTCAGTGGGGTCGAGTCTACAACCTTCAGGGTTTAATTCCAGTCAATCCGGGTATCTATAACTCAATTCATGACACATGGTACATCCCACGTACAATCTATAATTAATAGAAATATTAACATATCATGATTTATCAAGTTTATGCAAAAAGGCATAAGGATGTAAAATGGACGTAAAATATCTAATAAAATATCAATATTCAGGGCTATAGAATAGTCATACGGCTAAGTCTAATGCGGCCAGGATGAATCTTACGCGGCAAGGAAAAGAGTCGGGTTCATGCGGCTCAGGGGGTAGAGGCGCATGCGGCTGAAGAGGCAGGAACCTATGCGGCTGGCGAGTGGGACTAGCTCCCATGCGGCAAGCAGAAAGGGTGTTCCATGCGGCTAGGATAAATTAGGCTCATGCGGCCGAAAAAGGCAAGACACATGCGGTCAGCGGGAAGGATACTCATGCGGCTGGCGGGAATGAGTCCATGCGGCTCAACCAAGTCGAACCCCATGCGGCCGGGTCAAGGAGATTGCTTATGCGGCTGGCGGTGATGAGTCCATGCGGCTTAACCAAGTCGAACCCCATGCGGCCGGGTCAAGGAGATTGCTTATGCGGCTGGCGGGGGGAAGAAGTTCATGCGGCTATAAGGTTCAGGACCTCATGCGGCCAGCGAGTGAGCCTGGTTCATGCGGCTGGATTTGGAGAGAAATCCATGCGGTCAGGAAAGACGGGGGCGCATATGCGGTTAAGTGGGAAAAGTCCATGCGGCTAGGATAACTCCCTATGCGGCTGGGCTCAAATGAGTCTCATGCGGCCGGGTAGAAACTTTTCATGCGGCTGAGAAGGAAACAACCCATGCGGCTAGGAATCACTGCCGCATGAATTATTCATGCGATCAAGTCAAGTACTGTTCTTCTTCTTCAAGCTTCAGAGAAGAAGAACACCATCAACCCAAGCTTCCAAGTTCCATAAAACCTTCATCCAGAGTCCAAATTCGAACTTCCTTAGGTCAAAATTGGGTAGAACGAAATTCTCTACAACATGGAACCATCAAAACTTAAAGATAACAAAGTTTACTAGATCAAAACCTAATAAACCCGAAAATGTAACAAACTTAGATCTACAACAAATTAGCCATGGAAATTGAAAATGCTAAGTACTAAAAAGACTTAGAATCAAATAAGGAGGATGATGGAACAATAATAATGGGGATCCATCAAGAAGCAAGTTGGCACTTGCCTACGGTTTGGTAGGTGGAGAGAGAGTAATGAAGAAGAAGAGGAGTAATGGTGAAGAAGTAAAGTAAATGAGGAGAGAGAAGGGAGAGGGTGACTTAAATAGAAAGGTGGTGGTAGGTGGGAGTTGGGCCGGGTCCAATGGGTCCAATAAGTCTAACCCGAAAGTAAGACTAAAGCAGGAAATAAAATACAGAAAATAAAGTACGGAAACAAAATTGCAGAAATATAATTGTAGAAAATAAATTAACATGAAAATTAAAGAGCAGCTAATAGAATTGCAGAAAAATAAAGTACAGAGAATAAAATGCAGATAATTAATTAACATGAAGTTATTAGGAATTTAAATACAGGATACTACATGATAAATGCTAAATAAATACATTCAGGCAATATACGTATTAAAATACGCATTCTGGGAACGGGGAGTGACATCTCTACCCACCTTGAAAAAATTCCGTCCTCGGAATTTCAAATTCAAGCAAGATAGAAACATCGGGGCTAAACCAATCTAAGTACAAGCAATTCAAAGAAGCAATCCTTTTACAATGTCCATAGCAGGTAACATATATGTAAATCCATCAATCTACGATATCAAGCAATTCTACCCATAAGGTGATAAGCATGAGGGATCAAGTCAATCATGGTATACAGAAAAAGATATACCTTGTGAGTCAAACAGGTGTGGATATCGTGATCGGATATCATCCTCACGTTCCCACGTTGACTCCCCTAAAGAGTGATGACCCCAAGCAACCCGGACAAGACTAATTGTTCGGTTCTTGAGTATCTTTTCTCTTCGGTCCAAAATAGACACAGGCTGTTCCTCGTAAGACAGGTTGGTACCAACAACCAGCTCAGAATGATCAAGGATATGGTTTGGGTCCGATACATACCTTCGCAACAGAGATACATGAAATACGTCATGCACCTCTCGTAACGAAGGTGGAAGGGATAAACGATAAGCAACATCGCCTATCCTCTCAAGAATAACAAATGGGCCCACGTACCGCGGACTCAACTTCCCGCGAACGCCAAACCTAATGACCCCACGGGTAGGTGAGATCCTCAAGAACACGTGGTCCCCAACAGAAAACTCTAGCGGCCTACGATGCTGGTCCGCCCAATGACGATGCCGATCCTGTGCAACTCGAAGTCGCTCTCTAATTCCTTTGACTAATTCAACTGTCTGAACAATCATTTCTGGGCCTAACATCTTCCTCTCCCCGATATCATCCCATGCTAGCGGTGACCTGCACTTCTTACCATATAATGCCTCGAATGGCGCCATTTGGATACTGGCTTGATAACTGTTGTTGTATGAAAACTCAACTAAGTGCAGGTGGCTTTCCCAAGATCCTCCAAATTCTAGAGTACAAGCTCGTAACATGTCTTCTAAAGTCTGAATCGTTCTTTCTGATTGCCCATCCGTCTGCGGATGGTAAGCCGTGCTAAACCTTAACTTGGTACCCAGACTATGATGTAAGCTCTTCCAGAAATGCGATGTAAAGCGGGTATCTCTGTCGGACACAATACTGACAGGGACTCCATGCTGTCTGACTATCTGTTGCATATATAACTCTGCCAACTTTTCTGTAGATTGCCCTACTCTGAAAGGAAGAAAATGTGCTACCTTTGTAAGCCGATCTACTATCACCCAAATAGCGTCCTTACCACTTGGTGATCTCGGTAAACCGGTCACAAAGTCCATTGTAATATGCTCCTATTTCCATTTCGGAATATGAAGCGGTTACAATAATCCAGCTGGCCTCTGCTGTTCTGCCTTTACTTGCTGACATATCAAGCAACGGGAAACAAACCTAGCTATCTCCCTCTTCATCCCGTTCTACCAGAAATGCTGCTTGATATCTTGGTACATCTTGGTCCCTCCAGGATGTATAGAATACTGGAAACTGTGAGCTTCTGCCATAACCTCATGTCTGATATCTCCACTAGGAACACATAGGCGTGACCCAAACCTAAGTGTACCATCTTCATGGATTTGCATCTCCTTTCTGAGTCCTGACTCACATTCTGCCCTAAGCTTCTGAATCCTTGGGTCCTGTGCCTGAGCTGCCTTGATCCTGTCTACCAAGTCGGATTGAACTTGTAGACTCGCCAGAATTCCTATATCATTAGGAAGTATAACTTCTATGCCCATCTCCTGAAGGTCTTCTAAGATATGCTTCTGCGTTGTCAACATAAATGCGCCGCCTCTTCTGCTGAGAGCGTCTGCTACCACATTAGCCTTGCCTGGATGATACTGAAGCTCCACGTCATAATCCTTGATCAACTCCAACCATCTTCTCTGCCTCATGTTCAGTTCCTTCTGGGTAAAGATGTACTTCAGACTTTTGTGATCTGTGTATATCTCCACTCGGTCACCATATAAGTAATGCCTCCATAGCTTCAGAGCAAACACTACTGCCGCCAATTCCAGATCATGGGTTGGATAATTCTTCTCGTGGTCCCAAAGCTGCCTAGATGCATATGCTATCACCTTCTCATGCTGCATGAGGACACATCCAAGTCCTTTACCTGATGCATCACAATATACGGTAAAACCTCCAGGTCCAACTGGCAATGTAAGAATGGGCGCTGATATCAACTTCTGCTTCAAATTCTCAAATGATGCCTGACATTCTGCCGACCAATCAAATGGCACATCCTTCCGGGTCAAGCGGGTCATGGGCGCTGAAAGCCTTACAAAATCTGACACAAACCTTCTGTAATATCCTGCCAATCCCAAGAAACTCCGTACATCTGCCACGGTCTTGGGTACTGGCCAACTCTCTACTGCTTCTACCTTCTTGGGATCTACTGCTACTCCAGCTCCTGATATGATATGACCCAAAAATGAAATGTGATCCGTCCAGAACTCACACTTACTGAGCTTGGCATACAACTGGTTCTCTCTCAGAACCTGCAACACTTTCCTGAGGTGGTCTTCATGCTCCTCTTCACTAGCAGAGTACACGAGTATGTCGTCAAGAAACACAACGACAAACTGGTCTAAGTATGGCATAAAGATGCGGTTCATCAAATCCATAAATATTGCTGGAGCATTGGTCAAACCAAACGGCATTACTAAGAACTCATAATGCCCAAACTTCGATCTGAATGCTGTCTTGGGAATATCTTCCTTCCGAACCCTCACCTGATGGTACCCAGAACGAAGATCTATCTTGGAGAAAACTCTAGCTCTGCTCAACTGATCAAATAAGTCGTCGATCCTTGGTAGTGGGTACTTGTTCTTTACTGTTGCCGCGTTAAGCTTCCTGTAGTCGATACACAATCTGGATGACCCATCCTTCTTCCCTACAAATACCACTGGTGCTGCCCATGGTGATATGCTAGCTTGGATAAACTTCTTCTCCTTCAATTCCTCTATGTGCTGATACACCTTGGCCTGCTCTGAATCCGCCATTCTGTAAACCCGATCTGATATTGGTTTAGTTCCTAGTGCCAATTCTATACTGAACTCAATATCTCTAACCGGTGGGAGACCTGGAAGTTCTTCAGGAAATACGTCTAGAAATTCTTCAACTACCTTCGGAATCTGAACTTCTTCCATTGCTGTTACTACTCCCTGCTCTTGCTGAGTTGCCTCTGATCTGACTAGGGTGAACCTCTTCATGCCTGGAATATCAAAAGATACACTCCCTCTTCGACAATCTATTGTCGCATGACTGTCTTTCAGCCAGTCCATGCCTAAGATAACGTCGAAATTTCTAACAGGAAATTCTATCAACTGGGCGGGTAAGGAATGCCCACAAACTACAACACTACACGCTAGAATAACTCTACTAACTCCTACGAGCCCATTACCAGTGAGTATATTCAACCTTCCTGGCAATGCCTCGAATTCCATTCATAGCCGTGTTGCAAATTGTGCAGATATAAATGAGTGGGATGCTCCCGAATCAAATAATGCTACTGCGGGATAAGAGGCGACAAGAATGTTACCTGCCACAACATCTCTCGATGCCAACGCCTCTTCCAAGGACAGAGTGAATGCTTGCCCTCGACCTCTTTGTTGGTTTCCATGCTGTGGCCTAGCCTGGTGCTGCTGCTGGCCCCTGCCTTGATGATGCTGGGGTGGTCTACGCTGGTGTTACTGTATCGGCGGTCCCTGCTGCCGAAACATCTGAGCCTGCGACATTAACGGGCGCTGCGCCAATGGTCTCACTGCCACTGCTGGTCCTCGATACTGTCCTGCCCCTGGTGCTGGCAGAGCAGGAAACTGCTGCCCTGGTCCTCCTGACCTCGAATTCATGGGACATGTGGTAACCCGATGGTCTGGATTTCCACATATCAGACATAGCCCATTCAATGTCCGACACACATCTCTAGTGTGTCCCATCTTTCCGAAATAAGTGCAGCCTGCCGGGGGTTGCTGGTTCTTCCTCTGTTGCTGTTGCTGTTGCCTGGGTGGTGGTGCTGGTCCTCGTATCGCCACATCGTAGATACGAATGCCAGGGGATGGTGCTGTTGTTCGGGGCGGTTCAATCTGACTGTGGGATCTCTTCTGACCCCCAATCCTTACTGCAAGCCTCTGAATGGTGATCTCATGCCTGCGGGTCGCCGTCAATATCTCATCAAAAGTCTGGTAATTGTGCCCTTCTATCAGTTGCAAGAGCTCAAGATGAAACCCTTGCTGAAACCTCATAGCCCTCTGGCGCTCTGTCGCTACCATCTCTGGGGCAAATCTACTCAATCTGCAGAACTCCGCTGCATAAGCATCTACAGTCTTGCCAGCCTGCCTGAGGCTGATAAACTTCTGTTGTAGCTCAAACTGCGCCACAACTCCATAGTACTTGGTCTTGAATCTTGCTGTGAAATCGTCCCAAGCCACAGGACGCCTGATGCCCACTTCCTCTGCTTTTCACCAATCACGTACGAGATCCAGAAGTAACAACTTTACTAGATCCACACGTTCTTCGGCCGGTACCTTAGCTGCTGTCAGAATAGCCTCAATATCCTTAAGCCATGCATCTGCTGAGATGGCATCCTCCGTGCCCTCGAAACGGCGGGGGTTGTACTTGCAAAACCTGGCTGATGCTCCTGAATCAGGCCTCGCCCCTCTTTCCAACGCCGTCTGTAATCCTTGGTTGAGTAGTACATTCTGCTCCTGCAACTGAGCGTGCATACGCTGCTGGGCTAACATTTGGTGCTGCTGAGTAGCCATCATTCCACTCATGATCTCTAGAAGGGCTGGTGTGTCCATCTCCGCAGGGGTAGGTAGAACTACGGGTGGGTTCGGAATATCCGGATACTGCGGTCCAACTGCTGGTTCTACTATCACTTCTTCCTGGATAGCCTCCTGAGGTGAGACTGGCCCTTGTTGCTGACCAACAGGGTCAGGTTGTCCATGTTGCTGTCCATGTTGTTGCTGTCCAGCTCTGACAGATGCGGACGAGGTGCCCCTAAGAAAAGGGACAAGAGAACAATCAAACGACCGGACATGAAGGATCAATGAAGTCAAAGAATACCGGAATGTCAAGCAAGGGTTGAGAACAACGAATCATGAGATCAAGGGGGAACATATATGATTGAGACATCCTATAAATCAAAACACCCCACAAGTCTGAAACCAGACCTACATGGGCCACCACTAAAACCTTGTCACGCCCCAGAACCAGAATACTGGAGAGCGGGGGAATGACTCAGCCAGCTACGTATTACGGGTAGATGAATACCGTATAATACGATCAATGCTGTCTAACCAGACGAGGGGGTACATACTACATAAAAGTCTTTCTATGGTCACTTCACATCTATTGTCTCAATCATTCGAAATAAGAAACAGAAATAGAGAACATGTAAGATAAAGCAGTAAGGCGTCCCAAACGCTCTGTCAAAATGTTCTTGATATCTGGCTTTACAAAATATAGCCAGATTGATATAGCAAAAGTATACACAATTGTTATCAGCTGCAGCCTGACTTAGTTACAATTATGCAAAAGTAAGTACAAGACAATCCGACTAACATGTCGGTGCCAAACGGCAAGGTATAAAGTATTTAACAAAACGAGCGGGGAAGTAAGAAAACCCACTCGAGTCCTCCTGCGATCATCCTTCTAGTGTTAACCATC
Source organism: Iris pallida (assembly GCA_029216955.1). Taxonomy (NCBI): domain Eukaryota; kingdom Viridiplantae; phylum Streptophyta; class Magnoliopsida; order Asparagales; family Iridaceae; genus Iris; species Iris pallida. The sequence continues at coordinate 6,005,174 of JANAVB010019198.1, read as the reverse complement.
TTGGAGGTAGAAGTAAGCTGGGTCCTCGGGGACTGGCTCTAAATCTGGCCATGCAAAACCAGAGAGGTTAGACCTCTAATAGCAAGTACCACAAGGGAGGACGATATGAAGGACTAAACCAGTAAGTAAGAGAATATAATAATAGATCTCTGCTTGCTACTAGGACTTACCTCACATCAAGATACTTCGAACCAACCTCCCAACCAAACAAGGACAGAAGTTGGCCCGTCATGTCCTGACATTCTGATCATCCCAGTTAGGTAACAGAGTAGGTACAGTACACAAACAAATCATCTTAAACGGCCAATCAACTACTACGGCTTGCTATTGTGAGTTCCAAGTTATCCTGGAATAATGCAATTAGGGATTCCTCAGTTCTTACTATGTGCAAGCAAGGCTAGTCTATCCAGTCAATCAATTGGCCCATGCATGAATTAGACGAGTCCTAGCAGGACGCTCGTCAATATACAATATACAATAATAATAAAAGCAGATACTGTTCCCTGCCCGTGTGACAGATTTACAGTATCTGTGGGAACCAGCCGGTCCGTCGGGTACTACTCGTTCTAAGGGGGCTGCCATGTAAGAATTCGGGAATCTATTCTCTCCATGCAATCATTATTTTATTTAACTTAATAGTCCCTACGTTGAGTGAAATCCCATGCCGTGGATCATGGTCATTCAAATGAGTACTTTCGTACGGGGTACGATATGCACAACTCTACAACGATACCAGTGCGGTTAGGTTGCAGGTCTTACATAGCGTAATGCAACAATCAAATCTAACCACGGTAATCATGCCTTGACCATAAAGTACACATACTGGTTTTTGGAAGATAAAAATAACTAAATAAATAAATAAATAATTTGAAGCCTGCATGTGCCTGTATGCCAATATTCGAGATTAGCCAGTCGATTACAATAGTTCATTATATGAACGTGTCTCATTCGTTCAATTCAATAAGACGACTAGCCAGCCTCTTTAGTTCCAACTAGGAACGCATGATCAATTTTAGTCAAGCTAACAATTATCATCAATGGTATCAAGGCATGAAAGTCAACTAGTATTCAGTGGGGTCGAGTCTACAACCTTCAGGGTTTAATTCCAGTCAATCCGGGTATCTATAACTCAATTCATGACACATGGTACATCCCACGTACAATCTATAATTAATAGAAATATTAACATATCATGATTTATCAAGTTTATGCAAAAAGACGTAAGGATGTAAAATGGACGTAAAATATCTAATAAAATATCAATATTCAGGGCTATAGAATAGTCATGCGGCTAAGTCTAATGCGGCCAGGATGAATCTTACGCGGCAAGGAAAAGAGTCGGGTTCATGCGGCTCAGGGGGTAGAGGCGCATGCGGCTGAAGAGGCAGGAACCTATGCGGCTGGCGAGTGGGACTAGCTCCCATGCGGCAAGCAGAAAGGGTGTTCCATGCGGCTAGGATAAATTGGGCTCATGCGGCCGAAAAAGGCAAGACACATGCGATCAGCGGGAAGGATACTCATGCGGCTGGCGGGAATGAGTCCATGCGGCTCAACCAAGTCGAACCCCATGCGGCCGGGTCAAGGAGATTGCTTATGCGGCTGGCGGGGGGAAGAAGTTCATGCGGCTATAAGGTTCAGGACCTCATGCGGCCAGCGAGTTAGCCTGGTTCATGCGGCTGGATTTGGAGAGAAATCCATGCGGTCAGGAAAGACGGGGGCGCATATGCGGTTAAGTGGGAAAAGTCCATGCGGCTAGGAGAACTCCCTATGCGGCTGGGCTCAAATGAGTCTCATGCGACCGGGTAGAAACTTTTCATGCGGCTGAGAAGGAAACAACCCATGCGGCTAGGAATCACTGCCGCATGAATTATTCATGCGGTCAAGTCAAGTACTGTTCTTCTTCTCCAAGTTTCAGAGAAGAAGAACACCATCAACCCAAGCTTCCAAGTTCCATAAAACCTTCATCCAGAGTCCAAATTCGAACTTCCTTAGGTCAAAATTGGGTAGAACAAAATTCTCTACAACATGGAACCATCAAAACTTGAAGATAACAAAGTTTACTAGATCAAAACCTAAGAAACCCGAAAATGTAACAAACTTAGATCTACAACAAATTAGCCATGGAAATTGAAAATGCTAAGTACTAAAAAGACTTAGAATCAAATAAGGAGGATGATGAAACAATAATAATGGGGATCCATCAAGAAGCAAGTTGGCACTTGCCTACGGTTTGGTAGGTGGAGAGAGAGTAATGAAGAAGAAGAGGAGTAATGGTGAAGAAGTAAAGTAAATAAGGAGAGAGAAGGGAGAGGGTGACTTAAATAGAAAGGTGGTGGTAGGTGGGAGTTGGGCCGGGTCCAATGGGTCCAATAAGGCTAACCCGAAAGTAAGACTAAAGCAGAAAATAAAATACAAGAAATAAAGTACGGAAACAAAATTGCAGAAATATAATTGCAGAAAATAAATTAACATGAAAATTAAAGAGCCGCTAATAGAATTGCAGAAAAATAAAGTGCAGAGAATAAAATGCAGATAATTAATTAACATGAAGTTATTAGGAATTTAAATACAGGATACTACATGATAAATGCTAAATAAATACATTCAGGCAATATACGTATTAAAATACGCATTCTGAGAACGGAGAGTGACACCAGCACCTATGCAGCAGCAGCAGTACCCGAGGCCATTGTTGCCTCAGGCCCAGGCATTTCAGCAGCAGTATACCCAAGCCCAAGTGCAGAGCAGGCAGAGAGGTTTCCAGCAGAGGGGACCCGCAGCCAGAGGACAAGGTCAGGCAATGATGATGGCTATGGAAGAAGAAGTTGCACCAGGTGAGGTAGTGGCAGGTACTATTCTCGTCAACTCCTCTCCAGCATTGGTATTATTTGATTCTGGTGCATCGCATTCATTCATATCTACACGATTCGCGACACGGATAGGATTAGAGCTCGAGTCATTATCAGTGAGGCTCAATATACTTACTGGTAATGGTCTTGTGGGAGTAGATCGAGTGTTTTCCTCGTGTCGGATCGTAGTTAGCTGTAGAGAGTTCCCCGCTAGATTTATAGAGTTCCCTATGGCAGACTATGATGTAGTCTTAGGCATGGATTGGTTGAGGAACCAGTATGCTAGGATAGACTGCCATATTGGCAGGGTTGTCTTTAGTATTCCAGGCGAGCCAGAGTTTTCATTTTCCAGAGGCACAGTGGAGCCATCTTCCCCAGTATTGCGGATGGCAGTAGCAGCAGTATAGTTACCCCGGATAGTTGAAGAGTTTCCAGATGTCTTCCCAGAGGAACTTCCAGGGATGCCGCCAGAGAGGGAGATCGAGTACACTATAGACTTGATCCCCGGGACAGCACCAGTATCAGAGCGAGTCTACAGATGGCGCCTTCAGAGTTGGAGATTTTGTACAAGATGATTGAAGAACTCAGGACCAAGGGATTCATTCGTGCAAGTGGATCGCCTTGGGGAGCCCCGATGCTTCTTGTGAAAAAGAAGGATGGTACGTCCAGGTAATGTGTAGATTATCGCACCTTGAACTCAGTGACAATCAAGAACAGATACCCTCTCCCGAGGATAGATGACTTGTTTGATCAACGCAAAGGGGCTTCAGTGTTCTCGAAGATAGACTTACGGTCAGGATACCACCAGATCAGAGTCAGAGAGCAGGACATCCCGAAGACACCTTTTCGATCTAGGTATGGACATTGGGAGTTTCTTGTTATGCCATTCGGAGCAACCAATGCGCCAGCCGTATTCATGGACCTCATGAATCGTATCTTCATGCCTTACTTGGATCAGTTCGTGATCGTGTTCCTAGATGACATCCTGGTCTACAGCAAGAGCGAAGCAGAGAACGAGCAGCATCTCAGAATTGTCCTTCAGATGCTTAGAGAGTACCAGTTGTACGCCAAGTTCAGTAAATGCGAGTTCTGGCTCGATCGTATTTCGTACTTGGGTCACATCATTACCCGATGAGGAGTGGAAGTAGATCCCCAGAAGATTGTGGCTATCGAGTCATGGCCAGTACCTAGTTCAGTGGCACAGGTTCGCAGATTCCTTGGATTGGCCAGCTACTACCGGCGATTCGTTTCAGATTTTGCAAGGATTTTGGCGCCGATGACCCAGTTGACCCACAAGGATGTACCGTTCGTATGGACAGCAGAGTGTCAGAAATTATTTGAGAAGTTGAAGCGAGGTTTGATAATGGCTCCCATTCTCACACTTCCAGATGGGACCGAAGGATTCACAGTTTATTACGACGCTTCAGGCAGAGGATTGGGGTGTGTCTTGATGCAGCATGGAAAGGTAATAGCTTATGCATCACGTCAACTTCGTGATCATGAGAAGAATTACCCGACCCACGA
>JANAVB010019198.1:5838057-6000788 GCA_029216955.1 Iris pallida | reverse complement strand
TCAAGATTATGCCTTATAAGATTATCTTTCCAATAAGGCAAGTCCCAGAAGATACTCCGTTTGGTCCAGTTATGGCTTTGTCCGAACCCCTTGACATGATTCTTCGTTGGATCTTCAATTACGGAGGGCAAGTGCTTTACATCTTCCCAGATATCGTATCCCAACAATCTGGGTGGCGAATAAGAAAATTCTTATTTTTCAGCTCTGAACGCGTCCTCGTTCTTTCTCCAAGGATGACTCACGGGCAGAAATTGACGGTGACAGTCCAAAAAGAAGTTTTCCTCCATGCTTTAGGCGGAACGCCTTACTATTTTCCATACATAACAGAAAAGACATGGTGCCGTGAGTACTCCATCCCGACAGCATACCGTATGCTGGAAAATTATTTATTGTCCACATCAGTGAAGCTCTCATATAAAAGTTCTGTTTCCTAGAAATATCATAGGTCGCGACGCCGATCTCCCATAGTTGTTTCAGCTCATCCACCAACGACTATAAATATATATCGATGTTTTTCGTCGGATTTTTGGGACCCTGTATGATAGCTGTCAAGAACATATAAGGAGTCTTCATACACATCCATGGTGGCAGATTATAAGCGGTAAGAATGACCGTCCAGCAGGAGTATTGAGATCCCGACTGCCCAAAAGGGGTGAAGCCATCAGAACATAGTGCCAGACGTATATTTCTAGGCTTTGCAGCAAAATCTGGATGACACAAATCAAAATGTTTCCACGCCTCTCCGTCCGAAGGATGTGAAAATTTGCCATCATCCTTTGTGCGTTCTTTGTTGTACCACGTCATGTGTTCAGCTGTATTCAGAGACATATACATCCTCTGCAAGCGCTTCGTGATCGACAAGTAATGCATATACTTGTAAAGATGTCATTTTCTAGTTGACTTTTCTTTTTTCTTTACTGGCTTGTAACGATCCGTATTACAGAAGCTGCAACTTTCTTTGTCCTCCTTCTCCTTGTAGTATAATATGTATCCGTTGCGACAACAATCTATCTTCTCGTACCCCAGTCCCAATTATCGGACCATCATCTTTGACTTATAAAAGTTTTTTGGGAGCTCTTTGATTCTTTCGGTAAGTGTAATGCCCGTATTTCGGAATACATATTTTTAATTAGGCTTATATGTATTTCGGACTTGTATTTTATTTTCTCGGGTTTTGCCCTGTAATTGTGTTTGGCTTAACTTGTGAATTTTGGTTTTCTCGTAAATTAGGTTTTTGGACCTGGCGTGGTTTTATTTTGTGGAGAAGGAATTGGCATGGTTTGGTTTAGTATGCATTAGATCACACTTAGCTAACCTCCACCCTCAACACAACACACCCTCCCTATTAAAATCCTACCTAACTTTCTCTCTCCTCATAACTTCCATTAATTTCTTCATCATCTTCTTCCTTCCTCCACACAACACCCAACCTCCATAGGCAAGTGTACCTTGCCACCACATAAGAACCCTATTTTATTTGTTTATTAGCTAGATTAGGCCATGGTGAACACATTAGAACTTGGCATTTTGTGATTTGGAGCTTCCATTTTTTTAGATCTAAGTTTTAACCATTTTTGGATTTTCTTGGTTTTGATCTATTAAACTTGGATTTTTTTTTCTTGTTTTGAGGCTTCCATGTGGAAGAGAATTCAATTTTACACAAGTTAGAACTTTGAAAATCCAAATTTGGTTTTGTTTTGGCTAAGTTATGAAGATTGGAAATTTGGAGTTCTTGGGGTCTTCCTCTCGGCTTGGTGGAGAAGATGATCCTCGGCCAGCGCTCTTTAGCGCATGGCTGAACTGCGCTAACTCCTCGGCCAGCGCTTTGCGCTTGGCTGACCCGCGCTGGCGCTCTTTAGCTCCAGCGCCTTCCTTCCATTGGCGTACTTGACCGGTGCGCAGCTCGCTCCCCAGCGCGCTTGACCTCAGCGCAACCCAATTTCCTGCGTAGCTCACATCCTGCGCAGCTCACTTCCTGTGCGGCTTGGCTTCCAGAGTAACCCAATTCTAGTGCAGCTTAACCTTGCGTAGCTCGCTCCCAGCGTAACCCCACCCAGTGCAAGCCGACCTTAGCGCAACCCAACCTCAGCGTAGTTCATTCCCCGGCGCAGTTCATTCCCCTGTGCAGTCCTTTTCCCCAGCGTAATCTGATCCCCAGCGCAACCTGTTACCCATGGTGATTTGGTTTTATTTCCTTGGACTTGGCAACTCTTTTATGGATTGGAGTTTTGAGATTTTGTTTCACACAACACGACTGTCTTGACCCAACACGACCTGGCACGATTTTCGGTATTTTGCTTATGACTAGTACGCTTTCGTGAATTTTGTGATTTTTGATCCTAGAGCTTTCTGATCTTCTTGATAGTGACCCGATGGGGTGCGCTCTTAACTTGTGACCTGTGATCCATGATTAATATTTGCAACTGGATAACTTGATAGAGGCCCGTGGCGGCGTACTCCTGACTTGTAACTCGTTACCTGTAACTAGTAACTTGACTTGACTTGATGCTGTTGCGAAGGCTATCTTAACTCGTATAACCAACTCTGACTCCGTGGGTGTTCATTCTTGTTGCTTTGTGCATTCCACTTATCTTGTCTTGCATCATGTCTTGGACATGACTCCCTGGTTACCACGGTCAGGGATTCGTACTGAATTTGGATTAGGCTAATGACTAGATCAAACTATAGTCATGAAGAATTTCCAGTCACAGGCAATCTCATTATCTGGGCGCTTTAATGGACTTGTAGCCTGCCGATGAGTAGGGCACATTTCTAGCACACTGTCATGTGTTGCACCCTCTAAGTCACCTAAGGGTATATCGTCTCCTGGGCGATGTACCCAACCATACTCTCAACCCGCGGAAGGATAACTGGATAGTCTGCAGGGCTTGGGACTGGAAAGTTCTCATTTGCATTGTTAGTAATTAGGCTTGTGATAACCCTAGTTAGTTAAGTAGTAAGCCGTAGTATTTGCTTGGCCGTTTGTGAATGGATGGTGTCCAGCCTTGTCTAAGTCTCGTCTAGTCCCTGTACCTGGTACTCCTGTACATGATTGTTTTACGTATCTTTAACAATAATGGATAGAGACATAGTGCTATTCAGGCGAAGGATTACAACCCCAGTCCTTGTTTGGTTTACGGGTTGTAACCTGGCTCCCGGAATGGTTCCACGTCCCTAGTCGTTTATTGTCTTATTGTACTCTTTATTACTTGTACTTTTCTTCCATTTTCTTATGTTCTGATATGATGGCTTTTGTTTTTACTTGTACTTTTCTTCCATTTCTCTCCATGCAATCATTATTTTATTTAACTTAATAGTCCCTACGTTGAGTGAAATCCCATGCCGTGGATCATGGTCATTCAAATGAGTACTTTCGTACGGGGTACGATATGCACAACTCTACAACGATACCAGTGCGGTTAGGTTGCAGGTCTTACATAGCGTAATGCAACAATCAAATCTAACCACGATAATCATGCCTTGACCATAAAGTACACATACTGGTTTTTGGAAGATAAAAATAACTAAATAAATAAATAAATAATTTGAAGCCTGCATGTGCCTGTATGCCAATATTCGAGATTAGCCAGTCGATTACAATAGTTTATTATATGAACGTGTCTCATTCGTTCAATTCAATAAGACGACTAGCCAGCCTCTTTAGTTTCAACTAGGAACGCATGATCAATTTTAGTCAAGCTAACAATTATCATCAATGGTATCAAGGCATGAAAGTCAACTAGTATTCAGTGGGGTCGAGTCTACAACCTTCAGGGTTTAATTCCAGTCAATCCGGGTATCTATAACTCAATTCATGACACATGGTACATCCCACGTACAATCTATAATTAATAGAAATATTAACATATCATGATTTATCAAGTTTATGCAAAAAGGCATAAGGATGTAAAATGGACGTAAAATATCTAAAAATATCAATATTCAGGGCTATAGAATAGTCATACGGCTAAGTCTAATGCGGCCAGGATGAATCTTACGCGGCAAGGAAAAGAGTCGGGTTCATGCGGCTCAGGGGGTAGAGGCGCATGCGGCTGAAGAGGCAGGAACCTATGCGGCTGGCGAGTGGGACTAGCTCCCATGCGGCAAGCAGAAAGGGTGTTCCATGCGGCTAGGATAAATTAGGCTCATGCGGCCGAAAAAGGCAAGACACATGCGGTCAGCGGGAAGGATACTCATGCGGCTGGCGGGAATGAGTCCATGCGGCTCAACCAAGTCGAACCCCATGCGGCCGGGTCAAGGAGATTGCTTATGCGGCTGGCGGTGATGAGTCCATGCGGCTTAACCAAGTCGAACCCCATGCGGCCGGGTCAAGGAGATTGCTTATGCGGCTGGCGGGGGGAAGAAGTTCATGCGGCTATAAGGTTCAGGACCTCATGCGGCCAGCGAGTGAGCCTGGTTCATGCGGCTGGATTTGGAGAGAAATCCATGCGGTCAGGAAAGAGGGGGCGCATATGCGGTTAAGTGGGAAAAGTCCATGCGGCTAGGATAACTCCCTATGCGGCTGGGCTCAAATGAGTCTCATGCGGCCGGGTAGAAACTTTTCATGCGGCTGAGAAGGAAACAACCCATGCGGCTAGGAATCACTGCCGCATGAATTATTCATGCGATCAAGTCAAGTACTGTTCTTCTTCTTCAAGCTTCAGAGAAGAAGAACACCATCAACCCAAGCTTCCAAGTTCCATAAAACCTTCATCCAGAGTCCAAATTCGAACTTCCTTAGGTCAAAATTGGGTAGAACGAAATTCTCTACAACATGGAACCATCAAAACTTAAAGATAACAAAGTTTACTAGATCAAAACCTAATAAACCCGAAAATGTAACAAACTTAGATCTACAACAAATTAGCCATGGAAATTGAAAATGCTAAGTACTAAAAAGACTTAGAATCAAATAAGGAGGATGATGGAACAATAATAATGGGGATCCATCAAGAAGCAAGTTGGCACTTGCCTACGGTTTGGTAGGTGGAGAGAGAGTAATGAAGAAGAAGAGGAGTAATGGTGAAGAAGTAAAGTAAATGAGGAGAGAGAAGGGAGAGGGTGACTTAAATAGAAAGGTGGTGGTAGGTGGGAGTTGGGCCGGGTCCAATGGGTCCAATAAGTCTAACCCGAAAGTAAGACTAAAGCAGGAAATAAAATACAGAAAATAAAGTACGGAAACAAAATTGCAGAAATATAATTGTAGAAAATAAATTAACATGAAAATTAAGAGCAGCTAATAGAATTGCAGAAAAATAAAGTACAGAGAATAAAATGCAGATAATTAATTAACATGAAGTTATTAGGAATTTAAATACAGGATACTACATGATAAATGCTAAATAAATACATTCAGGCAATATACGTATTAAAATACGCATTCTGGGAACGGGGAGTGACATCTCTACCCACCTTGAAAAAATTCCGTCCTCGGAATTTCAAATTCAAGCAAGATAGAAACATCGGGGCTAAACCAATCTAAGTACAAGCAATTCAAAGAAGCAATCCTTTTACAATGTCCATAGCAGGTAACATATATGTAAATCCATCAATCTACGATATCAAGCAATTCTACCCATAAGGTGATAAGCATGAGGGATCAAGTCAATCATGGTATACAGAAAAAGATATACCTTGTGAGTCAAACAGGTGTGGATATCGTGATCGGATATCATCCTCACGTTCCCACGTTGACTCCCCTAAAGAGTGATGACCCCAAGCAACCCGGACAAGACTAATTGTTCGGTTCTTGAGTATCTTTTCTCTTCGGTCCAAAATAGACACAGGCTGTTCCTCGTAAGACAGGTTGGTACCAACAACCAGCTCAGAATGATCAAGGATATGGTTTGGGTCCGATACATACCTTCGCAACAGAGATACATGAAATACGTCATGCACCTCTCGTAACGAAGGTGGAAGGGATAAACGATAAGCAACATCGCCTATCCTCTCAAGAATAACAAATGGGCCCACGTACCGCGGACTCAACTTCCCGCGAACGCCAAACCTAATGACCCCACGGGTAGGTGAGATCCTCAAGAACACGTGGTCCCCAACAGAAAACTCTAGCGGCCTACGATGCTGGTCCGCCCAATGACGATGCCGATCCTGTGCAACTCGAAGTCGCTCTCTAATTCCTTTGACTAATTCAACTGTCTGAACAATCATTTCTGGGCCTAACATCTTCCTCTCCCCGATATCATCCCATGCTAGCGGTGACCTGCACTTCTTACCATATAATGCCTCGAATGGCGCCATTTGGATACTGGCTTGATAACTGTTGTTGTATGAAAACTCAACTAAGTGCAGGTGGCTTTCCCAAGATCCTCCAAATTCTAGAGTACAAGCTCGTAACATGTCTTCTAAAGTCTGAATCGTTCTTTCTGATTGCCCATCCGTCTGCGGATGGTAAGCCGTGCTAAACCTTAACTTGGTACCCAGACTATGATGTAAGCTCTTCCAGAAATGCGATGTAAAGCGGGTATCTCTGTCGGACACAATACTGACAGGGACTCCATGCTGTCTGACTATCTGTTGCATATAACTCTGCCAACTTTTCTGTAGATTGCCCTACTCTGAAAGGAAGAAAAATGTGCTACCTTTGTAAGCCGATCTACTATCACCCAAATAGCGTCCTTACCACTTGGTGATCTCGGTAAACCGGTCACAAAGTCCATTGTAATATGCTCCTATTTCCATTTCGGAATATGAAGCGGTTACAATAATCCAGCTGGCCTCTGCTGTTCTGCCTTTACTTGCTGACATATCAAGCAACGGGAAACAAACCTAGCTATCTCCCTCTTCATCCCGTTCTACCAGAAATGCTGCTTGATATCTTGGTACATCTTGGTCCCTCCAGGATGTATAGAATACTGGAAACTGTGAGCTTCTGCCATAACCTCATGTCTGATATCTCCACTAGGAACACATAGGCGTGACCCAAACCTAAGTGTACCATCTTCATGGATTTGCATCTCCTTTCTGAGTCCTGACTCACATTCTGCCCTAAGCTTCTGAATCCTTGGGTCCTGTGCCTGAGCTGCCTTGATCCTGTCTACCAAGTCGGATTGAACTTGTAGACTCGCCAGAATTCCTATATCATTAGGAAGTATAACTTCTATGCCCATCTCCTGAAGGTCTTCTAAGATATGCTTCTGCGTTGTCAACATAAATGCGCCGCCTCTTCTGCTGAGAGCGTCTGCTACCACATTAGCCTTGCCTGGATGATACTGAAGCTCCACGTCATAATCCTTGATCAACTCCAACCATCTTCTCTGCCTCATGTTCAGTTCCTTCTGGGTAAAGATGTACTTCAGACTTTTGTGATCTGTGTATATCTCCACTCGGTCACCATATAAGTAATGCCTCCATAGCTTCAGAGCAAACACTACTGCCGCCAATTCCAGATCATGGGTTGGATAATTCTTCTCGTGGTCCCAAAGCTGCCTAGATGCATATGCTATCACCTTCTCATGCTGCATGAGGACACATCCAAGTCCTTTACCTGATGCATCACAATATACGGTAAAACCTCCAGGTCCAACTGGCAATGTAAGAATGGGCGCTGATATCAACTTCTGCTTCAAATTCTCAAATGATGCCTGACATTCTGCCGACCAATCAAATGGCACATCCTTCCGGGTCAAGCGGGTCATGGGCGCTGAAAGCCTTACAAAATCTGACACAAACCTTCTGTAATATCCTGCCAATCCCAAGAAACTCCGTACATCTGCCACGGTCTTGGGTACTGGCCAACTCTCTACTGCTTCTACCTTCTTGGGATCTACTGCTACTCCAGCTCCTGATATGATATGACCCAAAAATGAAATGTGATCCGTCCAGAACTCACACTTACTGAGCTTGGCATACAACTGGTTCTCTCTCAGAACCTGCAACACTTTCCTGAGGTGGTCTTCATGCTCCTCTTCACTAGCAGAGTACACGAGTATGTCGTCAAGAAACACAACGACAAACTGGTCTAAGTATGGCATAAAGATGCGGTTCATCAAATCCATAAATATTGCTGGAGCATTGGTCAAACCAAACGGCATTACTAAGAACTCATAATGCCCAAACTTCGATCTGAATGCTGTCTTGGGAATATCTTCCTTCCGAACCCTCACCTGATGGTACCCAGAACGAAGATCTATCTTGGAGAAAACTCTAGCTCTGCTCAACTGATCAATAAGTCGTCGATCCTTGGTAGTGGGTACTTGTTCTTTACTGTTGCCGCGTTAAGCTTCCTGTAGTCGATACACAATCTGGATGACCCATCCTTCTTCCCTACAAATACCACTGGTGCTGCCCATGGTGATATGCTAGCTTGGATAAACTTCTTCTCCTTCAATTCCTCTATGTGCTGATACACCTTGGCCTGCTCTGAATCCGCCATTCTGTAAACCCGATCTGATATTGGTTTAGTTCCTAGTGCCAATTCTATACTGAACTCAATATCTCTAACCGGTGGGAGACCTGGAAGTTCTTCAGGAAATACGTCTAGAAATTCTTCAACTACCTTCGGAATCTGAACTTCTTCCATTGCTGTTACTACTCCCTGCTCTTGCTGAGTTGCCTCTGATCTGACTAGGGTGAACCTCTTCATGCCTGGAATATCAAAAGATACACTCCCTCTTCGACAATCTATTGTCGCATGACTGTCTTTCAGCCAGTCCATGCCTAAGATAACGTCGAAATTTCTAACAGGAAATTCTATCAACTGGGCGGGTAAGGAATGCCCACAAACTACAACACTACACGCTAGAATAACTCTACTAACTCCTACGAGCCCATTACCAGTGAGTATATTCAACCTTCCTGGCAATGCCTCGAATTCCATTCATAGCCGTGTTGCAAATTGTGCAGATATAAATGAGTGGGATGCTCCCGAATCAAATAATGCTACTGCGGGATAAGAGGCGACAAGAATGTTACCTGCCACAACATCTCTCGATGCCAACGCCTCTTCCAAGGACAGAGTGAATGCTTGCCCTCGACCTCTTTGTTGGTTTCCATGCTGTGGCCTAGCCTGGTGCTGCTGCTGGCCCCTGCCTTGATGATGCTGGGGTGGTCTACGCTGGTGTTACTGTATCGGCGGTCCCTGCTGCCGAAACATCTGAGCCTGCGACATTAACGGGCGCTGCGCCAATGGTCTCACTGCCACTGCTGGTCCTCGATACTGTCCTGCCCCTGGTGCTGGCAGAGCAGGAAACTGCTGCCCTGGTCCTCCTGACCTCGAATTCATGGGACATGTGGTAACCCGATGGTCTGGATTTCCACATATCAGACATAGCCCATTCAATGTCCGACACACATCTCTAGTGTGTCCCATCTTTCCGAAATAAGTGCAGCCTGCCGGGGGTTGCTGGTTCTTCCTCTGTTGCTGTTGCTGTTGCCTGGGTGGTGGTGCTGGTCCTCGTATCGCCACATCGTAGATACGAATGCCAGGGGATGGTGCTGTTGTTCGGGGCGGTTCAATCTGACTGTGGGATCTCTTCTGACCCCCAATCCTTACTGCAAGCCTCTGAATGGTGATCTCATGCCTGCGGGTCGCCGTCAATATCTCATCAAAAGTCTGGTAATTGTGCCCTTCTATCAGTTGCAAGAGCTCAAGATGAAACCCTTGCTGAAACCTCATAGCCCTCTGGCGCTCTGTCGCTACCATCTCTGGGGCAAATCTACTCAATCTGCAGAACTCCGCTGCATAAGCATCTACAGTCTTGCCAGCCTGCCTGAGGCTGATAAACTTCTGTTGTAGCTCAAACTGCGCCACAACTCCATAGTACTTGGTCTTGAATCTTGCTGTGAAATCGTCCCAAGCCACAGGACGCCTGATGCCCACTTCCTCTGCTTTTCACCAATCACGTACGAGATCCAGAAGTAACAACTTTACTAGATCCACACGTTCTTCGGCCGGTACCTTAGCTGCTGTCAGAATAGCCTCAATATCCTTAAGCCATGCATCTGCTGAGATGGCATCCTCCGTGCCCTCGAAACGGCGGGGGTTGTACTTGCAAAACCTGGCTGATGCTCCTGAATCAGGCCTCGCCCCTCTTTCCAACGCCGTCTGTAATCCTTGGTTGAGTAGTACATTCTGCTCCTGCAACTGAGCGTGCATACGCTGCTGGGCTAACATTTGGTGCTGCTGAGTAGCCATCATTCCACTCATGATCTCTAGAAGGGCTGGTGTGTCCATCTCCGCAGGGGTAGGTAGAACTACGGGTGGGTTCGGAATATCCGGATACTGCGGTCCAACTGCTGGTTCTACTATCACTTCTTCCTGGATAGCCTCCTGAGGTGAGACTGGCCCTTGTTGCTGACCAACAGGGTCAGGTTGTCCATGTTGCTGTCCATGTTGTTGCTGTCCAGCTCTGACAGATGCGGACGAGGTGCCCCTAAGAAAAGGGACAAGAGAACAATCAAACGACCGGACATGAAGGATCAATGAAGTCAAAGAATACCGGAATGTCAAGCAAGGGTTGAGAACAACGAATCATGAGATCAAGGGGGAACATATATGATTGAGACATCCTATAAATCAAAACACCCCACAAGTCTGAAACCAGACCTACATGGGCCACCACTAAAACCTTGTCACGCCCCAGAACCAGAATACTGGAGAGCGGGGGAATGACTCAGCCAGCTACGTATTACGGGTAGATGAATACCGTATAATACGATCAATGCTGTCTAACCAGACGAGGGGGTACATACTACATAAAAGTCTTTCTATGGTCACTTCACATCTATTGTCTCAATCATTCGAAATAAGAAACAGAAATAGAGAACATGTAAGATAAAGCAGTAAGGCGTCCCAAACGCTCTGTCAAAATGTTCTTGATATCTGGCTTTACAAAATATAGCCAGATTGATATAGCAAAAGTATACACAATTGTTATCAGCTGCAGCCTGACTTAGTTACAATTATGCAAAAGTAAGTACAAGACAATCCGACTAACATGTCGGTGCCAAACGGCAAGGTATAAAGTATTTAACAAAACGAGCGGGGAAGTAAGAAAACCCACTCGAGTCCTCCTGCGATCATCCTTCTAGTGTTAACCATTGGAGGTAGAAGTAAGCTGGGTCCTCGGGGACTGGCTCTAAATCTGGCCATGCAAACCAGAGAGGTTAGACCTCTAATAGCAAGTACCACAAGGGAGGACGATATGAAGGACTAAACCAGTAAGTAAGAGAATATAATAATAGATCTCTGCTTGCTACTAGGACTTACCTCACATCAAGATACTTCGAACCAACCTCCCAACCAAACAAGGACAGAAGTTGGCCCGTCATGTCCTGACATTCTGATCATCCCAGTTAGGTAACAGAGTAGGTACAGTACACAAACAAATCATCTTAAACGGCCAATCAACTACTACGGCTTGCTATTGTGAGTTCCAAGTTATCCTGGAATAATGCAATTAGGGATTCCTCAGTTCTTACTATGTGCAAGCAAGGCTAGTCTATCCAGTCAATCAATTGGCCCATGCATGAATTAGACGAGTCCTAGCAGGACGCTCGTCAATATACAATATACAATAATAATAAAAGCAGATACTGTTCCCTGCCCGTGTGACAGATTTACAGTATCTGTGGGAACCAGCCGGTCCGTCGGGTACTACTCGTTCTAAGGGGGCTGCCATGTAAGAATTCGGAATCTATTCTCTCCATGCAATCATTATTTTATTTAACTTAATAGTCCCTACGTTGAGTGAAATCCCATGCCGTGGATCATGGTCATTCAAATGAGTACTTTCGTACGGGGTACGATATGCACAACTCTACAACGATACCAGTGCGGTTAGGTTGCAGGTCTTACATAGCGTAATGCAACAATCAAATCTAACCACGGTAATCATGCCTTGACCATAAAGTACACATACTGGTTTTTGGAAGATAAAAATAACTAAATAAATAAATAAATAATTTGAAGCCTGCATGTGCCTGTATGCCAATATTCGAGATTAGCCAGTCGATTACAATAGTTCATTATATGAACGTGTCTCATTCGTTCAATTCAATAAGACGACTAGCCAGCCTCTTTAGTTCCAACTAGGAACGCATGATCAATTTTAGTCAAGCTAACAATTATCATCAATGGTATCAAGGCATGAAAGTCAACTAGTATTCAGTGGGGTCGAGTCTACAACCTTCAGGGTTTAATTCCAGTCAATCCGGGTATCTATAACTCAATTCATGACACATGGTACATCCCACGTACAATCTATAATTAATAGAAATATTAACATATCATGATTTATCAAGTTTATGCAAAAAGACGTAAGGATGTAAAATGGACGTAAAATATCTAATAAAATATCAATATTCAGGGCTATAGAATAGTCATGCGGCTAAGTCTAATGCGGCCAGGATGAATCTTACGCGGCAAGGAAAAGAGTCGGGTTCATGCGGCTCAGGGGGTAGAGGCGCATGCGGCTGAAGAGGCAGGAACCTATGCGGCTGGCGAGTGGGACTAGCTCCCATGCGGCAAGCAGAAAGGGTGTTCCATGCGGCTAGGATAAATTGGGCTCATGCGGCCGAAAAAGGCAAGACACATGCGATCAGCGGGAAGGATACTCATGCGGCTGGCGGGAATGAGTCCATGCGGCTCAACCAAGTCGAACCCCATGCGGCCGGGTCAAGGAGATTGCTTATGCGGCTGGCGGGGGGAAGAAGTTCATGCGGCTATAAGGTTCAGGACCTCATGCGGCCAGCGAGTTAGCCTGGTTCATGCGGCTGGATTTGGAGAGAAATCCATGCGGTCAGGAAAGACGGGGGCGCATATGCGGTTAAGTGGGAAAAGTCCATGCGGCTAGGAGAACTCCCTATGCGGCTGGGCTCAAATGAGTCTCATGCGACCGGGTAGAAACTTTTCATGCGGCTGAGAAGGAAACAACCCATGCGGCTAGGAATCACTGCCGCATGAATTTTCATGCGGTCAAGTCAAGTACTGTTCTTCTTCTCCAAGTTTCAGAGAAGAAGAACACCATCAACCCAAGCTTCCAAGTTCCATAAAACCTTCATCCAGAGTCCAAATTCGAACTTCCTTAGGTCAAAATTGGGTAGAACAAAATTCTCTACAACATGGAACCATCAAAACTTGAAGATAACAAAGTTTACTAGATCAAAACCTAAGAAACCCGAAAATGTAACAAACTTAGATCTACAACAAATTAGCCATGGAAATTGAAAATGCTAAGTACTAAAAAGACTTAGAATCAAATAAGGAGGATGATGAAACAATAATAATGGGGATCCATCAAGAAGCAAGTTGGCACTTGCCTACGGTTTGGTAGGTGGAGAGAGAGTAATGAAGAAGAAGAGGAGTAATGGTGAAGAAGTAAAGTAAATAAGGAGAGAGAAGGGAGAGGGTGACTTAAATAGAAAGGTGGTGGTAGGTGGGAGTTGGGCCGGGTCCAATGGGTCCAATAAGGCTAACCCGAAAGTAAGACTAAAGCAGAAAATAAAATACAAGAAATAAAGTACGGAAACAAAATTGCAGAAATATAATTGCAGAAAATAAATTAACATGAAAATTAAAGAGCCGCTAATAGAATTGCAAAAATAAAGTGCAGAGAATAAAATGCAGATAATTAATTAACATGAAGTTATTAGGAATTTAAATACAGGATACTACATGATAAATGCTAAATAAATACATTCAGGCAATATACGTATTAAAATACGCATTCTGAGAACGGAGAGTGACACCAGCACCTATGCAGCAGCAGCAGTACCCGAGGCCATTGTTGCCTCAGGCCCAGGCATTTCAGCAGCAGTATACCCAAGCCCAAGTGCAGAGCAGGCAGAGAGGTTTCCAGCAGAGGGGACCCGCAGCCAGAGGACAAGGTCAGGCAATGATGATGGCTATGGAAGAAGAAGTTGCACCAGGTGAGGTAGTGGCAGGTACTATTCTCGTCAACTCCTCTCCAGCATTGGTATTATTTGATTCTGGTGCATCGCATTCATTCATATCTACACGATTCGCGACACGGATAGGATTAGAGCTCGAGTCATTATCAGTGAGGCTCAATATACTTACTGGTAATGGTCTTGTGGGAGTAGATCGAGTGTTTTCCTCGTGTCGGATCGTAGTTAGCTGTAGAGAGTTCCCCGCTAGATTTATAGAGTTCCCTATGGCAGACTATGATGTAGTCTTAGGCATGGATTGGTTGAGGAACCAGTATGCTAGGATAGACTGCCATATTGGCAGGGTTGTCTTTAGTATTCCAGGCGAGCCAGAGTTTTCATTTTCCAGAGGCACAGTGGAGCCATCTTCCCAGTATTGCGGATGGCAGTAGCAGCAGTATAGTTACCCCGGATAGTTGAAGAGTTTCCAGATGTCTTCCCAGAGGAACTTCCAGGGATGCCGCCAGAGAGGGAGATCGAGTACACTATAGACTTGATCCCCGGGACAGCACCAGTATCAGAGCGAGTCTACAGATGGCGCCTTCAGAGTTGGAGATTTTGTATAAGATGATTGAAGAACTCAGGACCAAGGGATTCATTCGTGCAAGTGGATCGCCTTGGGGAGCCCCGATGCTTCTTGTGAAAAGAAGGATGGTACGTCCAGGCTATGTGTTGATTATCGTACCTTGAACTCAGTGACAATCAAGAACAGATACCCTCTTCCAAGGATAGATGACTTGTTTGATCAACTCAAGGGGGCTTCAATTTTCTCGAAGATAGACTTACGGTCAGGATACCACCAGATCAGAGTCAGAGAGCAGGACATCCCGAAGACGGCATTCAGATCTAGGTACGGGCATTGGGAGTTTCTAGTTATGCCCTTTGGAGCGACCAATGCGCCGGCAGTGTTCATGGACCTCATGAACCGTATTTTCATGCCTTACTTGGACCAGTTTTGTGATAGTGTTCCTTGATGACATCCTGGTCTACAGCAAGAATGAAGCAGAGCACGAGCAGCATCTCAGAGTTGTCCTCCAGATTCTCAGAGAGCACCAGTTGTACGCCAAGTTCAGTAAATGCGAGTTCTGGCTCGATCGTATTTCGTACTTGGGTCACATCATTACCCGATAGAGGAGTGGAAGTAGATCCCCAGAAGATTGTGGCTATCGAGTCATGGCCAGTACCTAGTTCAGTGGCAGGTTCGCAGATTCCTTGGATTGGCCAGCTACTACCGGCGATTCGTTTCAGATTTTGCAAGGATTTTGGCGCCGATGACCCAGTTGACCCACAAGGATGTACCGTTCGTATGGACAGCAGAGTGTCAGAAATTATTTGAGAAGTTGAAGCGAGGTTTGATAATGGCTCCCATTCTCACACTTCCAGATGGGACCGAAGGATTCACAGTTTATTACGACGCTTCAGGCAGAGGATTGGGGTGTGTCTTGATGCAGCATGGAAAGGTAATAGCTTATGCATCACGTCAACTTCGTGATCATGAGAAGAATTACCCGACCCACGACTTGGAACTGGCAGCAGTAGTGTTTGCGCTTAAGTTGTGGAGGCACTACTTGTATGGAGATAGATGGAAATCTTTACCGACCACAAGAGCCTGAAGTATGTTTTCACCCAGAAGGACCTTAACATGCGGCAGAGAAGATGGCTCGAGCTACTGGTGGACTACAATATGGACTTGCAGTATCACCCATGGAAGGCCAACGTTGTAGCAGATGCGTTAAGCAGGAGAGCCGGAGTTTATTTCCTAACGGCGCAACCAGAGTTATTAGCAGATCTTCAGAAGATGGGAATTGAAGTGGTTCTTCCTACCAATGTGGCATTGATGGCACAGTCTATAGATTCCAAGAATCAGCGACTCAGAGCAGAGTGTGAGGCAGGGAGAAGGCCAGAGTTGTGCATTCTTGAAGATGGTACACTTCGACATGGCACTCGTCTTTGTGTACCCATGGAGATATCAGACAGGAGGTCATGGCAGAAGCTCACAGTTCACAGTATTCCATTCATTCCGGTGGCACGAAGATGTATAGAGACATTCGTCAGCATTTCTGGTGGAATGGCATAAGAGGAGAGATAATCCGGTTTGTCTCTCGGTGTTTGGTTTGTCAGCAGGTTAAAGCTAAACATCAGAGGTCCGCAGGACTTCTTCAGCCATTGCTGATTCCAGAATAGAAGTGGGAGCATGTGACCATAGATTTTGTGACTGGATTACCTAGATCCCCAACTGGTCGAGATGCTATTTGGGTTATAGTTGACAGGCTCAAGAAGGTAGCTCACTTCCTCCCATTCAGAGTTGGACAGTCTACGGTACAGTTGGCAGAAATGTACCTCAGGCAATTGTCAGGCTTCATGGGATGCCGGTCAGTATCACCTCAGACAGGGATTTAAGATTCATATCACACTTTTGGCGTAGCCTGAAAGAGAGTTTGGGAACTCACCTTCAGTTTAGCTCAGCTTATCTCCCGCAGACAGATGGCCAGTCGTAACGCACAATCCAGACTCTTGAAGATATGTTGAGATCTTGTACCCTTGACTTTGGTGGTTCATGGGAAGATCACCTGCACCTGGTAGAATTCTCCTACAACAATAGTTACCAGGCCAGTATCCAGATGGCACCTTTTAAGGCCTTATATGGCAGAAAGTGCAGATCCCCGTTAGCATAGGACGACATCGGAGAGAGGCAGATGCTTGGTCCAGAAATGATTGCCCAGACAGTTGAAGTGGTCAGAAGGATCAGAGATCGTCTTCGAGTGGCCCAAGATCACCACGATTGGGCTGATGCTCATCGACGTCCCTTAGAGTTTACTATCGGCGACCATGTATTCCTTAGGATCTCGCCTAACCGCGGCGTCATTCGCTTTGGCGTATGGGGAAAGCTTAGTCCTAGGTATATAGGGCCGTTCGATATCCTAGAGCGAGTAGGAGATGTATCCTATCGTCTCGCTCTTCCGTCGTCGCTAAGTGAGGTGCATGATGCATGATGTATTCCATGTGTCCCAATTACGATGGTATATTCCGGACCCGAGCCATATCCTGGACTATTCGAATTGGTTGATGGTACCAACCTTTCGTATGAGGAAAGGCCCGTGTCTATAATGGACCGAAGAGAAAGATACTCAAGAACAAGACTATTAGTTTAGTCCGTGTTGCTTGGGGTCATCACTCTCTAGGTGAGTCAATGTGGGAGCGTGAGGACGACATCCGATCGCGATATCACGACGTTTGACTCGTCAGGTATAATGTCTTTCTTATGCCTTATACTTTCCATCTCTTGCTTGCATGTATGATTGTTTGATTGTTTGCTTAGTGTAGCTTATTTGTGGGTAGTATAGCTGGCTCTTACATCTCTAAGCATCTTGATTTAAATTTGAGAACAGAATTCTTTTAAGGTGGGTAGAGTTGTAATGCCCGTATTTCGAATACATTTTTAATTAGGCTTATATGTATTTCGGACTTGTATTTATTTTCTCGGGTTTTGCCCTGTAATTGTGTTTTGGCTTAACTTGCGGATTTTCGTTTTCTCGTAAATTGAGTTTTTGGACCTGGCATTTTATTTTGTGGAGAAGGAATTGGCATGGTTTGGTTTAGTATGCATTGGACCACACTTAGCTAACCTCCACCCTCAACACAACATACCCTCCCTCATTAAAATCCCACCTAACTTTCTCTCTCCTCATAACTTCCATTAATTTCTTTATCATCTTCTTCTTTCCTCCACACAACACCCAACCTCCATAGGCAAGTGCACCTTGCCACCACATAAGAACCCTATTTTATTTGTTTATTAGCTAGATTAGGCCATGGTGAACATTAGAACTTGGCATTTTGTGATTTGGAGCTTCCATTTTTTTAGATCTAAGTTTTAACCATTTTCGGATTTTCTTGGTTTTGATCTATTAAACTTGGATTTTTCCTTATTTTGAGGCTTCCATGTAGAAGATAATTCAATTTTACACAAGTTAGAACTTTGAAAATCCAAATTTGGTTTTGTTTTGGCTAAGTTATGAAGATTGGAAATTTGGAGTTCTTGGGGTCTTCCTCTCGGCTTGGTGGAGAAGATGATCCTCGGCCAGCGCTCTTTAGCGCATGGCCGAACTGCGCTAACTCCTCGGCCAGCGCTTTGCGCTGGGCTGACCCGTGCTGGCGCTCTTTAGCTCCAGCGCCTTCCTTCCATTGGCGCACTTGACCGTTGCGCAGCTCGCTCCCTAGCGCGCTTGACCTCAGCGTAACCCAATTTCCTTCGCAGCTCACATCCTGCGCAGCTCACTCCCTGCGGCTTGTCTCCCACAACCCAATTCTAGCGCAGCTCAACCCTGCGCAGCTCGCTCCCAGCGCAACCCGACCCAGCGCAAGCCGACCCTAGCAACCCAACATCAGCGTAGTTCATTCCGGCGCAGTCCTTTTCCCAGCGCAATCTGATCCCCAGCGCAACCTGTTACCCATGGTGATTTGGTTTTACTTCCTTGGACTTGGCTACTCTTTTGTGGATTGGAGTTTTGAGATTTTGTTTCACAACACGACTGTCTTGACCCAACATGACCTGGCACGGTTTTCGGTGTTTTGCTTTTGACTAGTACGCTTTCGTGAATTTTGTGATTTATGATCCTAGTGCTTTCTGATCTTCTTGATAGTGACCCGATGGGGTGCGCTCTTAACTTGTGACCTGTGATCCATGATTAATCTTTGCAACTGGATAACTTGATAGTGGCCCGTGGCGGCGCACTCCTGACTTGTAACTCGTAACCTGTAACTAGTAACTTGACTTGACTTGATGCTGTTGCGATGGCTATCTTGACTCGTATAACCAACTCTGACTCCGTGGGTGTTCATTCTTGTTGTTTTGTGTAATCCACTTGTCTTGTCTTGTCTTGTCTTGCATCATGTCTAGGAAGTGACTCCCTGGTTACCACGGTCAGGGATTCGTACAGAATATGGATTAGCTAATGACTAGATCAAACTATGTCATGGAGAATTTCCAGTCACAGGCAATCTCATTATCTGGGCGCTTTAATGAACTTGTAGCCTGCCGACGAGTAGGGCACATTTCCAGCACACTGTCATGTGTTGCACCCTCTAAGTCACCTAAGGGTATATGTCTCCTGGGCAATGTACCCAACCATACTCTCAACCCGCGGAAGGATAACTGGATCGTCTGCAGGGCTTGGACTGGGAAGTTCTCATTTGCATCTTGTTAGTAATTAGGCTTGTGATAACCCTAGTTAGTTAAGTAGTAAGCGTAGTATTTGCTTGGCCGCTTGTGAATGGATGGTGTCCAGCCTTGTCTAAGTCTCGTCTAGTCCCTGTACCTGGTACTCCTGTACATGATTGTTTTACTTATCTTTAATAATAAATGGGTAGAGACATAGTGCTATTCAGGCGAAGGGTTACAACCCCGGTCCTTGTTGGTTTACGGGTTGTAATCTGGCTCCCGAAATGGTTCCACGTCCCTAGTCGTTTATTGTCCTGCTGTACTCTGTATTACTTGTACTTTTCTTCCATTTTTTATGTTCTGATATGCTGGCTTTTGTTCTTATTTCGTGGCCTCCTTGTGGCACTTTCTCTTTCTGGGGTTTGACTCAGCTGGTTTTGTGTGGCCAGATTTCGAAGCAGCACCCGAGGATCTACCGAGCCTCCAGCCCAATGGTGGCGACTAGAAGGAACCAGGGCTACGAGTGGGTTTTCCATTTTGCTTCGCTCCTACGTTGTAAAATTATTCTTTTGAGGCGTTTAGCCGACGAGCACCTGTTAGCTCGATGCATATTTACTTACTGTCTGCCTACGGGCTGTAAACATGATTAACAAATCCTAGGGTTGATCATGTATGACTTAACTCTGCTAGTCCTCGCATTTTGTATGACTAGCTTCATGATCAGCTGAATATGTAATATTTGGGACGCCTTTTATTGTATATTTGGTGGTCTAACATCTTGTAACTATATTACTTGTTTGAGATTGAGACAATAGGCTTGACCTTAAGAGACCGTTGGCTTGTAGTAAACCCTCATATCTAGACAGCCGTGACCGTATAGCGAGGTGGATTCCATTTCAATATACGTAGCTGGCTATGTATGCCCCCGCTCTCCAGTATTCTGGTTCTGGGGCGTCACAGTAAGATCTCCGTCGCTAGTTATGTAATCCGATCATAGCAAGCTTGTGGCAAGTTAAAATCGGACTTTATGTTTAACAACCGCATCGTCACTGACAGTACGGAATGAGTCTCACAATCAGGATGTAGAGGAGTATCTACATCCTGAAACATATCATAGAACTTCTTCGTCTCGGGATTAGGATCCTCCGGATCAAAATTAGGCCCTGCCGCATCTTACACCATATCTCGTGCACGATTCTGCAGGTCTTCATAATCAACAGAGCATCCGTCATCCATGAAAATCCGTTGCAACATTTTCGTCAAAAGCATAAGTAGCAGCATTCGCAACATGTCTTTCTGCATATAGTTCACCTTGCGATGACCATATGCAGTATCACATACGAAACCCTTACGGGTTAAATGATCTCTCACAGTCACCACTTCTTCGTAATGTCTATTGCGAATTACCACATGGACAATTAATTTTGTTACCATCATGTATTGAGCTTTGCTCATGGAATACTTAAGAAACACTTCCACGCCTGCCTGAAAATCGTCACTCATACCTATTCTGCTCTCGTGTTGTCGTTTGTATATCCATGTACGATCAAAGAAGTAATGATCCATCACAGATTGGATGTGAAAATCTGTATCCTAAGACAAACAGAATTACTATGTGTCACGCCCCAGAACCAGAATACTAGCAAGTAGGGACGGACCAGGCCAGCTACGTATACCAAAGTACTCCAGTACTCCGAAACAACGTATAAGCTGTATAGATGGGGGTTACTACTACAAGCCAACAGTCTATCCTAGGTTAAGCAATCCTAGGTATCTCTATCACAGGCAGTAAACAATGTACAAGAAGTAATATCAACTAGAATATAAAATAGTAAAGCGTCCCAAACTATCATATATCAATGATCATGAAGCTAGTAATACAGAATGAAGACTAGCTAGAGTAATTGTCATGCCCCAGTACCGAAATACGGAGACGGACTAGGCCAGCTACTCATATGAGGTATACAAACGTCATACGGCGATCGTGGCTGTCGAGAGACAAGGGGGTGTATGCTACATTCAAGTCTCCTGTGGTCACACCGAACAGCTATGTCTCAATCATTCAAAGCAAAAAATATTAATTAATGAGCATATAAAATAAAGCAGTAAGGGTCCCTGACGCTTCATGAAAATGATCATGGGGATTAGCTTTATAAGTTAGCTAGCCCAGAAAGTCATAGGTACAAAATTGTATTCATCTACAGTCTGATTTAATTATAATTATGCAAAGACAAAATCTAGATTAGACGGCTAAACAGGTGCCGGTGGCTAAACGCCAGAAAAGTAAGATACTAGAGTGGTGGAGAAGAAACCCACCGAGTCCCCCGCCAGTCATGCTCCTAGTATGCACCATTGACGTCAGGGAAGAAGTTCGGATCCTCAGGCTCTGCTACGTGATCTGGCCAAACAAAACCAGCGGGGTCAGCCCCGAATAGCAAGTACCACAAGGGAGCACAAAAGAGTGAGATAAAACCTAGGCATAATAGTGGTAATAATATGCTTCCAGTCGTAACCGGTCCACAGCCTGCCCGAGCACGATAGACCAACCCAACAACCAACAAGGACATGGGTTGGACCACGCGCCATGACAGTCCATGTCCTTGTCTACTAACGGAAGGCTCAAGCACAGTCAAGTCGTTTTTCAAGCGGCCATTCATTCATGTGGCTTTCTATATTTGGCAGAGTTATCCCCACGATACTAATTAAAAGGAATCCTCAGATCGTGTCAACCCAGCAGGGCTAGCCAAACCATAAGACATATAACACTTTGATTATGCACCAGTCCCCCGGAGGGCTACCGTGCTAAAACATTTAACACATAGCTCGTAGGAGTCGGATATAGCCATCCGCTATAGGCGAATGAAACCATATCCGTGGCGGCCAACCCGACACGTCAGGTCTGGGCCTGGGTGGCTAGTATGGCACGATCTCGGGATTCTTTCCACCCAATGCATCTACCAAGTTAATTGCCTAGTTAATCCCTAGGTTATACTCAATGTTCACATGTCGTGGTCACATGTTCACTCCTCTAGATGTCGTACATTGTACGAGTACCCCAAGAAGGGATCCGTACTGGCTCAAGGAGTCATACGTATATACCCCCTTATTGGTGTAATGCAACACACAACACATACCACATCATTGCTACCGACCATTTGCTATGTAAATGTGGACTCTTGGAAGTACTGGCAGGTCTCACGTAGGAACACTTAGCGCATAGGATAGCACCTCGGTGCTCACATAGATTGTACCTCAGTACACCCGTAGGATTATCCAGCCATCACATGAGTAGTCAGATTAGAAATGAGGAGTAAGACACATAGGAACCTGCGGCTGAGGCTCATGCGGCCAGACTACATGCGGTCGGGAAATAAAGTCCGCATGACTTCATGCGGCTCGGGAAAGCGGGCCCTTACGGCTGCTAAAGCTTATGCGGCCAACTGCCATGCGGCTAGAAGAATGAGCTCATGCGGCTGGATAACGCGGGCGCATGGGCTCAGGACGAACGGGACACATGCGGCTCCAGCAGCATATGCGGCTGGAGAGTGAATCTTATGCCAAGAACCAACAAACATATGCGACAAGGTTTCATGCGGCTAAGGCCTATGCGGCAAGGAAGGGAATGGCTCATGCGGCTCAGAGAACCGGGCTTATGCGGCCAGGGAAAAACCAAGTCCAAGCGGCCAGGGTTAAGGAGT
Source organism: Iris pallida (assembly GCA_029216955.1). Taxonomy (NCBI): domain Eukaryota; kingdom Viridiplantae; phylum Streptophyta; class Magnoliopsida; order Asparagales; family Iridaceae; genus Iris; species Iris pallida. The sequence goes on along the minus strand of JANAVB010019198.1, from coordinate 5,978,024 downwards.
CTTATGCGGCTGAAGAAAGTATGGGCATATGCGGCCAGGGAGAAAGCACATGCGGCTGGGAGATGACAGGCGCATGCGGCTGGGGAAATGCGAGCGTACGCGGCTCAGTCAAACATGCAGCTAAGGGAACTCATGCGGCTGAAGGAACAGAAGTTCATGCGGCTACTGAATTTGCGGCTGCGAAAGGCTCCTGCGGCTGCAAGCTGGTTTATGCAGCCGGAGAAGCTTATGCGGCTGGAAAGCTTATGCGGCTGCGAAAGCTTATGCGGCTGCGAAAGCCCATGCGGCTGCAGGGACTGTTCATCATCCCTGTCAAAATCAGCACAGACGAACCTAGGAGGTGTCCAAATATTGTTTTGGCCATAACATCCTCAAAACAAGTCAAATCTAACTTTGCAAAGGTTAAAATTGTGTAGAATCAAATTTCCAACAACATAGGACTATTGGTTTTCGAAAATAGCCAAGTTTGATAGATCAAAACCATGAAAACCCATGAAACCCTAGTTTTAAGAACTCAATCTACACGAATCTAGCCATTAAAATCAAAATCTCCAAGAACTAAACTTGTAGAGAATGAAGAGAAGAACATTATAGGCAAATAATACCAAAGAAAAATCAAAAATGAGAAATGCACAAATCTTCACTTTTGAGCAAGTTGTACTTGCCTATGGGTAGTGGTTGAGGGAAATAAATGAAAGAGTGAATGAGGAGAGAGAGTGAGGAAGAGAATATAAATAGGGGTTGGCTTAAGAAAAGCCTAATCCCTAATCTCTATCCATTCCACTAATGATAAGGTTAAAAGCTACATGCAACCATTAATAAATATACAGAATTATACATATGCTAAATACAGATACCGTATACATAATCCATCAAGAATACGTATATCGGGATCGGGGAGTGACAGTAATAGTCATACATGATAATCTCTAGCTATATTCTGGAATAATGTAAATCATGTTCTAGCCAGTAGGCTAAATGTCAAGTCCAAGACACGAGCTAAACACGTGCTCGGAGGCTAAACGCCACAAAATATAATGTACATAACTAGTGAAGAATAAAATAGAAAACCCACTATGGTACTCTGGTGCTCCGAGTTGTCACCGTCGAGTAGATGGTACGAAAGATCCTCCGGGCTCTTCTATCAAATCTGGCCAAATAAAACCAGTGGGGTCAGACCCCCAATAGAAGTACCACAAAGGAAGCCAAAGTATGAACTAAAACCAACATACAAATCAAACAATGGATAGAGACAGAATTAAGTAAATCAAATCGAGACTAGTGCGCTACCAATGCACTTATCCCAAGAATAGGAAAGACAATAAGTAGAGCAACGTGTAGCATAAAGTAAACGACATGTGATATAATGTAAATGTGTACATGTAAGGAAAAGGAAGCATGTGAACATGAAAGATAAACTAGTCATGTGAGCATGTTAAGTAGACGGGACATGTGAGCATGTTAGATAACTGGAACATGTGAGCATGTTAGGTAACTGGAGCATGTGAGCATGATAGGTAACTAGAGTATGTGAGATACTATATAGAATGACAAATGATAAGATGACTTAGAAACTAATCAGGAACCCAAGTTACAACCCGTAAACCAAACAAGGACCAGGTTGTAACCCTTCTTCTGAAATAAAATTTAGTATATAATCATTTACCGGCAAAAGTAAAGCATAAACAAAGATGTACTAAAAATAAACAAATCGGACACTGCCTAGACAAACTAGACTAGACTGGACTCTACAATAATCACGGCCAAGCAATGAGTACGACTTTATACATTAGCTAACTAGGGTTATCACAATCCTAATTACTAACAAATGCAAGTTTGAGAAATCTAAGTCCAGCTACCTGCCTGCTGCTACCTGAATGATCCAAGCCAAAAGAAACAAGTATAGCAGACACACTGCAGTAAGATACATGTGTCCTAAGGAGGTGCCCCACTCGACGGTGTGCTAGAAGTGTGCTCATCCTGACAGATAGCTCCAAATCCTATGTATATATATATATATATAAGACCAAGACCAAAGGGGCAACAGGTAAGCGGGAAATTCTCCAATGATCTAGGTAATCAAGCGAGTTGTTTAGTCCTTAACCTTTTCTTGTTAGATTCTGGGTGTGGCATTCCACAGAATCCATCCTAGACATGAGACATGCAAGACTGGACAAGACAAGCAAGATTGTGCACTATAACAAGCCACAACAAGACATGACAATATCAAGACAAGAGTGCGCTACGACGATCCACTATCAAAGAGCTAGACATGTACTAGAATAAAGAGTGCGCCATAACAGGCCACTATCATGTAAGCAAAGAATGACATGTATCATGAGTATGCCACGACGAGCCACTATCTAGTAAGCGAAGAAGGCATGGCAACAATTATCATAGCTTGTAAGAAAGAATCTATCAAAAGACATATCATGGCATGTGGAAAAGAATAATTAAAGCTAAGTACATTTCATAGAAGAATGATTGAACATGTGCTAGTGTCAAGTGTATATAGGGTGTATAATCATTCTCTAACTATGCAAGATCATCTTATCATGTTAAAAAATCATTATAGTCGAAGATAATATCAAAAAAGGACAAAAACAGGCAGAAACGGACAAAAATAGACAAAAAGCCTAAAACGGCATATCGATGGTATACGGCGGTATACCGACGGCATTCCGGCCTAAAGACAGAAAATTTCTTGTACAAAATCGGCATACCTTTGGTATACTATGGTATACAGTCGGAATTTCGATCTTCCAAACAGCAACAAAATCCAGATTTTTGCCTAAACTTGTTTCGGCCATAAAAACTTTATTTTAAATCGAAATTCGGATTTTTAAAATTCAAAATTGCATAGAATTGAATTCTCTACAACATGGAAGTATTATTTTTCACAAATCAAAACATTCGATAGATCAATACCTCAAAATACTCCAAAAATAGGTTCTCGGGATACCAAAACGGGTTCGATATCCACCAAACTCAAAATCATGATATACAAACTATATAGGGCATCATATATGCATATGTGACCAAGATCTATGATGGTAGCACCAGTATCTCTCTTGATATTGAGTTTTCTACTAAGTCAATGTTAGATTTTAACAGAAAATCAGGAACTAGTTCTAACCAAATTTAGAAACATGCATATAGACGAGAATCACAAGGAAAATATTTTTAAAAAAATGAGTTTAGAAAATTCTAAGCATTTAACACCAAGAAAAATAAAAATGACAACAAAATAATATGGTTCATGGATGTGGCAAGTTGTACTTGCCTAGGTTAAGCTCCAAGCATAATCTTCTACTCCACCACCAAGAGGGTACGAAACCACACTCTAGACCTCAAGGCCAAGCCTTCCTAAGCACTTGAGGAAGAGAAATAAAAGTGAAAAGGAAGGAAGAAGAGTGAAAGGAGGATAGAGAAGAAATAAAAGGGTATATATAGAGAGAATTAATCTTGACCATCGGATGGTGATCCATGTCAAGGTCTAGGTCAATCATGGCCATTCAAACAAAACCAAATATCCAATGGGTAATAGGGTGCGTCTACACTATTCATGAAAATAACTAAATACTATTCATCAAAATATCCAAAATACTATTCACGAAAATATCGAAAATACTATTCATAAAATATCAAAATCGAAAATCTAAAATGTGGAAAATCTGTCTAGACGGTATGCCATCGATATACACCGGTATACTGACGGTATGCCGGCCAAGGAGAAATTCTATAAGTTGGAAAATTTTAAAGCATTATGAAAATCAAAAATACGAAATATACTACAAAATACGTATCGGTATATAAATAATGATACTGTGAGACGAGTCTCATACTATGTAATCATGCACTCACCAATAACCGGATGTAACTGAGTCCGGGGGTACTCCGGGGACCACCGTACAGTAACTGGTAGATCCGCTGGTATATGCTGGATGTACTTAGTATCGACCGTATTAGATTAGTATCGGTCTATCGGTTTGGTATAGTATCAGATTGGTATTGGCCTTAGCAAATTGGTATCGTCCTATCTGATATATATGTATCGGCCGTATAGCTAGGATTCGTATTGGCCATATCGATTCATAATAGACGTATCCGATAGGTATCGGCCGTGTCAGATTAGTATCGACCGTATTGGATTAGTATTGTGAAGGTTTAGTAACAACTGTACTTGGATTTCTCTCTTTTCGAGCTAGAATACCATTGTAAGAGAGTCACGAGAGCGTAAAAATCTACTAAATTATGTTTACGAGAGTGATTGGCCAGTTACAGTAACATAGCTCGAGAGAGTGACTGGCCAATTACTTCCATAAACATCAATATTTAGGAGATTTTTTACGCTCCCGTGACTCTCTTGCAATGGTAATCTAGCTCGAGAAGAGAGAAATCCAAGTACAGTTGTTACTAAACCTTCCACCATACGACTGATACTGTCGATACTAATCCGATATGTCGATACCTATCGGATATGGCCGATACCGAATCGATAAGGCCAATACGAATCCTAGCTATACGTCCGATACATATCGGATAGGACGATACCAATTCGCTAAGACCAATACCAACTGATGGTCGATACTTATAAGTACCTACGGTCGAGAGGTTGACCCGCTGGTACATCCAGTACGATCAACGAAGTAATGATCCATTGTAAATTGGATGTAAAAATCTGTATCCTAAGACAAACTAAACATAATTAGTTCGATACCGATACCGATTTTGATACTCAATGGAATAGTCCGATACCGATACCGATACTGATATCCGTCAAAGGATTCTGGCTCGCTCCACCAACTAAATTTTGGTTTTGGTTTCGGTTTTGGTTTCGGTTTTGGTTTTGGTTTCGATTTGGTTTTGGTTTTGGTTTTGGTTTTGGTTTTGGTTTCGGTTTGGTTTTGGTTTCGATTTGTGTGTGTGTGTGTGTGTGTGTGTGTGTGTATGTGTATGTGTAGGCCAATCTAGGTCAAAGTCAAACTTGGTCAACTCTGGGTCAACCCAAGTCAATATCTAGTCAAACTAGGTCAACAACAAAGCTATCTAGGGTTAATTTGTTAATGGTCAACTATTGGTCAAACTTTGTCAAATTAGCCTATTAGGTTCAATACTAAGTCATTCTAGGTCTATGGCTAGTCAACTAAAGTCACAAGTTCAAATAGCCTATTGGTCAACTATAGGGTCAACTATACTCTAGGCCTATATCCAATATTGGTACAATACATACAAATAGATACATTATACCTTACATTCATTATCTAGATACTTCATACATTATACATATTTATCAATGTATTATATTACTATATACATTATGTATTACATTATCCAGGTTTTATGTTATAAGAAACTTGATTTTCAGTTCATGCATATTCATTACAACCATTAAGTTGTATATATTGATACTTGCATCTCATATTTCATATCATGCATTCATACTCTATTAGATACTTGCATACCTTGTATCAAGTCTCGGTTTGCATCAGAAAATGGTTCTCAGTTCACATTCATCCATCTCAGGTTTTCATAATTTAAACCAACTTAGCATACATTACATTACAAGTGAATTAGAAAGGGGGAAAAAGGAATGTGAAGGGGGTTGTTCTCAGTTTCAGTTCATATGCATTACATTATTTAGGATACCTACATGCTCATTCATTTCATTCAACATTTACATGTTTACATATCATGTATGTAAAAAGAGGGAAAATGAAATAAAATGGAAGGGAAAATGGGACAATGGACTGAAGCAAATTTATCAAACCAATCTCAGGTTTGCATACATTCTCAGTACAGTGCATACATTTTATACATATCTTGCAAATGTAAGGAGGATATATATCATATATCATGTTCATATTATAATTACCTACATGCTCACAGTTCAGTTTAAGTTTTCTGAACTCAGGTATTGAGAATGAAAATGTGACAGTGAATAAATTCAATATGTTAAGCTAATTTCAGTTCATGCATCATACAGTTCACATCAAAACTCAACAATTTAATCTCAAAATCAAACTCAATTCAAATGTTTTGAAAACTAAAACAAACACATCAGTAAAACCCTAGGAATCTAAACATCATTAACATTACCCTCCCCCCCCTGCGGCCTCCCCCACCCCCGGGCCCCCTCGACCCCCCCTCCACCCCCACGGCCTCCCACCACAGCCGACCACCCCCCCACCACGTCTCCCCTCCCCCCCCTCCCCACCGCCGGCTACCTCCGCCCCCCCACCCCCGCGGCCTCCATCCCCCCTACGACCTCCTACCACAGCCGACCACCCACCCCCACCACGGCTTCCCTCTGCCCCCACCCCACCGCCGGCTACCTCCGCCCCGCCCTCCCCCCCCGCCGTAGTCGCCACAACCCCAAAAGAGAGAGAGAGTTCGACTGAATTCCTCCCCCCCCCGTCGGTTCAATTTAAGTTAGGACTGGCAATTTAGACACGGACTGTCGACGGATATCCGTCACTAAGTAGTCATAAATTTCTCACAAATTTTTATATATTTTTCGCTAGCTGAGTGACTACGTAGCGACGGCTGTAGGTTCCGTCGCTAAAACTCATCAGCTGGGCGACGGACTATCCGTCGCTACGTAGTCGCCCAATTTTTTGCAATTTTTTTAACATTTTCCCACGCAAATATTGACTAAGGAGTACTACCTAGCGACGGATACATTGTCTGTCGCTACTTCGCCGACGCCGTACCAACGGGTGTGCGACAACTTTTTACCTTAAAATTAAAAAAAATTGCCTGTGATTAGACGGTAAACCGTCAGTATAGAGTCGGGAGTCCGTCGCTACTAGTGACGGACTTAATCCGTCGCTAACAGGCCGTCGCTAAAGCGATAAATTTTTGTAGTAATAGTTGCTTTATCACTTGCCGAATTTATTTCTAGATATCTTTTGTAGAAGGACATGTAATAAATGAAATAGAGGATGTTGTGATTGTTGACAGGTTACGCGATTAGAGCTATGACGAGAGATTGATATATCAATCTTTGATGATTCATAAGGTTTAGACGGTTGACTATCGCTGCTCACACCAGTGTAGGTTGGGAGTAGCATGATTTGCTCCCGATTATTCGGGAATTGGCCGTGATAATTAGCCTAAGCCGCTATCGAATGTGATTCGAACACGGGGACTACGGGGACAATCTAGACATGCGAGTCGTGCTCGTGTCCTCAAAGGTGTGGATGATCCGGCCGAGTTGTCCAATACGGGTTTTAGCCTGGTATCAAACTAAAGTATCTTAAGTTCTCATCATCACAGTTATACTATTATTTTATACTACTCACAGTTATACATTTATATTTACAGTTACAAAAATAACTAAAAATAATTTAAATCCATCAGTAGGGCACGAGCCATCGATTGGCAAGGTGTACTTACCTTGGCGCTCGGCTAGATATGCAAGTCTTCGACAGTCTGGATCCAAGCTTTCATGTCCATCGGGTCCTCATGATACACAATTAAACAATCGGTAGAATTAAATAATAAAAAACTGAAGAAAATCATAAAGGATGGCAGGAGGTTATACCGTGTGGGTTTGCAAGCAGTACAGGGATTCTGGTACAAAAAGCAAATTGATTCGAGCACTCAAATCGAAACGTGCACATAAATCGAGGCATGTACAAGATTAAAAATATAAATATTGAGACGAACAAAAAATAGAATAAGTAATCAAGACGTGCACGAAGTTCTAAGGATCATGAATATTTAGAGGACATACGAATCAATATTGTACGCAAATCGAGGCATGTGCACAAATCGAGACGGTACGAGATTCAAGAGAGCATGCAAATCGAAAAAACACACAAACGGTACGTGCATGCAAATCGATGCAGCACGGATCACAATGTAGGCACAAAGGCTGAGACACAAAAGTCGAGACGATGCACAAACCGAGATGGCATGATACCCAAGGCTACGATACTCTCCGTTTCGATCGCTTCTGAGTCTCTTGGGTTCTTGACCAGACTGACGCTCAGTTTCAGCTTGAGGTCTTAAACTTCTCGAACACTTATCTTACGATACACAAATGTGTACTTTGAGAAGTGTCGATGAAAACTTCATCTTGGCTTTTATTGAGAATTTCTAGAAGTCATAAATATTTGAGTATACCAACTCCAGAAGATCTGTACTTCGGTTCAATCGTCTGAGCAGCTTATTGACAATCATTGTTTATGCGCAGACTTCACATTCTTCCACCTCCTTATCCCTATATTTATAGATAAGACCTAGACTAGACATTTTTAGTGTCATTATATTGCACATGTCCTAGTCTATCATGCCACAACTCAATAAAAAATTATATTAACATTATCAAAAGGAGTTATAAGCAGAATTTTGAACATTCCTTCGATGTTGAAAGCCATTCGAAGCATGATCCTTCCCATGTCATCACCATCTATTCAGCTTAGATGTTTATCTTAAGTCTGCATGGTATCATAGACTTCCTGACATCGGGTCCTTGAAAATCACTGGTACATGCTGCACGTAGTCCAGGGTAGTGACTTTTTGGAACTCAAAGCACCACTTGCTCAATCTTCCAAACTTTTACTTGAGACTTGTTTGCCATCGAGACCTTCTTTAAAGATAGGCTTATCCTAGGTGAACAGCTCATTCTTAGAGCACATGTAGCCAGCTGCACCAGTATCTACCCACCAGTCAGCAACCACGCAAGATGACTCAACCTGTACAATCGTAGCAACTAAGATAAATAATTATAACAACCATGTTAATCTATACTTGATATTTTATTTTGGAATTGGATCTGCAATCCTCACTCAAATTGTCCTTCATGCCATAGTTGTAACAACTTGTCAAGCTTGGGCTTAAATAAATTGTTTGCATGTTTGTTATTACACTCCTAGAGATCCTATGCGCCTATACAGCGAAACACTGTGCATAATTGAAGCAAAACCTATGCACCATTTGAGCGAAACCTATGTGCATAATCCGAACAAACCCATGCACATAATCCGAATGAAACCTATGCGCATAACACGAAAAGAATGCATGCGCTTAATTTGAACAGAACCCATGCACAAAATCAGCTGCGTATATCCAGTCGTGAAGAGACTATATACAGATACAGCAACGTAGAGGCCATGCGAATATACTACTGTGCATAAGCCTGTGTTGTACCATGCACAGATACTGTCGCACAAATGTTAGCACGTAGAGGCTGCCACATAATGAGTCATGCGCACAAATGTCTTGGTCTTCTTCTCATTTGTCTTGAGATTCTTCTTGAGAAGTTGCAATCTCCATGCACTAGCAGCGTATTCCATCTGTCATGTTCTGTGAATCATCCATTCTGGATATGTTGACTCAACACTCAAGCCAACATTTGGGAAAGGGTTTCTTCCTTATCTAAACGTTGAAGTGTTGTCTGTCAAACTTCTCAAGTTTGTTAAAACTTGTATCGAGAAGACTTGTACCAAAGTTCTCCATCTTATTCAGGTTCTTACTTTCAGATTGTTAGCCCCGAGGTAGATCAAAGATGGATCATATGGGCTAGGAATAGAGATTCACGTAAGACATTACAGTATGTTATATATTTAATCCTAATGTTGTTGTCCAGGCCTAAATTCACGCAAGAAACTTGCTCCCTGGAAGAACTCGTTTCCAACGAAGTTTGCTAAAATCAGACTACAAACTGACAATAAGCAATCACATTCTTCCTTGCAAACACAGTTGCAATTGAGATATAACGTATTACAAAATAGAACCGTTCTTTCTTGCAAACGTTGTTATAATTGAGATATAATGCTTACAAGTAGAAGAATGAAGGAGAACAATTTAGAATAAAATTATTCTTGCTGGGTGGTGAAGACCACAGTTGCTCAAAGAAAGATTAGTACTATAGTGAAGGATGGAAACCTCATCTCTCACCCTGGCCGATGTGTGACTAAAATACCAACTCCCAAAATAATTGAATTGAATATCTAATTTTGCAGTCAGCACAAATGCGCACAGCTTGCACATACCAGGATAGTCGCATACACGTATACGTGCAACAACATAGCAGTGTGGCAGACCATGCGAGCATATGCATAGTAGCGCATAGCCCATAGAAGCACCCGGCATAGTCCACACATGCACGCAATATTCAACTCGCACAGATGGACCCGTGCATAGCCCGCACATGCAACTCGCGTATAAAATAAACACAACATATCTGCACAAGGTTCCGATGCATACTTAGAAATGCACCACTTTGTGCCCTTCGTCCGAGTCACTAAGCACCTACGGGGCTTAGATCCTATGAGAGTTTTGACAAAATTAAAGAATGTTCCTTTGATGTTTAAACTAGAACCCTCTAGAAAAATTACTCTACTTGGACCACCATACCCATTGTACATCTAACAATATAATGAATGACTATATATTGGAATATACACTTTGGTAATTTTTCAATGTGGGACTAAAGTTTCTAAAACCAAGTTGGAAAACCCAACAACAACAAAACATCTTATGCAAGCAGGCTCTTCCTACTCTCCATACTCTTTCCAAAAAATGGAGAACTACTTACGGGTGTTAACGGATGCTTATTGGTACGGATAGAAAAATTTTATCTTTTTTTTAATATCCGAATTCGATCCAATAACGGACGAATATTTCTTTTGACACTTCGAATTCAAATCCATTTAGTTTAATGAATATCGAATAAAATATCCAATATGCTAAAAGAAATTCAAATCTACCTAGTCTCTTGTTATTATCCGACTATCAGAAATATTAAAATTTTAGTTATTATCCGAATGTTCTAAATCCAAAATATTCAAAACTTTATAAAGTATGATAATATTTACAATCCATCCATAACATAAATATTAATGAAAATGGAGATAACCAAATTAAAAAATAATATACAGAGACCAATTTCCAAATCTGAGTAGATAGTTACACAAATTGAGAAATCAAAGAGAAAAAGTCTCCAAAAAAATGTGATAATATCTTCTTCAATCAGAAGAGTATTTTTTGATGGAGTATCTCATCTTTATATAAAGTGGAGATGGAGAAGAAGATGAGAAAAAAATCTGAAAGATGAAACTCATTGAACTCTGAAGTCACATATCAGATGGAGAAGAAGATGAGAATAAATCTTAATGAAAAGTATCCAACCCAGCTGGCCAGATGTATCACCTATGACCTACCCTAATCACCTGTGACCCATCCCAAGCCTTTTAATCATCCCTTAACCATTGGAACTTGGATTTTGAAAAGAGAATAATCAATAGAGTTGGAACTCTAGAGTAATTAAAATTATTTAATATAAAAAGGAGTTAGAGAGTGATAAAGATTAATATCCCCCACCCAGGCTCCAAAAGCAAGTTGGCCCTTTGAACCTTTGTCACGACCCACCCCAATATACTGGGTCCAGTCGGATCATGCCCAGCCTGCACCGTTGTGAGACGGCGGCAGTAAGCTGTATCAAGCAGTAGTAACACAAGCAAATAATTCTAAAATGCGAGAATAAAAACATTTAATTGAACTTTGAAATTAAAGCTAAAATGTCTAGATGAAATACACACAAGCAAGTAAATATTTAGTTAATACAATTATTTCTTTATTACAACTGAAAAACAGGAAAGCTAAGCTACACACACAACTAGAAATCCTGGGCTCCCTGGTCAGGTTCGACTACCTCTTTAGAACTCGGATCGAGTTCATAGTAGGAACTAAAGGCGAGCTCCTCGTCTTTGCAATCACCTAAATTATTGGTCTCCAGTCAGGAGGGAGCAAGAATATACATCCACATCTAGCATTTTAATTAATAATAAATGATGCAAGGGCAATTTAAAAGCATTATTATATTTTTCTAGATAATGATAAAGAATCATCAGGGCAATAAAATCTCAACAGCTACAATGATGCAATCTACAATAATTCAATAGTGATTTGAGCATATAACAGATCTATGACCGGCTGGTAGATTCAATGTACATACTAACATTTTGGCCAAATAGTAGTATACAATATAGCTCAACCCGCTGTGCATTAGAGGTTAGCATGAAAGAGGCAATATTAGTAACATGGCTTTGGTCACAGTTGCTATACTACTCCCCTAATCCCCGAGTCAATGAAGCAATCAATTTAGAGTCCGAGAGGGACCCCGAGAATTAGTGTCGATACAATATATAGTCCTATTGATGCAGCATATTTAATTATTAAATAAAATATGAATAATGAAACTTGCCTTGGGTTTTTTCGGTGTTGTAGGTGACGACAGGAAGTTCAGTTTAAGTCCCGAAACTGAATCCTACATTAGCGAAATATGACTTAGTTACCAAACTAAGGTTGCTACAATTCTAATTAAAACTTATTATTGATACGATAACGTCTAGACTCTAAAATCACTGATAGTTTTAATAAAGCAAGGGTAAATTGCAAAAAATCCCTCGTTAAATTTGTACATTTTGCTTAGAAAGACCTTTTAGTCAAATTTAGCAGATAAAGATCCCTGCAATCTATGACTCGCTCAAAAAGTTCCATACCGTCTGTTGACCATTAGCTTTGACCGTTAATGATATTTTAAAATAAAATAAATAATAATAATACCTAAACTACCCTCCCTCCCTCCCCACCAGCCCCCCTTCTCCTCCTCCCCCTTCTCCTCCTTCCCTTAGACCCGTCCTCACTCTGGCCAACCCCCTCCTCACTCCGGCCAGCAACCCTCCTCCTCCTCCCGCCCCCCTCAGCCCCCCTCCTCACTCCGGCCAGCCCCCCTCCTTCCTCACTCCGGCCAGGCCCCCTCCTCCTCCTTTCCGCCCCTTAGCCCCCTCCTCCTCCGCCGCCCCCCTAGCCCCCTCCTCACTCGAGCCAGCCCCCCTCAGCCCCCTCCTCCTCCTTCCCGCCCCCCTCAGCCCCCTCCTCAATCCGGCCAGCCCCCCTTCTCCTCATCCTCACCTCCCTCTTCCTCCTCCTCCTCCTCCTCCTCCTCCTCCTCCTCCTCCCGGCGTCTCCTTCCCGCCCCCTCCTCCTCTCCCTGCACCACCGGAGAGAGGGGGGAGAGAGTGGATGAGGGGTAAAATGGTCATTACATATCCCACTTAACAGCAGTTAACAAAAGAGGACAAAATGAGCAGATTTCAGACTTTTATGAATTTTAAGAGCATGGGGTCTTTTAGTGCAAAAAGCGAAAATCTAACGAGGGATTTTTGCACTTTACCCATAAAGCAATTATTTAATTATAAAAATATTTTAGAGAACTCTAGGTGAGTAATATAAGAAAAATACAATTTTAATAATAAAATAATAAAACTTTTTTCTTTTAAAAGAGAAATATCATTAATTTATTTAATAATAAATTCGTGATAATTTTATAGATATTTTGATTATGAAGATAATTTATGTGAAAATATTTTTTACTAATTTTTTAGCAAAGTATATATATAATTAGCTACTACTAAATAAACAGACTTTTAAGTAATTAATTAATTTTTTAGTAACTTGAAAATTACTATTTTAATTAAAATAGATAAATAGATGTTTATAGGTAGAACTTATACAAATATACTTTTTGGTAATGAAAACCATTTTGGGAATTAAATAACATTTTATCCATAATAGGCAATAGATAGATTAAATTAAAACTAATATCTTTGCCTATATTTTCTTATAAAAATAGACTTTTGGTATGAAACTAGTTTTGAAACTAATTTAATATTTTATTTAGGTAAGATTAATGGTAACATTTTAATAATACTCTTAAGTTTAGAATAACGTGATTTTCTACGATAATCGTTATAAAAAATGCTTAGTTAACCATTCTACAATAATCATTAAATCTAATAAATTACTAGTTAATCTAACAATTATATAACGACATTATTATTATTAATAATAACCTAACCATGATGCACTGATTGATTTAATAAGCCTAATAACAAACACAAGCCTAAATTAGGAAACTAATTATCCCGGAATTGACAGAGCTTTATTCTGTCAATTCCGGTCGGACAGAAATTGGGTTTCACATTCTGGAATTTATACGGAGGGTTCAGGGGCATACCGAAAGGTTGGATGTCACGCCCCGCTTCCTTAGGAGCGATCGTCCTCGCTAAGGCATGATGCCGCACGAGACTAAGTTGCTTTCGTACAAGGCCAAGTCCAGAAACGGCCGATTTGAGCTAGGCCACATGTAATGCCCCAGAACCAGAATACTGGAGAGCGGGGCATACATAGCCAGCTACATATATTAAAGTGCAACCCACCTTGCTATACGGTCATGGCTGTCTAGATACATGAGGGTTTAACTACAATCCATCAGTCTCCTATGGTCATGAACAAGCCTAGTGTCTCAATCACAAGCAAGTAGTAGCAGTCACAAGATATTAGAACATCAAATATACAATAGTAAGGTGTCCCATACATTACATATTGGATGATCATGAAGCAAGTCATACAAAATGTGAAGACTAGCAAGAGTTTAGTCATACATGATCAACCCTAGGATTTGTCAATCATGTTATAGCCCGTAGACTGACTGTAAATAAAGGTGCAACCGAGCTAACACGTGCTCGTCGGCTAAACGCCTCAAAAGAATAATTTACAATGAAGTGGGAGAACAAAAGAAATCCACTCGTTGCCAGGGTTACGCCTGGTGGCCACCATCTGGCTGGAAGGTAGGTAGAACCTCTGGAGCTGCTCCGATATCTGGCCACACAAAACCAGCTGGGTCAGACTCCAGAAAGAGCAAGTGCCACAAAGAAGGCTTCACTTAGGAACTAAAACCAGTATATCACAATAGAGTATTAAAGATAAATAATAAATAAAGAACTAATAATAATAGAGATAACAACAGTAAACTGAGTACGAAGAAACCATTCAAGTAACCAGGTCACAACCCTTAAACCAAACAAGGACCGGGGTTGCAGCCCTTCACCTGAATAGAAACCCGTCTCAAATACTATTGGTAAGTAAAACATGATTAGTCTTGGCATAGGGTAAAAATAAGACAATAAACGAAGAGAGGATAAGTAACTGCTCCGGAAGTCAGGTTACAACTCTTAAACCAAACAAGGACCGGAGTTGTAACCCTTCGCATGAACAGAACCTTGCCCCTGATCTTTATTGTGAAGGCTGGTATAAATAATTATGTTATTGGAGTAATGCAAAACAAGACGAACATGGCTTGGAGAGCAATAAGACAATAAACGAAGAGAGGACACAGAACTGCTCCCGAAGCCAGGTTACAACCCTTAAACCAAACAAGGATCGGGGTGTAACCCTTCGCCTGAACAGAACTGGACCCCTGATCCTTATTGTTAAGATAAGCACACATAATCAGGACGATATATGATAAAATAACCATAGAACTATTCAGATAGCCAAGTTACAACCCTTAAACCAAACAAGGACCGGGGTTGTAACCCTTCATCTGAACAGAACTTGGTATCTCAACATTTATCGATACAAGAAATCAGGTCATGATACAATCTTGTACAGATCATGACAACTAGACAGGGGTAGACTCCATCCAATCAATCACGGCCAAATAATGAGTACGGCTTGATACATTAACTAACTAGGGTTATCACAGGCCTAGTTACTAGCAAGATGCAATAAGATTATCCCAACAGCCACAAGCCCTGCAGACCATCCGGTTATCCCGGTCGAATGTCCGTTTATTAATGGTGCACCATATAATTGTGTGCTGGAAATGTGCCCTACTCGTCGGTAGGCTACAAGTCTACTGAATGCGCCCAGATAACGGGATTGCCTGTAGCGGGGAATCTCTTCATGTCTACTGAATTATTCTAGTTAAATAGACTTGGTCAATTTCAGTAGGTGCCCCTGACCGTGGTATTCAAGGATCCTCGTCCTAGACATGATGCAAGACAGTACTTGTTTATATGTACAAACACAATCGTCCACGGTGTCCAGGTCAATCATTCTTGTCAGGTCGTATCATGTCATGTTAGCCGTCGCAACAGCAATTTGAGATGATCATGTCAGATATACTTGTCATACTATGCCATGTTCAATTAACATTTCTAAACATATTAAATAAATTCGTGATTTTCAAGTTCATGACAAAAGGCGTAAGGATATAAAATGGGCTTACGGCTGGATTTACGCTAGCCAGGCTTTACGCTAGCAAGATTGTACGCGCGTAAAATTTTACGCGCGCGAACCCTCGAGCAAATTTTGCGCGAGTAAAACTTTACACGAGGAAAACTCGGGCAACTTTACGCTCGTGAAGGTATGCTCGAGCTAGGGATTTTACGCGAGCTTAATTTTACGCGAACGAGTGAGTCCCGAGCATAAAATTGAACAGCTCAGCGTAAAACGAAGTACGCTGGCACGCGATGCGTGTGCGTAAAAGGAAACTACGCTAACACGTTAAGACGTGAGCGTAAAAGCTGAATACTACGCTGGCATGCAATGCGTGGGCGTAAAACTATATCTTCTCCACATGGTCAATACAACCATGCGTAAAAAGCTAAGAAACTCCATCTCGGCCAGGACTTGGTGAAATCCGGCCATCCCAAAACCAAACTTGTATAAAATCATGAGGCCTACTGCAAGGAGCTCTTAGTTTTTGAAAACAAGATATTTTAATAGATTGAAACCAAGAAGATCAAAAATACTAAAAACTCAGATCTACAAGGGAGGAACCATAAAACCCTAAATTGCTAAGTATCAAAGTATGTTGAAATCTTGTGGAGAAAAAAATGGAACAATAAGACTTGGGTTCCTCCATGAAGCAAGGTGCACTTGCCTAGCTCTCTTCCTGGTAGGTGAAGAAGAGTAATGGTGGGGGAAGGAGAAGTAATGAGGAGAGAGAGAAAAGTGGGCGGCTAATAAAGAAAGGGGGAAGTGGTAGGTGGGAGTTTGCACTCCAACCCAAACCGTACCAAATCAAGCCGAACCTAACCGAACCCAGCCAAGAGACATGAAATACGAGTCAAGATACGTACACATATACCAGAATACGTAATACAAACCACAGGCATTACAACTCTACCCACCTTACAAGAATTCCGTCCTCGGAATTTAATCAAGAGGCTAGAGATGCAAGGGCAAGCTATATTAATCATAGGCAAGCTATACTAGTCAAGCAATCAGGTAATCAATCATGCAAGCAAAGAATCGAAACCATGAGGCATAAGGAAGACATTATACCTCACGAGTCAAACAGGTCGGGATATCGCGATCGGATATCATCCTCACGCTCCCACGTTGACTCACCCAAAGAGTGATGACCCCAAGCAACATGGACTAACTTGATAGTCTTGTTCTTGAGTATCTTCTCTCTTCAGTCCAATATAGATACAGGCCTCTCCTCATATGAAAGGTTGGTACCAACAACCAATTCTGAATGATCAAGGACATGACTCGGATCCGGGATATACCGTCGTAGTTAGGATATATGGAACACGTCATGCACCTCGCTTAGCGACGGTGGAAGAGCGAGACGATAGAACACATCTCCTACTCGCTCCAGGATATCGAACGACCCTATATACCTAGGACTAAGCTTTCCTCGTACGCCAAAATGAATGACGCCACGGTTAGGCAAAATCCTCAGGAATACATGGTCGCCGACAAAAAACTCAAGAGGGCGCCGATGAGAATCGGCCCAATGATGCTAGCGATCTTGAGCAACGTGAAGATGATCCAGGACTCTTCTGACCACTTCGATTGTCTGGACAATAAGTTCCGTACCGAGCATCTGCCTTTCTCCAATATCGTCCCATGCTAGCGGAGATCTGTACTTCCTGTCATACAGTGCCTCGAACGGAGCCATCTGGATACTGGCCTGGAAACTGTTGTTGTATGAAAACTCCAACAAGTGCAGGTGATCTTCTCACGAACCACCAAAGTCGAGTGTACATGACTGCAACATATCTTCAAGGGTCTGGATCGTACGCTCCGACTGACCATCTGTCTGCGAGTGATAAGCTGAACTGAACTGGAGGCGGGTCCCCAAACTCTTCTGGAGACTCTGCCAAAAGTGCCAAGTAAATCTGGAATCTCGATCCGAGGTGATACTGACTGGTACTCCATGCATCATGACTATCAACCTGAGGTACATCTCTGCTAGCTGAGCCGTCGACTGACCTACTCTGAACGGGAGAAAGTGAGCCAACTTCGTGAGCCAATCGACTATAACCCATATAACATCTCTACCAGCTGGGGATCTAGGTAATCCAGTCACAAAATCCATGGTTATATGCTCCCATTTCTATTCTGGAATCGGCAAGGGCAGAAGAAGTCCAGCTGACCTCTGATGTTCAGCCTTTACTTGTTGGCAAACCAAACACCGAGAGACAAACCGGGCTTTCTTCCGCTTCATGCCATTCCACCAAAAGTGCTGTCGGATGTCACAGTACATCTTCGTACCACCAGGATGAATGGAATACTGCGAACTGTGAACTTCTGCCATGATCTTCCGTCTGATATCTCCGCTGAGTACACAAAGACGCTTACCATGTCGAAGTGTACCATCATCATGAATGCATAACTCTGGTCTACGTCCCGCCTCACACTCTGCTCTGAGTCGCTGAAGCTTGAAATCTGTTGACTGCGTCATCCGGATCCTCTCGACTATAGTGGACTGAACTTGCATGCTGGCCATCAATGCCGCATTGGTAGGAAGGACAACTTCTATGTCCATCCTCTGAAGATCCGCTAACAACTCTGGTTGCGCTGTTAGAAGATAAACTCCGGCTCTCCTGCTCAATGCATCTGCTACGACATTGGCCTTTCCTGGAAGATACTGCAAATTGACATCATAATCCACAAGAAGCTCTAGCCATCTCCTCTGTCGCATGTTAAGTTCCTTCTGAGTGAATACATACTTCAGGCTACAAGTAGTGCCTCCATAACTTAAACGCAAATACTACTGCTGCCAACTCCAAGTCATGGGTTGGGTAATTCCTCTCATGATCACGAAGTTGGCGTGATGCATAAGTTATTACCTTCCCATGCTGCATCAGAACACATCCTAAACCTCTGCCTGACGCATCGCAATATACTGTGAATCCCCTTGTTCCATCTGGAAGCGTGAGAATGGGTGCCGTGATCAAGCCTCACTTCAACTTCTCAAAAGAATCCTGGTACTCTGTTATCCAAGCAAACTGTACATCCTTGCGGGTCAACTGGGTCTACGGCGCTGAAATTCGAGCAAAGTCTGAAATAAATCGCCGGTAGTAGCCGGCCAATCCAAGAAAGCTACGAACTTCTGCAACAGTGCTAGGTACTGGACATGATTCTATAGCCACGATCTTCCGGGGATCCACTTCAACTCCTCCTCGGGTGATGATATGGCCCAAGTACGAAATGCGATCGAGCCAGAACTCGCATTTACTAAACTTGGCATACAATTGGTGCTCACGAAGAATCTGGAGGACAACTCGGAGATGCTGCTCATGCTCCGCTTCACTCTTGCTGTAGACCAAGATGTCGTCTAGGAACACAATCACGAACTGATCCAAATAAGGCATGAAGATACGATTCATGAGGTCCATGAATACAGCCGGTGCATTGGTTGCTCCAAAGGGCATGACAAGGAACTCCCAATGCCCATACCGGGATCTGAAAGCTGTCTTCGGGATGTCCTGCTCTCTGACTCTGATCTGATGGTATCCTGACCGCAAGTCAATCTTCGAAAATATTGATGCCCCTTTAAGTTGATCAAACAAGTCATCTATCCTCGGGAGAGGGTATCTGTTCTTGATTGTCACTGACTTCAAGGTACGATAGTCAACACATAATCTGGACGTACCATCTTTCTTTTTCACAAGAAGCATTGGGGCTTCCCAAGGCGATCTACTAGCATGAATGAATCCCTTGGTTCTGAGTTCTTCAATCATCTTGTATAATATCTCTAGCTCTGACGGTGCCATCCTGTAGACTCTCTCTGACACTGGGGCTGTTCCTGGAATCAAGTCGATGGTAAACTCGATCTCTCGCTCTGGCGGCATCCCTGGAAGCTCTTCGGGGGAAACATCAGGGAACTCTTCGACGATCCGGGGTAACTGTACTGCTGCTACTGCCATCCGTAATACGGGAGGAGAAGGTTCAACTTCGCCTCGGGAGAAGAAAAACTCTGGCTCGCCTGGAATGCTAAAAACAACCCTGCCAATATGGCAGTCTATCCTAGCATACTGGTCCCTCAACCAATCCATCCCTAAGACCATATCATAATCGGCCATCGAAAATTCTATCAATCTATCGAGGAATTCTCTACCGCTAACTATGATCCGACACGAGGAAAATACTCTATCTACTCCCACAAGTCCGTTACCAGTAAGTATATTGAGCCTTACTGATAATGACTCGGGCTCCAGTCCTACCCGTGTCGCGAATCGTGCAAACATAAATGAATGCGAGGCACCAGAATCAAATAATACTGAAGCTGGAAAGGTATTGACGAGAATAGTACCTGCAACCACCTCACCTGGTGCCAATCCTTCCTCTCCTATGGTCAAAGCCAGCACTTGACCATGTCCTCTGGGTACGGGATCCCTCTGCTAAAAATTCCTCTGCCTGCTCTGGATCAGGGCTTGGGCTTGGGCATACTGTTGCGGTCTCTGCTGCTGGAATGCCTGGGCCTGCGTCGGCAATGGCCTCGGGAACGGGTACTGCAGCAGCTGCTGCTGCTGGACTGGTGTTGGTCCTCTAATTGAAGGACTAGAGAAGGCTGATGATGAACTCCTCCTGTTACGGCAGTTCCCAACCCTGTGGTCCGGGGCACCACAAACCAAGCATAATTCCTGTGCTCTGCGACACTCTGACACCACATGCCCTGGCTTCCTACAGTGTGAACATCCTACTGCGGAAGACTGCTTCTGCTTCTGCTGCTGGGGGTGCATCGGGGTGGAATGCTGAACCGACGTCACTGAGGTCGCCCGCCTCGGAGCTCCAATGGTTAAAGCCCTGGTCGTCGGAGAAGGTGCTGAAGACTGATTCATCTGGCTGTGGGATCGCTTCCGACCTACGGTCCTGTCCATGATCCTCTCGGAGGTATACTCGTGCCTCCGAGCTGCTGTCAATACTGCATCAAAAGTCTGATGCTCGAACTGCTCCACTGCCAATAGAATCTCCAGATGAACCCCCTGCTGGAACCGCTGGGCTCTATCAAACTCGGTTGCTACCAAGGTGGGAGCAAACCGACTAAGCCTGAAAAACTCGACCGCATATCCATCGACCGTCCTGCCCATCTGCTTTAGATTGGTGAACCTCGTTTGTAGGTCGTACTGAGCTACAGCATCAAAATACTTGGTCTGGAATCTCTTCCTGAAAACTGCCCAGGCAATGGGTGCCACTAATCCGACGGCCTGCGACACCCACCAACTGCGGGCAAGATCCAATAACTGCAGGCGCACCACGGCCACCTTTTCATCTTCTGGAGTCCTGGCTGCTTCTAGAATCACCTCCGTGTCCTGAAGCCAAGCATCAGCAGCGATAGTATCTTCACTGCCGTCGAAGAATGGAGGGTTCAAGCGCTTGAAGCTGTTGGCCGTGCTGTTACCCTGATGACCTCCACTGGTCAAAGCATCTGCCACCGCCTGGTGCAAGGCATCTCCTCGACGATCCTGGGAGGCTAATAGTGACCTGATGAGACCTACCAAAGTACCATCATCAGGATCTACAGGCTGGACGGGCTGAACTGGTGGCTCTCCTCCAATAGGCTCGACTCTGGAGGCCACTCCTGAATGCTGGACCTGATCTTCTGGTTGCTGCTGGTCCACAGGTGGCACTCCGCCTTGCTGATCGGCAGGTCCAGGAACAATGCCGCTGAAGAAGACGACATAGGGAACAATAAGGAAGGACCAGGACAGATCAACGATGCAAATATGTGATCAGGTCAAGATTTCAGGGATTTATAAGATACGAGCAGAGATCAAAGGCGGGTACTGATTGAGACATCTATTCGGTAAACCCTCACATATCTTGATTTACAAGACCTGCATGGGCCACCACTTAAACCATGTAACGCCCCAGATGTAACGTCCCAGTCCCAAAAATACGTAGGACTAGGAACGTAGACATGCCAGCTGTATTCATACGAAGTATACTCCAATATATGGAAATCTTGTATGAATATATGAGCTGTAAAATGTAGTAGAAACCATAACGACTAATCTCATCCACAAAATAAAGGAAAATTTAAGATATCATAATACCAACTATGAAAAGTCTTTATACAATATGTTGGGCGGAGAAAAATCCACTACCAACAAGCAAGGAAAGAAATACATGAAGAATGAAATAAATTTGGCAAGCGAGCGAAGACGATCCTAGTACAATCATCCTCGAAGTAATAGAGTCGGTCACGGCCAGAACTAGAGCACCTGCGAAAGACAAGAGTACACACCTGGCGAGATAACCAGGTCCTCAGAGGGACGTAACAAGACACATAATATCATGCCAATAACTGAATAAAGTTAGCTCAACAGAAAATTATATATGACTAAACAGATAAAGGTTCTTAACCATTCTATGTGTTAATGCATTTTGAAGACAACGTTCCACACAAGGGCCTTCCGAAGCTAGAAACACGACGCGTTAGCGTTTCAACCAAGGCACTAGTAGGGTCTAGAGAAAAGTAAATGCACGGCCCATTAGCACTCGAGCGAGAGCTAAGGGGCATCTAGAGAAAAATAAATGCACGGCCACTAGCTCTTGGGTGAGTCACTAACGGCAGCTAGAGGAAAGTAAATGCACGGCCCATTAGCACTCGACTGAGTCACTAAGGGCGTCTAGAGAAAAGTAAACGAGTGAAAGCCCCTGTGCCTAATAACTGTCTTTACCCTCCCCATGCACTACATGTGCTGTATCCACATCACGACTTTCTTAATAACTGCTAAGTCTTCTAGACAACCATAACTATTTAGCAGTTATTGCCTATCGCACGGCATGTACGCACCGATGGCCAGTCGATACGTACGTTCGAGATCTATATGAGACTCGTGACTCGTGATACACAAGTGTCGGGCCAATGAATGCGGCACAAACAAAGGTGGTCCCTTAAATCTAAGCCAAATGCAACTAAAATATAATAATTTACAAGTACAACTTATATTTTCTAGAATAAGTAAAAACATGCATGATATTGAGCAAGAAATTAAACAGTAAAGGCAAGGTGTCTTGCCTGATGTGTTGCCTGGTGTGTGTAGGAGCGTAAAAAGTGCTTCATTTAATGAGTCAAGGAGATGGATCATTCCACTCATAATGATCTATTTTTACGCCAAGGAGAGGCTAATCACTTTACGCTCGGGTCTATGCCAATAGTTTTACGCCTAAGACAGGCTAACTACTTTTACGCTGGACAAAGCTGTCAAGTCTTGCATTTAATGCAAAGTCTGACATGAAGATATTAATGATGGCATATACCACAGAATTCGAAGGGATTTGTTTTACACAGAG
Organism: Iris pallida; assembly: GCA_029216955.1. Lineage (NCBI taxonomy): Eukaryota > Viridiplantae > Streptophyta > Magnoliopsida > Asparagales > Iridaceae > Iris > Iris pallida. Next base: position 5,954,627 of record JANAVB010019198.1, on the reverse strand, counting down.
ACCAATGTTGTCGTTTAGTATGTGGACTGAGCTACTTTATGCTCACAGTGTGACTTCTTTTACGCATGGAGACTATACGAGTTTTTACGCTCAAGGGTCTATGTGTGCATAAAGTTTATTTGGGCTACTTTACGCTCAAGGTTATTTAACAACCACTTTACGCGGGAAGTCTATGTCAGGGCTATTTTACGCCTAGTCTACTGCTTTACGCTCAGAGTACATTGGGGATGTTTTTACGCCCTATTCATCTGACCAGTTTGGAACGTGGTTTGCCTACATGGCTCTCATGCCACACATCTCGAAGAACGTGTGTACATGCATCCTATTCTTACTGAAATGATGGGACACGTGTCAACGTATACAGAGGATGACTTTGGTTGTGGGTGGCAGTTGTTAGCGTAAAGACGGAACTTTTGCTGAGTTTTTACGCACAAGAGCCCAAGGTTATAAATAGACTTATTTTTCTCACATAACACACAGAGACAGAGACAGAAGAGGAGAGAACAGAGAGACTAGAACTCAGAGATTTTGATTCTCCAAAGCATTATACTTCAACCTTTCTTTCAGAGAGAGTGAAGCAAAGCAGGAAAGCATTCGGCCTCGCCATCAGTGTCCAAGTGCGTCGATACCTTTCTGGTGACTTAGTTCTTCCAATTGTTCAACTTCAAGCAGCAATCTTCATCATCATCGTATGGTCCAAGGAACAAAGTGATCATTTACAGATCAGACTTCTATAGCAATACTTTTCCAGAATCAAATTTGTACTTATTGTACTTTTCCTCGTTTTATTTTCAAAAGCCAATTTTCCTGGCATTTTGTTAAGTGAAACAAAATGGCGACTCTGCTGGGGATGACCTTCTCCTCTGACGAGGAGGCAATTGCTCAATATGATGATGTTTCGGTCGGTTCGACCAAGAAGACTCTGGTTGTGCACTTCGACCAGACTGCCTACGAAGAAATGCTCCGAACTGGGGGTGGTTCTCGCTGCTCCAATGTTCAAAAGTCTCACAAAGCACGAAAATTTTGGATTCCTAAATCCAAAGTAGCTTCTGATCTCTCTGTTGCTTCTGCAAGGGAATTCTTCCTACTCCTGTCGTAGGGGCTCCCGTTCATAACGAGGCAGTCCTTACTTCAGCGTCGCACTCTAAGTGTGGCAATTTATCTCCCGTCTGTCACGGTAAAGATAATCAGGTTTTACGCCCAGTGGGTAAAAACCAAGTTTTACGCTCAAGGCAAAAGAATGAGTCTCCCATTTATAATGTGGAAGACTCTAATGCTTCTGAGTGTAAAAATAAGTCTCCCGTCTGTGACGTGGTAGACACATGCAAATTACGCTCTTCGCGTAAAGGAAAATCTCCCGTCTGTGACGAGGTAGATAATCAATTTTTACGCTCTACGCGTAAAGGTATATCTCATGTCTGTGACAGTGTAGATAAAATTTGCAACGATGTTTGCACATCTAATGTGAATGTACCTAAACGCATACAGCGTAAAAATATTGTTGGTAAAGCTTTAGTCCTACATCAACAACCTTCTTATACTGCTTTACGCAAAGTACAAAACTTACAAATTACACGCAATAAAAATGGAGTCCTTTGTGCTAAAAAATCTCAAGATTTACGCACACAACTCCAAACGCATAAAAATGTACAGTTTGGTTCTGCGGATGCAGCCAGTAATCTTTTTTATACACAAGGGACTAAACGTTTCTCTACCCTAAATGTAATAAAGAAGAATACTCCATGTACCCCTTCTGATTTACGTGAGTTGCTAATGCAAAAGCGTAAGAACAGACAATCTCTGGTGACATTCCCCCAAGAAAAATATCATTGTGAATATCACCAGGTTGTGATCAACTGTTGTTGTTCGGCTTCAAAACGGTCAGTTTTTGATCGATTAAGTTTTAATTCGCCTCAACATCAAGCTGAAGACTAAGAACATGAGCTGTCATATGTATCAGTCAACATGGCATCTCATACTAACAGAGGACGACGTCCGAGACGGCATATGTCCCAAACTCCAGGTCAACAACAGTTCAATAGACTTCTTGATTCCTTTGAAGGAGTATATCAGAATACTCGATCAAGAAGACAAAGACAATTGCAGACTTCTGATTCAGAAACTGGGGGTACTCAATCTTTTGAGTCTGAAACTGATAGTGTGGATTCATACTTCTATACTAACCCCTCTGTATCTTCAAGAGAAGTTGAATCCTATGCTATTGGAGATGAACCAGAGACGTCATCTGCTAATACGGAACAACGTCTCACTGCCGTCGAGCAATCACTGAAAGACATGCTTAATATGGTGCAAAGCATGCATCAGATAATATTGACTTAGCAAACTACACAACCGGTAGTAGTAATACCGGTACCAGTAGCAGCACAAACTCAAGATAGTCAAGGGGCTGAAATACCTTTGAATATTCAAGAGCCTGTTGTTAACCAAAATTCTGCATCTCCAGATTCGATCATTCCTGAAGATGTACCACCTCCAGTGGGGGGTTACGGTACATCCAACAACCATTCAGTCAAATGTGCTTCCTCAAACAAGTAAAGCCATTCAAGCAGTGCGTGAGCTCAAAGCACAATTTGAAGTTTTGAAGCACAAAGATCAACTCCAAAGGTTAGGGATTAAGCAACCCTATCCTCCTCATTGGAATGATGTACCCTTTCCACCAAAATTTAAGTCACAATCTATGGTTTTGTTCGATGGAAAAGCATCTCCCAGTCAGTATATCAATTACTTTGATATTATGACTGTAGATTTGCAGAAAAATGATGCTCTTCTCACTCGAGTGTTGTCACGCCCCAGAACCAGAATACTGGAGAGCGGGGGCGAACATAGCCAGCTACGTATATTGAAATAGAATACATCTCAACTATACGGTCACGGCTGTCTAGATATGATGGTTTACTACAAGCCAACAGTCTCTTAAGGTCAAGCCTACTGTCTCAATCTCAAGCAAATAATATAATTACAAGATGTTTGACCACCAAATATACAATAAAAGGCATCCCAAATATTACATATCAGCTAATTATGAAGCTTGTCGTACAAAATGCTAGGACTAGCAAGAGTTAAGTCATACATGATCAACCCTAGGATTTGTTAATCATGTTTATAGCCCGTAGGCAGACAGTAAGTAAAAGTGCATCGAGCTAACAGGTGCTCGTCGGCTAAACGCCTCAAAAGAATAATTTTACAATAGAGTGAGCGAAACAAATAGAAAACCCACTCGTAGCCCGGGTTCCTTCTAGTCGCCACCATCGGGCTGGAGGTTCGGTAGATCCTCGGGTGCTGCTCCGAAATCTGGCTACACAAGACCAGCTGGATCAAACCCCAGAAAGAGCAAGTACCACAAGGGAGGCCACAAAATAAGAACAAAAGCCAGCATATCAGAATATAAGAAAATGAAAGAAAAGTACAAGTAATAAAGAGCACGTCAGGACAATAAATGACTAGGGACGTAGAACCATTCTGGGAGCCAGGTTACAACCCGCAAACCAAACAAGGACCGGGGTTGTAACCCTTCGCCTGAATATCTCCTTGTCCCTACCCAATTATTGTTAAAGCAAGTAAAACAATCATGTTCAGGAGTACCAGGGTACAGGGGCTAGACAAGACTTAGGCAGGGCTAGACATCATCCATTCACAAGCGGCCAAGCAATTACTACGGCTTACTACTTTAACTAACTAGGGTCGTCACAAGCCTAATTACTAACAAGATACAAGTGAGAATTTCCCAGTCCCAAGCCCTGCAGACCATCTAGTTATCCTTCTGCGGGTTGAGAGTATGGTTACGTACAACTCCCTAGAGACGATATACCCTTAGGTGACTTAGAGGGTGCAACACATGACAGTGCGCTGGAAATGTGCTCTACTCGTCGGCAAGCTACAAGTCCAATTAAGAGCGCCCAGATAACGAGATTGCCTGTGACTGGAAATTTTCCATGAACTATAGTTTGATCTAATCATTAGCCTAATCCATATTCAGTATGAATCCCTGACCGTGGGAACCAGGGAGTCACGTCCTAGACATGATGCAAGACAAGACAAGTGGATTGCACAAGCAAGCAAGCAGGAACACCCACGGTGTCAAGTTGATTATACGGGTCAAGTTACAAGTTACAAGTCAAGTCAAGTTAGGAGTGCGCCGCCACGGGCCACTATCAAGTTATCAAGATAAATCATGTCAGGGTACTTGTCAGGAGTGCGCTACGACGGGCCACTATCAAGTCAGGTTGGTCATGTCAGGAGTGCACCACTACGGGTCACTGTCGTGTTATGCTAGTTCCTTGTCATACCATACCATGTACAATAGTCATTCCAAACATATTAAGTAAAATCAAGTTCATGACAAAAGGCGTAAGGATATAAAATGGGCATAAAATATCTAATAAAATATCAATATACAGGGCTATAGAAGAGCCAAGCTTAAAAAAATAAAACCAAAACTCCAAGAGCCAATGGATTGCGCAAAGGGTCAGGGGATTGGATTGCGCAGGAATGGTTGGCGCAGGCTGCGAAGTGCGCAGACTTAGACTACACAGGCAATGGATGGCGCAGGATGCAGACTGCGCAGGATTAGACTGCGCAGGCAATGGATGGCGCAGGACGCAGACTGCGCAGGCTTAGACTGCACAGACAATGGATGGCGCAGGATGCAGACTGCGCAGGGGTCAAGCGCGCAGGAGCCGATGGCGCAGGGTTGGTTGCGCAATCGGGCAGCGGCCAGGCTGCACAGTCAGCGACCAACGCTAAAGAGCGCGGCGCGGGAAGGCTGCGCGGTTCAGTGCTGCGCTAAAGAGCGCAGACTGTAGATCTTCTTCTCCAGACCGAGAGGAACATCAAGAACACCCAAAAATTCAATCTTTCATATCTTTGTCAAATCAAAGCCAAATCTAGATTTTCAAAGGTCTAACTTGAGTAAAATTGAATTCTCTTCCATATGGAAGCATCAAAACCCACAAAAATCCAACCAAAATAGATCAAAACCATGTAAATCCGAAAATAGTTAAAACCTAGACCTAGAACAATTGAGACTCCAAATCACAAAATGTCAAGCACTAATGTTGATCACCATGGCCTAATCTAGCTAATGAACAAATAAAAAGTGGTTCTCATGTGGTGGCAAGATGCACTTGCCTATGGGTGGAGTGTTGTGTAGAGGAAGGAAGAAGAAGAAGAAGAAATTAATGGAGGGAAGTAATGAGGAGAGAGAGAGTTAGGTGGGGATAATAAAGAGGATGGGTTGTGGTGGAATGAGGGTTGAACATAGGCAAAGGTGTTCCAATGCATGTTAAACCAAACCAAACCAAATCAAACCAATTCTCCTCCACAAAATAAACCAAGCCAGGTAAAACCCAATTACGAGAACCAAAATCTGCAAGTCAAGCCAATTACAAGTACATGCCAAAATCCGAGAAAATAAATACAGGTCTGAAATACATGCAAGCTTGGCAAAATACGTATTCAGAATATGGGTGTTACAACTCTACCCACCTTAAAAGAATTCTGTCCTCGAAATTTAATCAAGGAGCTAGAGACTGCCACGGCAAGCTATACTAAGCACCAGCAACTACACTAAGCAGTTCAATCATACAATCATACATGCAAGCAAGGGATGGAAAGCATAAAGCATAAGGAAGACATTATACCTTACGAGTCAAACAAGTCAGGATATCGTGATCGGATGTCATCCTCACACTCCCACGTTTGACTCTCCCAATGAGCGATAAACTCAAGCCACGCAAACTAAACTGATAGTCTTGCGCTTGAGGTCTCTCTCTTTGGTCAAACAGGGACACGGGCCTCTCCTCATACGAAAAGGTTGGTACCAACAACCAATTCCTAATGGTCTAGGATATTGCTCGGATTCGGGATATACCGTCTTAATTAGGATACATAAAACATGACATGTATCCCGTATAACGACGGAGGAAAGCAAGACAATATGACACAGATACCTCTCTGTCGATCCTGGATCTGGGCCCGAGCCAGGGCGAACTGCTGAGGCCTTTGTTGCTGGAAGGCCTGGGCCTGAGGCGGCAATGGCCTCGGAGGCTGGTACTGCTGCTGCTCTTGTGCGGGTGCTGGTCCCCTTACCGAGGGACTAGTCTGAGCCGATGATGAACTGGCCCTATTCGGACAGGACCCTATCTTGTGGTCCGGTGCCCCACAAGCCAAACACAATCCCTGAGCTCTGCGACACTCTGAAACAACGTGTCCTGGCTTCCTATAATGAGTGCAGCCCATTGCGGAAGACTGCTTCTGCTTCTGTTGCTGAGGGAACGTGACCGACGTCACTGAGGCCGCCTGCCTCGGAGTTCCAATTGTCAAGGCCCTGACTGCTGGGGCTGGTGCTGTCGACTGGGTCATCTGGCCGTGATATCGCTTCCGACCTTCGGTCCTGTCCACGATCCTGTGGGAGGTATACTCGTGCCTCCTGGCTGCCCTCAACACTGCATCAAAAGTCTGATGCTCAAACTGTTCTACTGCTAACAAAATCTCGAGGTAGAGCCCTTGCTGGAACCGCTGGGCTCTGTCAAACTCGGTCGCCACCAAGGTGGGAGCAAACCGACTAAGCCTGGAGAACTCGGCCGCATATCCATCGACCGTCCTGCCTCCTTACTTTAGGTTGGTGAACTTGGTCTGTAGATCGTACCGATCCACCGCATCGAAGTACTTAGTCTGAAATCTCTCTTTGAATAGCGCCCATAGAATAGGGGCCACTAATCCCACGGCCTGTGCTGCCCACCAGCTGCGGGCAAGATCCACTAACTGTAGACGCACTACGGCCACCTTCTCGTCCTCCGGGGTTCTGGATGCCTCTAGAGTGACTTCAGTATCCTGGAGCCACGCATCAGCAGCGATAGCATCTTCACTGCCATCGAAGAAGGGAGGGTTCAGGCACTTGAAGCTGTTCGCTGCACTATTCCTTGGATGACCGCCTCTGTTTAGAGCATCTTCCACAGCCTGGTGCAAGGCATCTCCTCGGCGATCTTGGGAAGCTAACAATGATCTGATGAGACCCACCAAAGTACCATCATCAGGCTCTACAGGCTGGACTGGCTGAACTGGCGGCTCTCCTCCAGTAGGTACGACTCGGGAGGCTACTCTGGAGTGTTGGGCTTGATCTCTGGGCTGCTGGTCCACGGAAGGTGCTCCACCTTGCTGATCGGCGGGGTCAGGTACAGTGCCGCTGAAGAAGACGACACAGGAAAAAACAATGAGGAAGGACCAGGACAGATCAACGATACAAGCATGTGATCAAGTCAAGATTCTCAGGGATTCAGAGGATATGAACGGAGATCAAGGACGAATAATGATTGAGACATCTATCGGTAAACCCTCACATTTCTTGATTGACAAGACCTGTATGGGCCACCACTTAAACCATGTCACGCCCCAGAACCAGAATACTGGAGAGCGGGGGCGAACATAGCCAGCTACGTATATTGAAATAGAATACATCTCAACTATACGGTCACGGCTGTCTAGATAAGAGGTTTACTACAAGCCAACAGTCTCTTAAGGTTAAGCCTACTGTCTCAATCTCAAGCAAATAATATAATTACAAGATGTTTGACCACCAAATATACAATAAAAGGCGTCCCAAATATTACACATCAGCTGATCATGAAGCTAGTCGTACAAAATGCTAGGACTAGCAAGAGTTAAGTCATACATGATCAACCCTAGTATTTGTTAATCATGTTTACAGCCCGTAGGTAGACAGTAAGTAAAAGTGCATCGAGCTAACAGGTGCTCGTCGGCTAAACGCCTCAAAAGAATAATTTTACAATAGAGTGAGCGAAACAAATAGAAAACCCACTCGTAGCCCGGGTTCCTTCTAGTCACCACCATCGGGCTGGAGGTTCGGTAGATCCTCGAGTGTTGCTCCGAAATCTGGCCACACAAAACCAGCTGGGTCAAACCCCAGAAAGAGCAAGTGCCACAAGGGAGGCCACAAAATAAGAACAAAAGCCAGCATATCAGAACATAATAAAGTGAATCTGACTGACAATCCTAAATATTGTATCTATCATAGATACATTAATCATCCTACCAGTGCCAGCTATGTTTTGAAGAAGAAAATCCAAGAACTGATAAATGGTGGTGCTATAGCTTTAACCAATGATGACCACACGGTTACAACCAATATAGTTTCTCTTCAGTTTGGAGATTTTCCTCCACAGCAAGTCCCAGATGGAATTATCCCAATCTCAAAGGCAACAATGAAGATCGTGAATATCCCGCCTGCCAGAGAAGAAAATGCAGGATTGCTGCCGCTCACATTAAAGAGTGGTAAAATCATGTGGGTGCATCCCGACTTGGTACCTGAGATGGAAAATGAAGGTAAATCTTCAAAATCCAAGAAAGGTAAGAAAGTCAAAAACTGCAACATGATTTCTCATGTTATTCCAGAGCCTGATGACTTGGATCGTCTATGGGATGGCACTCCTTTGGAAGATAGACTAAGAGGATTGAACATATGTCCTCCAAGTCTAGCTTCTCCTACCAAGCTCAAGCTTACTCATCAGCAGTGGCTAGCCATGAATAGTGTTCTTTTATACAGGGCACAACAAGTTTTCGCTGCCTATGAAAAGGCTCCTACAGGGATTTTTCCTCGTATCTCAAATCCTTCTCCTATGGTTACAGAAGGTCCTGCTTCTTCCTTTTCTGTTGAACCATCTATTAAAAGTCTACTGCCTACTCACTTGTATAGTCAGCAATCTATCCTTCTCATGAAGAAGATGGATTATGACTTTCAAAAGGCAGAAGGTTTGAATTATGATAAAGGAATACGACTTCCTTTACAAATTCAAAGTCAAAAATCTACTGTTGGATTGGGTTCTGAGGTTCCTCATAACAATCCTTACAAGAAGAAGACTAAAGAAAGGAAGATTAAATCCTGTAATATGGCACTTCCTTCTCCTGAGTCCGAAGAAAAAACTTTTACTGGTACAAGATATGGGAAAGAGTACCACAAAGATTATGAGGGATCCTCCAAAGAAGCAGAAGACGTAGTGGAAACACTACCAGCTCAACCTTCTCTTGTTCCTGCTAAACCATCTGTGGTTGAAAAGGGGAAACAGAAAGCAGTACGCTTTGACGTCCCATTGAAGTCTGCTTCCAGTCAGGGGGTGGTGATGAAACCTTACAAATTTGATATTCTAGCTCAGTTGGTGAATACTCCGGCTAGACTATCTATATTTGAGATGCTTCGTCTTTCTAGAGAAAGCAGAGAAACTTTGAGTGAAGCTTTACTTCAAGCAGATTCATGCTTGGCTTAACTCAAGAGTCCTGATAATACTCCAGTGTCATGTCCGCAATGTCATAGTGTGATGGAAGCAATTTCCAATATCACCTTTACACAAGAAGATATGTTGTTGAAGCATAACAAACATGACAGGCCTCTGTGCTACACTGGGTATATTGGATCCACTGAAATTGACAGGATTTACATTGATCCTGGGTCCTCAATTAGCATAATTCTTCAGAGTATGCTACGACCCCTGAGGATTCCTACTAGTGATCTGACTTACACTAGTACTACGATAGTTAGTTTTAACTCTGGCAAGAGTAAACCACTGGGAAAGATTCGTCTGTAGATTCAGATTGGTGATCTTCGAACTATGGTAACTTTTTATGTTATCAATTCAGACGTTTCCTATAATATCCTTCTGGGGAGACCATGGATTCACGAACATAATATCGTGCCTTCAACTCTCCACCAATGCTTCAAGTATGTAGATTCCCAAGGAGTTGTGAAGACTGAGTTTGCTGATATCAATCCTTTCAAGGGTGTCGAAGCCTATTTCTCTGATTCAAGGCTTTATAAACAAGAATATGTGAAAGAGATATCAGACATAGCTGAAGATCAATCATCTACTGAGGATCAGTCTGTTAATGAAGATCTGCCAGAAGAGCAACCTTTGAAGATCATAGTCAAGGGACGAATCCAATCCCAACCTGTCAATGCTCAACCTTTGATAATCAAAGTTAAAGGAAGAACTCAAGCTTCATCTGAGGAATTAGTAAATATTCCTGCTAAGAGCCAAGTTCAACCTTTTATGATCAAGGTCAAAGGGCGTACTTCTTGTACGAATGATCCAGAACCACCATTGATTGTCAATCTTGGCAAAACTACGCAGAAGACGGATAATGGTCCACTGATAATTAATCCGAAGCGTAGCAGTCAAATTGTAAATGATGTAAATATTGATCATTCTGTACTTTTTAATATCAATGAAGATTTCCTTTTCGAGTATACGGCTGTCAAGTTTATTGAAAGGATGACTTTATCTTCTGATAATCAAAGTCATCAATATAAAGGAGACATAGAACCAGAAGAAACTTTATACATCGACCATAAGGAAAATTCCTTTCCTCTTCAGGTTGATGTCGGACCTTATGCTCAAAGGTTCCTAAAATCTTCCCCCTATCTTCTACCTGTAGCCGCTTCATCACAAGCTTGTGTAACTTTTAGACGTCACGAAGAATCTTATTTCGTGGTTTCGTCTAATAAGAAAAACAAGCGCCAAATTGTGTTTGGCCTGGCTAAAAATATCCCTGTTGCTCAGATGGATGATCTGAAAGATAAAGATAAAGAAAAAATCCGAATTGACAAATATAGTCAACAATCTGTCAAGATTATCCAGAACATGGGTTATGATTTGAAGACCATGCAAGGTCTCAATCAAGGCAAGGGTAGACGACTACCATTATGTGGTGATCCGTTTTACCAGAAGACTCATCATGGGTTGGGATATGATCCGTCCCATATGTTTAATGACGATATACAAGAAGAATTCTCTTCTAGCTCTTCACAATCATCAGATTCGGAGGAAATTCAATTCATAGAATTCGATATGTCTCGTTCCTCATATGACGAATATGAGCAAATATTCTCAGTCAATATGGTTCAAACTGATGATGAATCTGAACTATTTGAGAATAATCCTTGGGCTCAACAGATGGATACTCAGTGGGAACTTCGTTTTGAACAGCGACAGCCACCTACAGAGGATGAGGTTATCCAGATTGATGTTGGAGATGGAACTGCGTCCAAACCAATATTCATCAGTAAGAATCTTTTCGATGATGAAAAGGAACAGTTGATAAAACTTATCAAAGAATATATTGACATTTTCGCATGGAGTTATGAGGATATGCCAGGGCTAGATCCTAAAGTTGCTACTCATAAACTCAATATTTTGCCCAATGTCAAGCCTGTAAAACAACAGCAATGGCGCTTTAGACCAGATATGATGGATGCAATTGAAGCAGAAGTCAAAAAGTTGATTACATGTGGCTTTGTTCGTGAAGAGCAACACCCGGATTGGGTTGCCAATATTGTTTCTGTTATGAAGAAGAACGGAAAAGTCCGAGTTTGCATAGATTATCGAGATCTTAATGCGGCTTGCCCAAAGGACGAATTTCCACTTCCAATTACTGATGTTATGATAGACAATACATGTGGTTTTGAACGCATGTCTTTCATGGACGGATTCTCAGGATACAATCAGATCAAGATGCATCCAGAAGATGAGAAGCATACTGCTTTTCGTACACCCCTTGGGGTTTACTGCTATACGGTTATGCTGTTTGGTCTTAAAAACGTCGGTGCCACGTATCAACGGGCTATGAGCAACATCTTTCAAGAACATCTACGAAAGATAGTTGAATGCTACGTAGATGACATTGCTGTTAAGAGTCGATCAAAGGATGATCACATTCAGGACTTGAAGACAGTATTTGAATTGATGCGTCAGCATCAATTGAAAATGAACCCTACTAAGTCTTTCTTAGGGGTTTCCAGTGGCAAGTTTTTAGGATTTGTTATTACTTCTCAGGGTATCCATGTTGATCCTGATAAGGTTAAAGCAATTCTTGAAATGCGTCCTCCTTGTAATCTGAAAGAACTCCGTGGCTTTCAGGGTCGTATTGCTTATATCAGAAGATTTATATCTAATCTTTCTGGGAAATGTCAACCTTTCTCCTGTCTATTAAAGAAAGGTGTATCTTTTGTCTGGGATGAAGCGTGTTAGAAAGCCTTCAATGACATTAAGCAATACCTTACAAACCCACATGTTCTGGTACCTCCGGTGGTAGGAAGGCCATTTTTGTTATATGTTCGAGCCTTGGATCATTCACTTGGCGCTCTTCTGGCACAGAAAAGTGATATGGGTCATGAACAAGCAATATATTATCTGAGCAGAATGATGGTCGGAGCTGAACACAGGTATACACCTGTGGAAAAGGAATATCTAGCTTTGGTTTTTGCCGTCCAAAAGACAAGGCATTAGGTCACTGGACAGACTATTCATGTCATCTCCAGAATAAATCCCATTCGGGTACTGATGAGAAAACCGAGCATTCTTAATTCCAGGTTAGCTACCTAGGCGATGTTGCTCACTCCTTATGACATGGTTTATGTACCTCAAAAATCAGTGAAGGGCCAAGCATTAGCTGATTTCTTAGCTGCTCATCCTATACCTGAAACTTCGAAGTTATATGAAGACATTCCAGATGAAGTCATGGATTGTAACATGACTTTGAAGAATGATATATGGCAATTATATTTTGATGGAGCATCACGAGTAGGACCTAAAGGCAATATTGTCTCTGGGGTAGGAATCGTCTTGGTTTCTCTGACAAAATGGTCATATACCGTGCCTATTCTCTCAACGAACCATGCTCCAATAATGTAGCAGAATATAATACTCTACTGATCGGTCTCCAAGTAGCAAAACAATTGGACATTGAGTTCCTAGAAGCTTATGGAGATTTTCAATTGATCGTTAATCAAGTTAGAGGGACTTATGAGGTCAGAAATCCTGATCTCATCCCTTATCATCAAGTGGTAGTCGAGTTGGTCCTTTCATTCAAAGGATTCTTTATTGAATTTGTACCACGTTCTCAGAATGTGGAGGCTGATGCTCTTGCTAGCTTAGCTGCAGACTTGGCTGTTCCAATCCGAAGGTAAAATACAATTACATTGTTGGACCGAGACTTGTTCTGTGTGAAGAATAATCTGCATATTGAACAAAGTTATGTCACAGAGTCAAGTTTCCAGTAGAAGGATTAGAGAACTCCATTCATTGATTATGCAGTTCATGGGATTTTGCCTGAAGACCCAAAAGAAGCTGCATCAATCAAGAGACGATTATTTCGATTTTATTATGATTCGTCTTTACATATGCTATATCGTCGTTCATATGATGGACTCTTGCTGCGATGTCTCTCAGAAAGTAAAGCCAAACAAACACTGCGAGAAGCTCATGATGGCGTTTGTGGTGCTAATCAACCGGGTCCTAAATTACAAGATCGCATTCGAAGAATGGGGTATTATTGGCCTTCTATGATAGTAGATGCTGTAGACTATGCCAGAAGATGTAAAGCATGTCAGATTTATGCCAATTTTATTCATCAACTGTCTGAATTTCTACATCCTGCAGCAGCCTCTTGGCCCTTCGAAGCTTGGGGCATGGATATTATTGGTCCTATTAACCCTCCTTCTGTTAAGGGACATCGGTTTATATTAGCTATAACCGATTACTTTTCCAAGTGGGCAGAAGCAGTTCCCTTTACTGAAGTGAAGACATCTAATGTAATCAGCTTCATCAAACATCATGTCATTTATCGCTTCGGGATTCCTCGACGAATAATTCATGACAATGGACCACAATTTGCCAGTCAGGCATTTTATCGGTTCTGTGATAAGAATCGAATTCAAAATCTGGCTTCTACGACTTATAATCCAGCTGCTAATGGTTTAGCCGAAGCTTTCAACAAGACGATCATCAAACTTCTCAAAAAGTTCGTCTCTTCTAATAAACGTGATTGGAATGAGAAGCTTGGAGAATGTTTATGGGCTTATCGAACAACAGTCCGAACTCCTACTGGTTTTACACCATTCTCATTGGTTTATGTATGTGAAGCTGTCCTCCCATTGGAAATCCAGATTCTATCTTTTCGAATAGCCATTGCTAATGAGCTAACTGCAGAGAATAATGATCGCTTACGACTCCAAGAACTCGAAGGATTGGACGAGAAGCGTCTTCAAGCACAACAGCATATTGAGCTATATCAAGCCCGTATATCTCGAACTTTCAATCGTAAAGTTAAAGAGAGGGTATTCAAGGTTGGCGAGCTTGTTTTAGCTGTTCGAAGACCGATGGTGATGACTCACAAAAGCAAAGGGAAATTCCAAGCGAAATAGGAAGGCTCTTATGTAATTGAGTCCGTGTTTTCCAATGGCGCCTATCGGTTATCAAAGCCCAATGGAGATTTACTCATGCTGTCGATCAATGGCAAATTTCTTAAGAAATACTATGTATGAAAAAGAAGACAGAATGAAAATAATATCTCTTTTATTTTTATTTTTTTGTTCAAGACAAAAAGATTAAGGACGAGGGCCACTGCCTTCGCCTTCCTTATTGAATACATAGTCAGTCAAAGCTTCGAAGGCATCGTTGCCTGAGTTCATAAAAAAACTTGCAGGCAGCCATCCTCAGCGCTTCTTCTTCAGGAGTTTTCCCTGGCTCTACTAAGAAAGAAAGGATGTCTTGGAGTGGCTTGGGAGTAGAAGAGCTTTCGCCTACTTCGGTTGGATCTGTCATAATTGGCTCAACGGGGCACATCTCAATGATGTCCTCAACTTTCCTGGATATTTCATTCTTTTGCTGCATATCCTTGGAAGACATTTCCAATAAAGAAGTGGAAATAAGAATGAAAAGTTACAAAGAGTTTTCGCCTATTTATAGGAGAGGACTACTAATGAACTGGTCTTTGAATTTGAACAGATAACAACTTTTCATTCCCGAAAAGACTTGTCCTTTCATTTTACCAGGTTCATCCATTTCATTATGGAATTTAATTGTCCTTTCTTTTCCCGAAAGATACGTTGGTTCGTCCATCTTTTTGGCGTATATGCTCATGACACATGACATCTGTCTTCTTATTCCCCAGCTACCAAGGTTTGGTTAAGCTGATTTTCTTGTCTCCTTTGAGAGGGATTTTAAATCTTCTATTTTATCAATCGAGTAAAAAGTGGGATTCGATATTTATCATGTTTTCATGACCTCTGGATAAATATTAAACCTACTTACTTTCCTTATCTATCATTTCCATTTGACCTCTGCATAGATATTAATCTAATTTTCTTTTGAGTTCTTACATACTGTCATGTCCATATTACCTCTGATAGTATTGTGTACTCTAAAACAGAAAACAAGATTTCATTATCTATCATGTCCATATTACATCTAGATAGATACAAATCATCGAGCATAGAAGACTTATCATTTTCATTCTCATATCATCATAAAAGTCTATTACATTTCTTAGACTTTCTTACAATTCATAATGGAAATCTATTACATTCTTAGATTTTCATTCTATACAACAACGATGACCTAATTGAGATCTATTTCTTCTTTGGATCTTCTTCATTGGATTCATTGTTGGTGGCAATTCCTTGCTGTCTGAGCCTCAATGGCAACCAGAACAGTAGAAATCAAACTCTAGTCTTCTCTCTCAGACGAAAGGAGAACCCCAGGGTATGGCAGCCCGAAGGCGTGTTGCTGCCAATACAACTGGTGGAGAAGTGGCGGCCTTTCAGAGGAGATAGGAATGTATCCAGCATTGGGATACGATTCCTAGTTCTGCCGTGAAAGGAACTCTAATACCCGATTTTTCGGGGAAGAGTTGACTCCACCATCCAACTCTCCGTGTATAAAGGCTCTTCCTACCAACAGAGGAAGACCCTTCTAACCCACGAAGAGTTCTGAGTTGTTTGATTTGCACGTCAAAAGCGCATGAGCTTTCTGATGTTTATGTCAGAAGAACGCTCCTCACAGCGTCAAAGTCGCCAATACCGGTTCTGGAAAAGCTCTTCAGCCAAACTTCTGCAGAAAACAACAAAGAAGAGGTGTTTTAAACAGAAGTATCATCAGACGCGTATTAGACGCTAACTAAAAACAGATGCTTACGCATCTTGTTTTATCTTCAACAGACTACAAGGCATTTTTTACGCCAGTGTCTCAGGTGTACCACTATTCAACAAGGCTTTTACGCCAGTATCTCAGGTGTACCACCATTCAACAAGGCTTCTATGCCATTGCTTCATGTGCACTTCATTAGCAAGGCTTTTTACGCCCGTCAAGAATTTGCGCTCATGAGCAGCTGTTTTCAAAAAAAAATTCAAAGGCAAACAATTGCTTACGATCAAACATACCACTTAGGTCAAATGGTTTGGCTCTAATAGTGGTTGAATCAACGTCCGGTGACTGGGCGTACAAAGGGGTGCCATTGGAAAGCATCGCCATTGTCATTTGTTGGAGAACGATATTGCGAAAAGTTATCTTCAGAGGAATGAGAATGAGAATATATAAAACATTCTCAGCTATTTATAAAGGCCGAAGAAACTGTTGGTGTGAGTCTATTTCGGGAAAAGATTCTATTAAAAGGCTCTCGTGACCACAAGACAGACGCCACGTGTTGGTTTGTTTCTTCGGAATGAACAACCGATGCAGTCAAATCAATATTAAGATTTTATTTATAAACGGGGAGTAGGCCCCCTATAGATCGTAATACATGAGCGACGTTTTTACATAAAATATTATTTTTCCTCTCCTTCGTTGGGCTGACGAAGGGAGGCACCTAACTCGCGCATATTGCGAATCCCGGAGCGACGCATCAGATTAAGAAATGCCTCTGCATCTCCTGCTCCCTCATACGCAGTTGAAGGACCGCCATCGATGCGACTAAAGACTGCTGGAGTCAGTCCAAAGCACTCTAAAAGGTTGCGTGCTCGCTCAAAATCAAGCCTGGAGCTCGAAGCCTCTTTGTTGTTAATCTCGTTCTTTGGCGCCATGACAATACGAGGATGAGTGGCAAGAATGAAGAATTTATTCTTATTTATACAATCAAATCAACTCTTCATATTCCTTATGGAAAATTTCTCATTATTAATGCAAACTCGGGAAGATGAGGAAGCATTCGAAAGTTTCGAGAAAGAAATTCATTGTGACGGTTAAGTATTGACCAACACTATTTCTTGAAAAATTACACCGATTGTTGGATATCCCCACTTTTACGCGGATGACTGTTGCGTATCCCAAATTTTACGCTGACTGATCAAATCTCAACTTTTATGCTTCTGTTCAAAGTGTTTCAAATTTTGGAGATATTTGAAAACTTTGAAGGGGGTCTTGTAGGAGCGTAAAAAGTGCTTCATTTAATGAGTCAAGGAGATGGATCATTCCACTCATAATGATCTATTTTTACGCCAAGGAGAGGCTAATCACTTTACGCTCGGGTCTATGCCAATGGTTTTACGCCTAAGACAGGCTAACTACTTTTACGCTGGACAAAGCTGTCAAGTCTTGCATTTAATGCAAAGTCTGACATGAAGATATTAATGATGGCATATACCACAGAATTCGAAGTGATTTGTTTTACACAGAGACCAATGTTGTCGTTTAGTATGTGGACTGAGCTACTTTACGCTCACAGTGTGACTTCTTTTACGCATGGAGACTATACGAGTTTTACGCTCAAGGGTCGATGTGTGCCTTAAGTTTATTTGGGCTACTTTACGCTTAAGGTTATTTAACAACCACTTTACGCGGGAAGTCTATGTCAGGGCTATTTTACGCCTAGTCTACTGCTTTACGCTCAGAGTACATTGGGGATGTTTTTACGCCCTATTCATCTGACCAGTTTGGAACGTGGTTTGCCTACATGGCTCTTATGCCATACATCTCGAAGAACGTGTGTACGTGCATCCTAGTCTTACTGAAATGATGGGACACGTGTCAACGTATACAGAGGATGACTTTGGTCATGGGTGGCAGTTGTTAGCGTAAAGACGGAACTTTTGCTGAGTTTTTACGCACAAGAGCCCAAGTCTATAAATAGACTTATTTTTCTCACATAACACATAGAGATAGAGACAGAAGAGGAGAGAACAGAGAGACTAGAACTCAGAGATTTTGATTCTCCAAAGCATTCTACTTCAACCTTTCTTTCAGAACAGAGTGAAGCAAAGCAGGAAAGCATTCGGCCTCGCCATCAGTGTCCAAGTGCGTCGATACCTTTCTGGTGACTTAGTTCTTCCAATTGTTCAACTTCAAGCAGCAATCTTCATCATCATCGTATGGTCCAAGGAACAAAGTGATCATTTACAGATCAGACTTCCATAGCAATACTTTCCCAGAATCAAATTTGTACTTCTTGTACTTTTTCTCATTATATTTTCAAAAGCCAATTTTCCTGGCATTTTGTTAAGTAAAACAGTGTGGTGTAATTATCCGGCAAGTTTCGAGTGTCCAATAGTCATGGTTGATTGGTAGCAGTCCAAAGTCGCAAGGAGAAATAAGGATATCGGATTAGTCATGATTAGTGATGATGACAAAAAGAAAATTTTGCGTATGTGAATACATATACTATTTTTGGAAAGTATTCTATATTACTTAAAAATACATTTTATTAGTTAAAATAATTTTGATGAATAAAATATTAGAAAATTTTTTTGTATAAATTTGAAACTACTATTTAGTTATAATATCTATATTTTTAGAAAATAGTAGTATAAAACCGAAAATATTAATAATATTAGTACTATTGGTAATAATATCTATGCTAAGTTAAATATAAATCATAAATACATAGATTTCTAATTTTAGTCGATCTGTAAAAAATCTTGTTTATAATAATAATACTAATAATAATAATTACAAATAATAATCATAATAATAATAATAAAACTAATAATAATGATAATAATAGAAGAAATAATAATAATAATAATAATAATAATAATAATAATAATAATAATAATAATAATGATAATAATAATAATAATAAAACTAATAATAAACCTAAAAGAAACTAATCAGCCACTCTTTCCTAATAATAATAATAATAATAATAATAATATAATAATAATAATAATAATAATAATAATAACAATGTTATAACCCCTTAATCCCCACAGCCCTTTCCCAATTCGATTTAATCAGGGAGAGAGAGAGAGAGAGTTAAAGAGGGGAGGAAAGAGTGTAGAGAGAGATGAGAGGGGAGAGAAGAGGGGCTCGGGGGATTCTCACCTGGGTGTGCGACGGAGGCTTCGCCGGGCGCTGTGGCACGACGGCGGATGGAGTGAGGGTGAAGAAAAGGAGAGGACGGAGGGATTGACCGGCGGTGGCACCGTGGCCGGTGAGGCGAAGAGGGTGAGTGGCTCACCATGGTCGGCACGCGGCGGAAGAAGCTTACCGCGGCAGATCCGTGGCGACGTTGGAGCTGCTCCGTGCTGGCTCGGCGTACGGTCAGTGTCACGCCCCAGAATCAGAATACTGGAGAGCGGGGGAATGACTCAGCCAGCTACGTATTACGGGTAGATGAATACCGTATAATACGATCAATGTTGTCTAATAAGACGAGCGGGTGCATACTACATGAAAGTCATACTATGGTCACTTCACATCTATTGTCTCAATCATTCAAACACGAAACAGCAATAGAGAACATGTAAGATAAAGCAGTAAGGCGTCCCAAACGCTCAGTCAAAATGTTCTTGATATCTGGCTTTACCCAACATAGCCAGATGACGAAGCAAGGTATACACAATTGTTACCAGCTGCAGTCTGACTTAATTATAATTATGTAAAAGTAAGTACAAGACAATCCGACTAACATGTCGGTGCCAAACGGCAAAATATAAAGTAAGTAACAAAACGAGCGGGGAAGTAAGGAACCCACTCGAGTCCTCCTGCGATCATCCCTCTAGTATTGACCATCTTGGAGGTGGAAGTAAGCTGAGTCCTCGGGAACCGGCTCTAGATCTGGCCATGCAAAACCAGAGAGGTTAGACCTCTAATAGCAAGTACCGCAAGGAAGCACGATATGAGGAATAAAACCAGTAATGAGAAAATGTGATAAATAGATCTCTGCTTGCTACTGGGATTCACATAGTATCACGACACTTCGAACCAACCTCCCAACCAAACAAGGACAGAAGTTGGCCCGTCATGTCCTGACATTCTGATCATCTCAGTTAGTTAACAGAGTAAGTACAGTACACAAATAAGTTAACTTGAACGGCCATGTAACTACTACGGCTTGCTATTGTGGGTTCCAAGTTATCTTGGAATTATGTAATAAGGGATTCCTCAGTTCTTACTATGTGCAAGCAAGGCTAGTCTATCCAATCAATCAATTACGCCAATCATGTATTTAGACGAGTCCCAGCGGGACGCCCGTCATTAATATACCATGTACAATAAATAATATAAGCAGATACCGCTCCCTGCCCGTGTGGCAGATTGCAGTATCTGTGGGAACCAGCCGGCCTATCGGGCACTTAATAGTCCCAAAGAGGGCTGCCATATAAGAACTCGGGAATCCATTCTCTCCATGCAATCATTATTTTATTTAACTTAATAGTCTCTATGTTAAGTAAAATTCCATGCCGTGGATCATGGTCATTCAGAATGAGTACCTCTGTACGGGGTACGATATGCACAACTCTACAACGAAACCTGTGCGGTTAGGTTGTAGGTATTACATAGCGTAATGCAACAATCAAAACTAACCATGGAATAAATCATGCCTTGACCATAAAGTACACATGCTGCTTTTGTAGAAAAATAAATTGAAGCCTGCACATGCCTGTATGCCAATATTCGGGATCGGCCAATCGATTACAATAGTTCATAATTAATATGAACGTGTCTCATTTATTCAATTCAATAAGACGACTAGTCAGTCTCTTAGTTCCAACTAGGAACACATGATCAATTATTAGTCAAGGTCAAAATCAATATTAATCAATGTCAATTCGGGACAAGAATCAGCCAAAAGACATCATGGGCTAGAGTTCATGCGGCCGGGAAATTATAGAAGTTCATGCGGCTGAGAATGCATATGTGGTCAGGATCTCATGCGTCCAGAAAGTGCCATACGGCCACAGAAAATAGCATGCGCCAGAAACTGCATGCGCCAGAAACTGCATGCACCAGAAACAGCATACGCCAGAAACTGCATGCGCCAGAAAACTGCATGCGCCAGAAACTGCATGCGCCAGAAAACTGCATGCGCCAGAAACTGCATGCGCCAGAAACAGCATGCGCTAGAAACACCATGCGCCAGAAACTGCATGCGCCAGAAACTGCATGCGCCAGAAACAGCATGCGCCAGAAACACCATGCGCCAGAAACTGCATGCGCCAGAAAACTGCATACGCCAGAAACTGCATGCGCCAGAAACAGCATACGCCAGAAACTGCATGTACTGCTCATCTTCTCCAATCAGCCTCTAATGGCCATGAAAACCCATGAACCAAAAAGACCATAAATCACTCAAAATAAGTCGAAATCAGGACTTCCAATAGTCAAAATTGAGTAGAATCAAATTTTCTACAACATGGAACCATCAAAACTCGAAAAATAACAAAGTTACTAGATCAAAACCTAAAAATTCCGAAAATATATTAAACTTAGATCTACATGAAATGAGCCTTGGGAATTGAAAATGCTAAGTACTAAAGTATCTAAGAATCTTGAGAGGAAGACAATGGAACAACAAAAATGGAAATCCATCAAGAAGCAAGTTGGCACTTGCCTAGCCCTCCTAGGTTGGTGGGGGAGTTATGAGGAAGAAGAAGAGAAATGAGAAGAAGTAATGAAGAGAGAGAAAGGGGATGGGCTTTTTAAATAAAGGAGTGGTGGTAGGTGGGTTCGGTTCATGATGAACCAACAAAACCGAAAATAAACCAATCTAGGCCGAACCCAAAAGCAAAGTAAAAGCAGAGAATAAAAATGCAGAAAGTAAAATACAGAAAAATAATTGCAAAAAATAAATTAACATAAAATTAAAGGGATTTAAATACAGAATAATACATGATAAATATTAAATAAATACATTCCAGCAGTACATGTATTTAGAATACGTATTCCGGGAACGGGAAGTGACAGTCAGCGACACCGGCTGGGTTCGCGGCCGACGTGGAGAGTCGCCGGCGCGGTCAGGTGCGCAGATCCGAGCGCCGGAGCTGCTTGGGCGCGGGATGGAGATGGAAGCCGCGGCGAGCTCGCCGTAGCCGGGAGTCAGCGGCTATGGCGGGGGCTGTGTGCTCGTGGCGGCGGACAGGCACGACGGTCGGCGGTGAGGTTAGGATGTAAATTCTTGCTTCTTCTTCTGGATTTTTGGTGGTGGTGGTAGTTTTGGTATGACGGAGAAGATGGTGGTGGTTACGGTGGTATGGACAGCGGGACGAGGGTGGTTCGGGGCGCTGTCGGAATGGGTGGTTGTGGTGGTATTATCGGAGGTGACGGTGTTGGGGGCTTGGGTGGTTGCGTGGATGATGGTGTGGTCGAGAAATTGATTGGGGTGGACTGGGTGATCTATGGTGATGACGATGTATCGAAAATGGGGTCGGACAGTGGCAATGGCCTTGGTCGGGGTTTATGGTGGCCGAGGACGGGGGCTGCGGTTCGTCGGAAAAGACAGAAGGTTGGAGTGAACAGAGTCAGGCGGTGGCGGTTGTGGTGCCGAAGGTTGCGAGGATGGTTGATGGTTAGGACTTTACTGTGGGCGAGGCTGTGGGGATGATGTCGAGGATGGCGGTGTTGGTCTTGGTGGCAGCGGTGGTGTGCAATAATGGCCGTCGACGATGGTGGCGGTAGTGGTGGTAGAGTTTCTGGAGTGTGGCCGGGTCTGGAATCAATGGCAGAGGAGAGGGGAAGATACGAGCGGGGATGGGGGTTTTAGAGTAGGGTTAGGGATTTGATTTGGATTGTATAGTATCGGGGTTGTCCGACACGAGGGGATGTCATGTACCTGTAAAAACATGGATTAAGAGTTTGGATGGAGAACATGGACACGATACACGCACACTTTTGGATGGAAGATTAATTGGGATTTATGGAGGAGTACCTGCCTATTTATAGGATATGGGAATTCCCATTAAGATAAATTTTAGGATTTGTTTAAACCCAAAATAGATAATTCGTAGTTTAATTTAAAAGCAATCAAATCCAAATCCAAATACATATTTAATTTAAATCAAATTAAATTTTTAGTTTAAAAAAAATCAAATGGGATGAATCAAATTTCAAATATTTAACTATTTAAATAAATTCATAAATTCAAATCAAGATTTAAATCGCCATAATAATTTCGAAATATATTTTCCATAAATACTAATATAATAATTTTGAAAATATATTATTATTTACAATTAAACTCAATAAATATTTACTAATTATATATGTATGTCCAAATGACATTTACATAATATACTTTTCTAATATACCATTTTATAGAAGAAAAAAAATTATTTATTATTATAACTATGTAAATAAAAGGCTTTATAAATAAAATAACAAATTTGAAATTTTGGAACGATAACTAAAATACTTATTATATATATATTTTGAAACTATAAAAAATAAGAAAAAATATTTTTCCTAAAAAGATGTACGCTCGCACATATTCGCACTCGTCGAGCAATTACGAAAATTAATATTTCATGTGTGACGTAAAATACGATTACGCGACGTACAATACGAAATTTTAAATCAGTACCAAAATTTTAAAAAAAAAATAGTAGAAATTTAGGGGTTTTACATCCTACCCAACTTAAAAGAATTTTGTCCTCGAAATTAAGAATTCGTAGGGGGGTGAGAAGACACAAGGGGTATCGATGATGAACAATCAATAAAAAATCATGCCGTAAGAACTTGCGATCTAGATCATAGGAAAATAATACGATATGGTCGTAATCGATAGGATGGCTAGAGAAAGTTCTAGTATAACGCCTTCGTCCTTCTAAAATAGGTGAAGGCGAAAGCAATATAGAGTTCGAAGGAGGCGTTATAGAATACGAATACGTGATTCAAAGACGATCGAATAATTTCAAAGGAATTGTCAAGGCAGTCGTGGATGGGATTGCAAGGGCCAAGTTTAATTATGTCTCCATCCACGTAGAGTAATAGACAAAAGCGAACCAAAGTGCACTTGGTTGATCAGACCATTATGCACCGGTTCTGATTAGACAATAGGCTAGTGAGCGCTCAATAGCATATGTCATGAACAAACTCAATAAAGAATAAGCTTGCAAAAAACTAGACTACATTAGCATCATTAGTCAAAACGGTAAATACATAGGTACGAGAGATTAAGATTTAAAGAAGGTAGAATGATTCTAAGTCATACAGTCGTCTTATAGTCTTCTTGTCCAAGTCCTTGGTTGGCTAGACGGGTTAGGGTCCTCTAGATTCTAGAATCTTGCTAATATAGGTCACTAGATAAAAGGGGTTGCTAGGTCATAAGGCATTCTACACAACTTAAAAGAATTAAACTAAGGGTGTTTTGGGACATCCAACTAGTAGGGTCAATCTCTAGCAAGCACGAAGTGAAGATAAGAAAAAGGAATCAAGCAAGATGCAATTGATGAGTCAAACGGTTGATAAAATCAAGGAATGAGGTCAAGTATGTGGATGAGATCCTAGACTTCTAATCCTATACGCAGGCTTGTTTGGTACGATAAAGTAACCAAACAATTTATCTTGACCTGCATGGGCCACCACAAAAACATGTAACGCCCCAGTCCCAAAAATACGTAGGACTAGGAACGTAGACATGTCAGCTGTATTCATACGAAGTATACTCCAATATATGGAAATCTCGTATGAATACATAAGCTGTAAAATGTAGTAGAAACCATAACGACTAATCTCATCCACAAAATGAAGGAAAATTTAAGATATCATAATACCAACTATGAAAAGTCTTTATACAATATGTTGGACGGAGACAAATCCACTACCAACAAGCAAGGAAAGAAATACATGAAGAATAAAATAAATTTGGCGAGCGAGCGAAGACGATCCTAGTGCAATCATCCTCGAAGTAATGGAGTCGGTCATGGCTAGAACTAGAGCACCTGCGAAAGACAAGAGTACACACCTGGCGAGATAACCAGGTCCTCAGAGGGACGTAACAAGACACATAATATCATGCCAATAACTGAATAAAGTTAGCTCAACAGAAAATTATATATGACTAAACAGATAAAGGTTCTTAACCATTCTATGTGTTAATGCATTTTGAAGACAACGTTCCACACAAGGGCCTTCCGAAGCTAGAAACACGGCGCGTTAGCGTTTCAACCAAGGCACTAGTGGCGTCTAGAGAAAAGTAAATGCACGGCCCATTAGCACTCGAGCGGGAGCTAAGGGGCATCTAGAGAAAAATAAATGCACGGCCACTAGCTCTTGGGTGAGTCACTAACAGCAGCTAGAGAAAAGTAAATGCACGGCCCATTAGCACTCGACTGAGTCACTAAGGGCGTCTAGAGAAAAGTAAACGAGTGAAAGCCCCTGTGCCTAATAACTGTCTTTACCCTCCCCATGCACTACACGTGTTGTATCCACATCACGACTTTCTTAACAACTGCTAAGTCTTCTAGACAACCATAACTATTTAGCAGTTATTGCCTATCGCACGGCATGTGCGCATCGATGGCCAGTCGATACGTACGTCCAAGATCTATATGAGACTCGTGACTCGTGATACACAAGTATCGGGCCAAAGAATGCGGCACAAACAAAGGGGGTCCCTTAACTCTAAGCCAAATGCAACTAAAATATAATAATTTGCAAGTACAACTTATATTTTCTAGAATAAGAAAATACATGCATGATATTGAGCAAGAAATTAAACAGTAAAGGCAAGGTATCTTGCCTGATGTGTCGCCTGGTGTGGTGTAATAATCCGGCAAGTTTCGAGTGTCCAATAGTCATGGTTGATTGGTAGCAGTCCAAAGTCGCAAGGAGAAATAAGGATATCGGATTAGTCATGATTAGTGATGATGACAAAGAGAAAATTTTGCGTATGTGAATACATATACTATTTTTGGAAAGTATTCTATGTTACTTAAAAATACATTTTATTAGTTAAAATAATTTTGATGAATAAAATATTAGGAATTTTTTGTATAAATTTGAAACTACTATTTAGTTATAATATCTATATTTTTAGAAAATAGTAGTATAAAACCAAAAATATTAATAATATTGGTACTATTGGTATAATATCTATGCTAAGTTAAATATAAATCATAAATACATAGATTTCTAATTTTAGTCGATCTGTAAAAAATCTTGTTTATAATAATAATACTAATAATAATAATTACAAATTATAATCATAATAATAATAATAAAACTAATAATAATGATAATAATAGAAATAATAATAATAATAATAATAATAATAATAATAATAATAATAATAATGATAATAATAATAATAAAACTAATAATAAACCCTAAAAGAAACTAATCAGCCACTCTTTCCTAATAATAATAATAATAATACAATAATAATAATAATAATAATAAAAATGTTATAACCCCTTAATCCCCACAGCCCTTTCCCAATTCGATTTAATCAGGGAGAGAGAGAGAGAGAGTTAAAGAGGGGAGGGAAGAGTGTAGCGAGAGATGAGAGTGGAGAGAAGAGGGGCTTGGGGGATTCTCACCTGGGTGTGCGACGGAGGCTTCGCCGGGCGCGATGGCACGACGGCGGACGGAGTGAGGGTGAAGGAAAGGAGAGGGCGGAGGGATCGACCGGCAGTGGTGCCGTGGCCGGTGAGGCGGAGAGGGTGAGTGGCTCACCATGGTCGGCGCGCGGCGGAAGAAGCTTACCGCGGCAGATCCGTGGCGACGCTGGAGCTGCTCCGTGCTGGCTCGGCGTACGGTCAGCAACACCGGCTGGGTTCGCGGCCGACGTGGAGAGTCGCCGGCGCGGTCAGGTGCGCAGATCCGAGCGCCGGAGCTGCTCGGGCACGGGATGGAGATGGAAGCCGCGGCGAGCTCGCCGTGGCCGGGAGTCAGCGGCTATGGCGGGGGCTGTGTGCTCGTGGCGACGGACAGGCACGACGGTCGGTGGTGAGGTTAGGATGTAAATTCTTACTTCTTCTTCTGGATTTTTGGTGGTGGTGGTTGTTTTGGTGTGACGGAGAAGATGGTGGTGGTTACGGTGGTATGGACAGCGGGACGAGGGTGGTTCGGGGCGTTGTCGGAACGGGTGGTTGTGGTGGTGTTGTCAGAGGTGACGGTGTTGGGGGCTTGGGTGGTTGTGTGGATGATAGTGTGGTCGAGAAATCGATTGGGGTGGGCTGGGTGATCTATGGTGATGACGATGTGTCGAGAATGGGGTCGGACAGTGGCAATGGCCATGGTCGGGGTTTATGGTGGCCGAGGACGGGGGCTACGGTTCGTTGGGGTAGACAGAAGGTCGGAGTGAACGGAGTCGGGCGGTGGCGGTTGTGGTGTTGAAGGTTGCGGGGATGGTTGATGGTTAGGACTTTACTGTGGGCGAGGCTGTGGGGATGATGTCGAGGATGGCGGTGTTGGTCTTGGTGGCAGCGGTGGTGTGCAATAATGGCCGTCGACGACGGTGACGGTAGTGGTGGTGGAGTTTCTGAAGTATGGCCGGGTCTGGAATCAATGGCAGAGGAGAGGGGAAGATACGAGCGGGGATGGGGGTTTTAGAGTAGGGTTAGGGATTTGATTTGGATTGTATAGTGTCGGGGTTATCCTACACGAGGGGATGTCATGTACCTGTAAAAACAAGGAATAAGAGTTTGGATGGAGAACATGGACACGATACACGCACACTTATGGGTGGAAGATTAATTGGGATTTATGGAGGAGTACCTGCCTATTTATAGGATGTGGGAATTCCCATTAAGATAAAGTTTAGGATTTGTTTAAACCCAAATAGATAATTCGTAGTTTAATTTAAACGCAATCAAATCCAAATCCAAATACATATTTAATTTAAATCAAATTAAATTTTTAGTTTAAAAAAAATCAAATGGAATGAATCAAATTTCAAATATTTAACTATTTAAATAAATTCATAAATTCAAATCAAGATTTAAATCGCCATAATAATTCTGAAATATATTTTCCAAAAATACAAATATAATAATTTTGAAAATATATTATTATTTACAATTAAACTCAATAAATATTTACTAATTATACATGTACGTCCAAATGACATTTACATAATATACTTTTCTAATATACCATTTTATAGAAAAAAATTATTTATTATTATAACTATGTAAATAAAAGGCTTTATAAATAAAATAACAAATTTGAAATTTTGGAACGATAACTAAAATACTTATTATATATATTTTGAAACTATAAAAAATAAGAAAAAATATTTTTCCTAAAAATATGTACACTCTCACATATTCGCACTCGTCGAGCAATTACGAAAATTAATATTTCGTGTGCGACGTAAAATACGATTACGCGACGTACAATACGAAATTTTAAATCAGTACCAAAATTTTAAAAAAAAATAGTAGAAATTTAGGGGTTTTACACCAGAACCAGAATACTGGAGAGCGGGGGCGTACATAGCCAGCTACGTATATTGAAGTGCAACCCACCTCGCTATACGGTCACGGCTGTCTAGATACATGAGGGTTTAACTACAATCCATCAGTCTCCTATGGTCATGAACAAGCCTAGTGTCTCAATCACAAGCAAGTAGTAGCAGTCACAAGATATTAGAACATCAAATATACAATAGTAAGGCGTCCCATACATTACATATTGGATGATCATGAAGCTAGTCGTACAAAATGTAAAGACTAGCAAGAGTTTAGTCATACATGATCAATCCTAGGATTTGTCAATCATGTTATAGCCCGTAGGCTGACTGTAAATAAAGGTGCAACCGAGCTAACACGTGCCCGTCGGCTAAACGCCTCAAAAGAATAATTTACAATGAAGTGGGAGAACAAAAGAAAACCACGCGTTGCCAGGGTTACGCCTGGTGGCCACCATCTGGCTGGAAGGTAGGTAGAACCTTTGGAGCTGCTCCGATATCTGGCCACACAAAACCAGCTGGGTCAGACCCCAGAAAGAGCAAGTGCCACAAAGGAGGCTTCACTTAGGAACTAAAACCAGCATATCACAATAGAGTATTAAAGATAAATAATAAATAAAGAACTGATAATAATAGAGATAACAACAGTAAACTGAGTACGAAGAAACCATTCAAGTAGCCAGGTCACAACACTTAAACCAAACAAGGACCGGGGTTGCAGCCCTTCACCTGAATAGAAACCCGTCTCAAATACTATTGGTAAGTAAAACATGATTAGTCTTGGCATAGGGTAAAAATAAGACAATAAACAAAAAGAGGATAAGGAACTGCTCCGGAAGCCTGGTTACAACTCTTAAACCAAACAAGGACCGGAGTTGTAACCCTTCGCCTGAACAGAACCTTGCCCCTGATCTTTATTGTGAAGGCTGGTATAAATAATCATGTTATTGGAGTAAGGCAAAACAAAACGAACATGGCTTGGAGAGCAATAAGATAATAAATGAAGAGAGGACACAGAACTGCTCCGGGAGCCAGGTTACAACCCTTAAACCAAACAAGGACCGGGGTTGTAACCCTTCGCCTGAACAGAACTGGACCCCTGATCCTTATTGTTAAGATAAGCACACATAATCAGGACGATATATGATAAGATAACCATAGAACTATTCAGATAGCCAAGTTACAACCCTTAAACCAAACAAGGACCGGGGTTGTAACCCTTCATCTGAACAGAACTTGGTATCTCAACATTTATCGATACAAAAAATCAGGTCATGATACAATCTTGTACAGGATCATGACAACTAGACAGGGCTAGACTCCATCCAATCAATCACGGCCAAGCAATGAGTACGGCTTGATACATTAACTAACTAGGGTTATCACAGGCCTAGTTACTAGCAAGATGCAATGAGATTATCCCAACAGCCACAAGCCCTGCAGACCATTCGATTGTCCCGGTCGAATGTCCGTTTATTAATGGTGCACCACATGACTGTGTGCTAGAAATGTGCCCTACTCGTCGGTAGGCTACAAGTCCACTGAATGCCCCCAGATAACGGGATTGCCTGTAGCGGGGAATCTCTTCATGTCTACTGAATTATTCTAGTTAATTAGCCTTAGTCAATTTCAGTAGGTGCCCCTGACCGTGGTATTCAGGGGTCCCCGTCCTAGACATGATGCAAGACAGTACTTGTTTATATGTACAAACACAATCGTCCACGGTGTCCAGGTCAATTATTCTTGTCAGGTCGTGTCATATCATGTTAGCCGTCGCAACAGCAATTCGAGATGATCATGTCAGGTATACTTGTCATATTATGCCATGTTCAATTATCATTTCCAAACATATTAAATAAATTCATGATTTTCAAGTTCATGACAAAAGGCATAAGGATATAAAATGGGCGTAAAATTGAACAGCTCAGCGTAAAACGAAGTACGCTGGCACGCGATGCGTGTGCGTAAAAGGGAACTACGCTAACACGTTAAGACGTGAGCGTAAAAGCTGAATACTATGCTGGCACGCCATAGGAACTCAAGTTTCTACGCGCTTACCACCGATTACCTAGTGAAACTTTACGCGTGAGCTTTACGCGTGAGCTTTACGCTAGCAAGCTCTACGCGAGCAAGGGAGCATACGACTGGGATTTACGCTAGCCAGGCTTTACGCTAGCAAGATTGTACGCGCGTAAAATTTTACGCGTGCGATCCCTCGAGCAGATTTTACGCGAGTAAAACTTTACGCGAGGAAAACTCGGGCAACTTTACGCTCGTGAAGGTCTGCTCGAGCTAGGGATTTTACGCGAGCTTGATTTTACGCGAACGGGAGAGTCCCGAGCGTAAAATTGAACAGCTCAGCGTAAAACAAAGTACGCTGGCACGCGATGCGTGTGCGTAAAAGGGAACTACGCTAACACGTTAAGACGTGAGCGTAAAAGCTGAATACTACGCTGGCACGCAATGCGTGGGCGTAAAACTATATCTTCTCCACATGGTCAATACAACCATGCGTAAAAAGCTCAGGAACTCCATCTCGGCCAGGACTTGGTGAAATCCGGCCATCCCAAAACCAAACTTGTATAAAATCATGAGGCCTACTACAATGAGCTCTTAGTTTTCAAAAACAAGCTATTTTAATAGATCGAAACCAAGAAGATCGAAAATACTAAAAACTCAGAGCTACAATGGAGGAACCATGAAACTCGAAATTGCTAAGTATTAAAGTATGTTGAAATCTTGTGGAGAAGAAAATGGAACAATAAGACTTGGGTTCCTCCATGAAGCAAGGTGCACTTGCCTAGCTCTCTTCCTGGTAGGTAAAGAAGAGTAATGGTGGAGGAAGGAGAAGTAATGAGGAGAGAGAGAAAAGTGGGCGGCTAATAAAGGAAGGGGGAAGTGGTAGGTGGGAGTTTGCACTCCAACCCAAACCGAACCAAATCAAGCCGAACCTAACCGAACCCAGCCAAGAGACATGAAATACGAGTCAAGATACGTACACATATACCAGAATACGTAATACAAACCATAGGCATTACAACTCTACTCACCTTAAAAGAATTCCGTCCTCGGAATTTAATCAAGAGGCTAGAGATGCAAGGGCAAGCTATATTAATTATAGGCAAGCTATACTAGTCAAACAATCAGGCAATCAATCATGCAAGCAAGCAATCGAAACCATGAGGTATAAGGAAGACATTATACCTCACGAGTCAAACAGGTCGGGATATCGCGATCGGATATCATCCTCATGCTCCCACGTTGACTCACCCAAAGAGTGATAACACCAAGCAACACGGACTAACTTGATAGTCTTGTTCTTGATTATCTTCTCTCTTCGGTCCAATATGGATACGGGCCTCTCCTCATACGAAAGGTTGGTACCAACAACCAATTCTGAATGATCAAGGACATGACTCGGATCCGAGATATACCATCGTAGTTGGGATACATGGAACACGTCATGCACCTCGCTTAGCGACGGCGAAAGAGCGAGATGATAGGACACATCTCCTACTCGCTCCAAGATATCGAACGGCCCTATATACCTAGGACTAAGCTTTCCTCGTACGCCGAAACGAATGACGCCACGGTTAGACGAAATCCTCAGGAATACATGGTCGCCGACAGAAAACTCAAGAGGGCACCGATGAGAATCGGCCCAATGACGCTGGCGATCTTGAGCAACGCGAAGATGATCCCGGACTCTCCTGACCACTTCGATTGTCTGGACAATAAGTTCCGCACCGAGCATCTACCTTTCTCCAATATCGTCCCATGCTAGCGGGGATCTGTACTTCCTGCCATACAGTGCCTCGAACGGAGCCATCTAGATACTGGCCTGGAAACTGTTATTGTATGAGAACTCCACCAAGTGCAGGTGATCTTTCCATGAACCACCAAAGTCGAGTGTACATGACCGCAACATATCTTCAAGGGTCTGGATCGTGCGCTCCGACTGACCAACTGTCTGCGGGTGATAAGCTGAACTGAACTGGAGGCGGGTCCCCAAACTCTTCTGAAGACTCTGCCAAAAGTGCAAAGTGAATCTGGAATCTCGATCCGAGGTGATACTGACTAGTACTCCATGCATCCTGACTATCCACCTGAGGTACATCTCTGCTAGCTGAGCCGTCGACTGACCTACTCTGAACGGGAGAAAGTGAGCCACCTTCGTGAGCCGGTCAACTATAACCCAGATAACATCTCTACCAGCTGGGGATCTAGGTAATCCAGTCACAAAATCTATGGTTATATGCTCCCATTTCTATTCTGGAATTGGCAAGGGCTGAAGAAGTCCAGATGACCTCTGATGTTCAGCCTTGGCTTGTTGGCAAACCAAACACCGAGAGACAAACCGGGCTATCTCCCGCTTCATGCCATTCCACCAAAAGTGCTGTCGGATGTCACGGTACATCTTCGTACCACCAGGATGAATGAAATACTGTGAACTGTGAGCTTCTGCCATAATCTCCCGTCTGATATCTCCGCTGGATACACAAAGACGCTTACCATGTCGAAGTGTTCCATCATCATGAATGCATAACTCTGGTCTACGTCCCGCCTCAAACTCTGCTCTGAGTCGCTAAAGTTTGGAATCTGCTGACTGTGCCATCCGGATCCTCTCGACTATAGTGGACTGAACTTGCATGCTGGCCATCAATGCCGCATTGGTAGGAAGGACAACTTCTATGCCCATCCTCTGAAGATCCGCTAACAACTCTGGTTGCGCTGTTAGAAGATAAACTCCGGCTCTCCTGCTCAATGCATCTGCTACGACATTGGCCTTTTTTGGATGATACTGCAAATTGATATCATAATCCACAAGAAGCTCCAGCCATCTCCTCTGTCGCATGTTAAGTTCTTTCTGAGTGAATACATACTTCAGGCTCTTGTGGTCGGTGAAAATCTCCACCCTATCTCCATACAAGTAGTGCCTCCACAACTTAAGCGCAAATACTACTGCTGCCAACTCCAAGTCATGGGTTGGGTAATTCCTCTCATGATCACGAAGTTGGCGTGACGCATAAGCTATTACCTTCCCATGCTGCATCAGAACACATCCTAAACCTCTGCCTGAAGCATCGCAATATACTGTGAATCCTCCGGTTCCATCTGGAAGCATGAGAATGGGTGTCGTGATCAAGCCTCGCTTCAACTTCTCAAAAGAATCCTGGCACTCTGCTGTCCAAGTAAACTGCACATCCTTGTGGGTAAACTGGGTCAATGGCGCTGAAATTCGAGCAAAGTCTGAAACAAATCGCCGGTAGTAGCCGGCCAATCCAAGAAAGCTACGAACTTCTGCAACTGTGCTAGGTACTGGCCATGATTCTATAGCCACGATCTTCTGGAGATCCACTTCAACTCCTCCTCGGGTGATGATATGGCCCAAGTACGAAATACGATCGAGCCAGAACTCGTATTTACTAAACTTGGCATACAATTGGTGCTTACGAAGAATCTGGAGGACAACTCGGAGATGTTGCTCATGCTTCGCTTCACTCTTGCTGTAGACCAGGATGTCGTCTAGGAACATAATCACGAACTGATCTAAATAAGGCATGAAGATACGATTCATGAGGTCCATGAATACAGCCGGCGCATTGGTTGCTCCAAAGGGAATGACAAGGAACTTCCAATGCCCATACCGAGATCTGAAAGCTGTCTTCGGGATGTCCTGCTCTCTGACTCTAATATGATGGTATCCTGACCGCAAGTCAATCTTCGAAAATACTGACGCCCCTTTGAGTTGATCAAACAAGTCATCTATCCTCGGGAGAGGGTATCTGTTCTTGATTGTCACTGAGTTCAAGGTACGATAGTCAACACATAATCTGGACGTACCATCCTTCTTTTTCACAAGAAGCATCGGGGCTCCCCTAGGCGATCCACTAGCACGAATGAATCCCTTGGTTCTGAGTTTTTCAATCATCTTCTACAATATCTCTAGCTCTGACGGCACCATCCCGTAGACTCTCTCTGACACTGGGGCTGTTCCGGGAATCAAGTCGATGGTAAACTCGATCTCTCGCTCTGGCGGCATCCCTGGAAGCTCTTCGGGGAAAACATCAGGGAACTCTTCGACGATCCGGGGTAACTGCACTGCTGCTACTGCCATCCGTAATACGGGAGGAGAAGGTTCAACTTTGCCTCGGGAGAAGAAAAACTCCGGCTCTCCTGGAATGCTAAAAATAACCCTGCCAAGATGGCAGTCTATCCTAGCATACTGGTCCCTCAACCAATCCATCCCTAAGACCACATCATAATCGGCCATCGAGAATTCTATCAATCTAGCGGGGAATTCTCTACCGCTAACTATGATCCGACACGAGGAAAATACTCTATCTACAACAGCCACAAGTCCGTTACCAGTAAGTATATTGAGCCTTACTGATAATGACTCGGGCTCCAGTCCTACCCGTGTCGCGAATCGTGCAAACATAAATGAATGCGAGGCACCAGAATCAAATAATACTGAAGCTGGAAAGGTGTTGACGAGAATAGTACCTGCCACCACCTCACCTGGTGCCAATCCTTCCTCTCCCATGGTCAAAGCCAGCACTTGACCATGTCCTCTGGGTGCGGGATCCCTCTGCTGAAAATTCCTCTGCCTGCTCTAGATCAGGGCTTGGGCTTGGGCATACTGTTGTGGTCTCTGCTGCTGGAATGCCTGGGCCTGCGTCGGCAATGGTCTCGGGAACGGGTACAGCAGCTGCTGCTGCTGGACTGGTGCTGGTCCTCTAATTGAAGGACTAGAGAAGGCTGATGATGAACTCCCCCTGTTAGGGCAGTTTCCAACCCTGTGGTCCGGGGCACCACAAACCAAGCACAATCCCTGTGCTCTGTGACACTCTGACACCACATGCCCTGGCTTCCCACAGTGTGAACATCCCACTGCGGAAGACTGCTTCTGCTTCTGCTGCTGGGGGTACGTCGGGGTGGAATACTGAATCGACGTCACTGAGGCCACAGCCTCGGAGCTCCAATAGTCAAAGCCCTGGCCGCCGGGGAAGGTGCTGAAGACTGATTCATCTGGCTGTGGGATCGCTTCCGACCTCCGGTCCTGTCCACGATCCTCTGGGAGGTATACTCGTGCCTTCGAGCTGCTCTCAATACTGCATCAAAAATCTGATGCTCGAACTGCTCCACTGCAAATAGAATCTCCAGATGAAGCCCCTGTTGGAACTGCTGGGCTCTATCAAACTCGGTTGCTACCAAGGTGGGAGCAAACCGACTAAGCCTGGAAAACTCGGCCGCATATCCATCGACCGTCCTGCCCATCTGCTTTAGATTGGTGAACCTCGTCTGTAAGTCGTACCGAGCTACAGCATCGAAATACTTGGTCTGGAATCTCTTCCTGAAAACTGCCCAGGCAATGGGTGCCACTAATCCGACGGCCTGTGACGCCCACCAACTGCGGGCAAGATCCAATAACTACAGACGCACCACGGCCACCTTTTCGTCTTTTGGAGTCCTGGCTGCTTCTAGAATCACCTCCGTATCCTGAAGCCAAGCATCAGCAGCGATAGCATCTTCACTGCCGTCGAAGAATGGAGGGTTCAAGCGCTTGAAGCTGTTGGCCGCGCTGTTACCCTGATGACCTCCTCTGGTCAAAGCATCTGCCACTGCCTGGTGCAAGGCATCTCCTCGACGATCCTGGGAGGCTAATAGTGACCTGATGAGACCCACCAAAGTGCTATCATCAGGATCTGCAGGCTGGATGGGCTGAACTGGTGGCTCTCCTCCAATAGGCTCGACTCTGGAGGCCACTCCTGAATGCTGGACCTGATTTCCTGGTTGCTGCTGGTCCACAGGTGGCGCTCCGCCTTGCTGATTGGCAGGTCCAGGAATAATACCGCTGAAGAAGACAACATAGGGAACAATAAGGAAGGACCAGGACAGATCAACGATGCAAACATGTGATCAGGTCAAGATTTCAGGGATTTAGAAGATACGAGCATAGATCAAAGGCGAGTACTGATTGAGACATCTATTCGGTAAACCCTCATATATCTTGCTTTACAAGACCTGCATGGGCCACCACTTAAACCATGTAACGCCCCAGAACCAGAATACTGGAGAGCGGAGGCGTACATAGCCAGCTACGTATATTGAAGTGCAACCCACCTCGCTATACGGTCACGGCTGTCTAGATACATGAGGGTTTAACTACAATCCATCAGTCTCCTATGGTCATGAACAAGCCTAGTGTCTCAATCACAAGCAAGTAGTAGCGGTCACAAGATATTAGAACATCAAATATACAATAGTAAGGCGTCCCATACATTACATATTGGATGATCATGAAGCTAGTCATACAAAATATGAAGACTAGCAAGAGTTTAGTCATACATGATCAACCCTAGGATTTGTCAATCATGTTATAGCCCGTAGGCTGACTGTAAATAAAGGTGCAACCGAGCTAACACGTGCTCGTTGGCTAAACACCTCAAAAGAATAATTTACAATGAAGTGGGAAAACAAAATAAACCCACTCGTTGCCAGGGTTACGTCTGGTGGCCACCATGTGGCTGAAAGGTAGATAGAACCTCTGGAGCTGCTCCGATATCTGGCCACCCAAAACCAGCTGGGTCAGACCCCAGAAAGAGCAAGTGCCACAAAGGAGGCTTCACTTAGGAACTAAAACCAGCATATCACAATAGAGTATTAAAGATAAATAATAAATAAAGAACTGATAATAATAGAGATAACAACAGTAAACTGAGTACGAAGAAACCATTCAAGTAGCTAGGTCATAACCCTTAAACAAAACAAGGACCGGGGTTGCAGCCCTTCACTTGAATAGAAACCCGTCTCAAATACTTTTGGTAAGTAAAACATGATTAGTCTTGGCATAGGGTAAAAATAAGACAATAAACGAAGAGAGGATAAGGAACTGCTCCAGAAGCCAGGTTACAACTCTTAAACCAAACAAGGACCGGAGTTGTAACCCTTCGCCTGAACAGAACCTTGCCCCTGATCTTTATTGTGAAGGCTGGTATAAATAATCATATTATTGGAGTAAGGCAAAACAAGACGAACATGGCTTGGAGAGCAATAAGACAATAAACGAAGAGAGGACACAGAACTGCTCCGGGAGCCAGGTTACAACCCTTAAACCAAACAAGGACCGGGGTTGTAACCCTTCGCCTGAACAGAACTGGACCCCTGATCCTTATTGTTAAGATAAGCACACATAATCAGGACGATATATGATAAGATAACCATAGAACTATTCAGATAGCCAAGTTACAACCCTTAAACCAAACAAGGACCGAGGTTGTAACCCTTCATCTGAACAGAACTTGGTATCTCAACATTTATCGATACAAGAAATCAGGTCATGATACAATCTTGTACAGGATCATGACAACTAGACAGGGCTAGACTCCATCCAATCAATCACGGCCAAGCAATGAGTACGGCTTGATACATTAACTAACTAGGGTTATCACAGGCCTAGTTACTAGCAAGATGCAATGAGATTATCCCAACAGCCACAAGCCCTGCAGACCATCCGGTTATCCCGGTCGAATGTCCGTTTATTAATGGTGCACCACATGACTGTGTACTGGAAATGTGCCCTACTCGTCGGTAGGCTACAAGTCTACTGAATGCGCCCAGATAACGGGATTGCATGTAGCGGGGAATCTCTTCATGTCTACTGAATTATTCTAGTTAATTAGCCTTAGTCAATTTCAGTAGGTGCCCCTGACCGTGGTATTCAGGGGTTCCGTTCTAGATATGATGCAAGCCAGTACTTGTTTATATGTACAAACACAATCGTCCACGGTGTCCAGGTCAATTAATCTTGTCAGGTCGTGTCATATCATATTAGCCGTCGCAACAGCAATTCGAGATGATCATGTCAGGTATACTTGTCATATTATGCCATGTTCAATTATCATTTCCAAACATATTAAATAAATTCGTGATTTTCAAGTTCATGACAAAAGGCGTAAGGATATAAAATGGGCATAAAATTGAACAGCTCAGCGTAAAATGAAGTACGCTGGCACGCAATGCGTGTGCGTAAAAGGGAACTACGCTAACACGTTAAGACGTGAGCGTAAAAGCTGAATACTACGCTGGCACGCCATAGGAACTCAAGTTTCTACGCGCGTACCACCGATTACCTAGTGAAACTTTACGCGTGAGCTTTACGCTAGCAAGCTCTGCGTGAGCAAGGGAGCATACGGCTGGGATTTACGCTAGCCAGGCTTTACGCTAGCAAGATTGTACGCGCGTAAAATTTTACGCGCTCGAACCCTCGAGCAGATTTTACACGAGTAAAACTTTATGCGAGGAAAACTCGGGTAACTTTACGCTCGTGAAGGTCTGCTCGAGCTAGGGATTTTACGCGAGCTTGATTTTACGCGAGCGGGAGAGTCCCGAGCGTAAAATTGAACAGCTCAGCATAAAACGAAGTACGCTGGCATGCGATACGTGTGCGTAAAAGGGAACTACGCTAACACGTTAAGACATGAGCGTAAAAGCTGAATACTACGCTGGCACGCAATGCGTGGGCGTAAAACTATATCTTCTCCACATGGTCAATACAACCATGCGTAAAAAGCTCAGGAACTCCATCTCGGCCAGGACTTGGTGAAATCCGGCCATCCCAAAACCAAACTTGTATAAAATTATGAGGCCTACTACAAGGAGCTCTTAGTTTTCGAAAACAAGCTATTTTAATATATCGAAACCAAGAAGATCGAAAATACTAAAAACTCAGATCTACAAGGGAGGAACCATGAAACTCGAAATTGCTAAGTATTAAAGTATGTTGAAATCTTGTGGAAAAGAAAATGGAACATTAAGACTTGGGTTCCTCCATGAAGCAAGGTGCACTTGCCTAGCTCTCTTCCTGGTAGGTGAAGAAGAGTAATGGTGGGGGAAGGAGAAGTAATGAGGAGAGAGAGAAAAGTGGGCGGCTAATAAAGGAAGGGGGAAGTGGTAGGTGGGAGTTTGTACTCCAACCCAAACCGAACCAAATCAAGCCGAACCTAACCGAACCCAGCCAAGAGACATGAAATACGAGTCAAGATACGTACACATATACCAGAATACGTAATACAAACCACAGGCATTACACCACAGAGTCGCACAGAGTGTCCCCATTTGCAGCGAAAAGTAAATGAACACAAATTGAAGTGAATTCAAACTCTTTGTTGATATTCAAGAAGTTTACAAGCGGCGCTAGGCCGAGATTACAAGTCGCTCAAGCTCTCTCTCTCTCTCTCTCTAAAACATAAAAAGCGTGCCAAGTGGCTTACATGATAGAATGATTCATGGCGATGTTCTGATACATTATGTCCTGTATATGGTGCTCCAGCTCCTTTGCAACGCTCCAAGGCTCCAGAGTTAGCTCCGCACCTTAGCACTTTCGAGGAAAGCTCCGCACCCGACGACGTCTCCTGCACCCTGCAAGAAATCTATGGGGTTATCAGTACATTGTTATGCACTGGTGGGGAGGCTAGCTCGCCCATAATGCTATCATTACCAAGCATGTTCTATTTACTTTTGTGCATCCTCTATCATTCATTGTCTTTCTAATCTTGCCTTAGGATCAGTTTCATGGCACATTTCATAACCTATCTCGTGTTACCGATTTCAAGTATTTGCATGGAAATACATGCACGACTTACCCATACTTATCGTTCGGTCTTCCCTATCCAAAGTAAACCAAGTTAGTCAACAATTCATATTTAACAACTTATCGTAATTTACGTAAACATTCAATGTTAAGGGCGTGTCCCTGCCTCAGGTCCTAGTGCATCGTAGGCGTGTTTTCTAACTCATTTGCACGAAGTACTTCGATCATTTGGTGTGTTATATTCAAGCCTGTTCAGAAGGCGTTTCATTCAGTTAACTTAGACTACTTTGTTTTAATGCAAAGACTTGTACGTGGATTGCCACCAGCAAGCCTACTTAATCTACATGTACCGGTCGCTAGCATCACAAGCCATTTTGGACATGTTCCCCTTGGTATTCTCATCTATCATAGCGTGATGGCTGGTACACCTTGATAGTCTTTTGAAATACTCGGCCTTACGTCTCCTTGAGTATCCGAGCCCCCATCCAAACAGCCCGTAAGCCATGATTCTGCTTAGGCCGGCCACGATGTCTCGTTGATCGTTGCCTTGGAATCCCTTATTGCTCCTTCCCCCCGTATACGAGTGGGTTGTCTGCGACCATTTCGTATTGTCTTGTCATTTTAACTTAACGGCTGTCTCTGAGCCATAGGCTGTCTGTGAGCCATAATGCGTTATCGACCAGGTTGGCGGCAGCGTCCGTGCAGCGCGGGTAGCGAGCCCCGTTGTACATTCCCGTCATACATGTCACTAACCATTCCTTCCTTTCTTATCTTTTTGTTCATTCATTCTTTTTTTTCTTTCACTTGTTTGTTCGTTCATTGATTCATTCACGTATTCATTCATTCATTCGTTGATTCATTCATTCACTTATTCGTTGAATCATTCATTTATACATTATGTAACTCCCTGTGCGGGAGTCGCCTGAGCGACCCATCGGTCGCGAAGTCTTCCAATGTTGCTATATTCTACTCGGAACGACTATGTCGATAGTCTTCCTGTTTCATTGTTAAAAACCATTTATTTCTTCATTGTTGAACGCACAAGGAACTTAAAATGTAAGCATGTGCCTTAGCACGAGCGTGGAGTGCGGTACGAGAGTTCTTATATTTTTTGAGTTCTTTTCCATGTTCTAAACAAGCATAGAAGATGGAATTATTCCCTTAGCTAGGTGCGTTGAATCATTCATTAGCATGCACGGTGTTATCGCCTAGTGATTCTAGTGATAGTGTTCATATTATTAAGTGTCTAGGCTAAGCAAAGACGGGTTCATCGGAGTTATCCACCTTAGCGATGATCGCGTCGGCCGAGCGATACTCTGAGCGCGCCTTTGAAAGTCTAAGTCTGGATTCATCTTCGATGGGCCAATGTAAGTCTTGCATCAATTCTTCATCGGGTCGATGCCAACTCTTCGAGTCGACGGCTCATTTGAGTCGTTGCACTTGCCGTTTGAATCGACGTTCCGCTAGGGCGGAGCGGGTCGTTACATTGGAGAAGGAGTATCGAGGAGAGGCCTCAGACTTGGGTCATACGAAACGATGGGACGCGGATGCATGTGCACAGGGACACACAGAAAGGGATGGCGCGTCGCTAGCGAGGCGGTACGGTGCGCTGGACGCACGGGAACAACCGTACGGGGCTGCCGGCGGCCGGAGAAATGCATGCGGGGTACGCTAGCGGCCAGCGGGGGCCTGTACGGGTGCTGGAGGCCGGCGGGGACCGGCAGGAGGCCAGTTGGAATGTGTTGTGCACGCACGGAAGCGCATTGGCAGTTGTCGGGGCTGTACGAAAGGTACAGCCGACTGCTGGCGGGTGGCAGCCGGGCTACCTGGCACGCGGAGACAGCCGCGCGAGCGATCGACGGCAGAGGCACAATCGAGGCACGGTCGAGCGGTGGTCGGCGCTACGTAAATACCTCGATTGAGGTGTTTGTATGACCGGGGCATCACGGGGAACGCCGGGATGTAATCAGTTTTGGAAGAGGGGTAGTGTAGGAGGAGATAAGGTGGGTTTGTGAAGGTTGGGGTGTTCTGTGAGTTTCTAAGGAAGTGAATTGGATTTCTGATGAATATTATATAAGAAAGAATAGGGGTTACGTGGGGGGGGTGTTCCGGCGGAGGAAGCGGATCACGAGGGACTGGGTAGTGGGTTGAACGGTAGGCTTGATGCTGGCCAACCCTTTGAACCGTTCATCTTCTTTGTAAACTGCAATTAATATGTATTACTAATTACTATAACTAAACTATTGTATAAACATTCATGCCTGGGAAGTGTAGCTTGCGAAGTATAATATGTATTATTAATTACTATTGTAGCTACCAATACAATATGATATGCGATGCTCATCGCCTTCCTTGGTCACTTGGTCTATATATTTTGAAACCAGTTGCAAGTAAAACATGCATATCATATAACTGTTCACCAATCACGCATATCTATTCTACTATATAATATTAAAACTTGGTGGTGAAACTTTTGAATTTCTAAAATACTCTCGAGTATTTTTATAAAGACTAGCATGTCATTTATGTTTAAAGTCAAAACAATAAAATTTGCATGCTATGATATTTTTTTTCATACAACTCTTCATGTTCCAATGGTAATAAATTTTTTTGTCCTTTCCATTTATCAAAGGTTATTCTTAATAGAAAATTTAAAAAATGAACAAAATTTGTACTTCGAATATCTTGGCATTGTAAAAAGAAAACACACAAACATGA
This sequence comes from Iris pallida, assembly GCA_029216955.1. Lineage (NCBI taxonomy): Eukaryota > Viridiplantae > Streptophyta > Magnoliopsida > Asparagales > Iridaceae > Iris > Iris pallida. The sequence continues at coordinate 5,911,882 of JANAVB010019198.1, read as the reverse complement.
ATAGTCACCTGAAAACGACAGAAAGACGACAGCTGACCTTATGATATTTTAATTAAAATACTTGCAAAGCATGTACATATAGACTAGTAATATTATAATATAGGATAAAACTAGAAGATGAAAAGTCAAATTCTAATTGAATAATAGAGAAATCAATTGTAAATGCATTCCTGTCATCTTCTCTTATATATATATACATATATATATATATATATATATATATATATATATATATATACATATATATATATATATATATATATATATATATATATATATATATATATATATATATTGGATCGGATATTAACGGATTGGAATAGCTTAATATCTGAATTCGTATCCAAAAAACAAAAAAATTTGAAAAATATTCGAACATCCGCATCAAATATCCAAAATTTCGAATAATATTCGTAAGTTCGAATACAAAATCGAATCAGATTCAAATTTTTGGCTATCCATTGACAGGCCTAAACTGGCTTATGAAAAAGTTAAAAGTAATTAACAATCAGGTTTTGCTTCAGGTTTTAAGTTGTTGGTTGTATGCCAGACCCAGCCTCACTGGATTATTACACACAGTACTTCTACAAAATCCCATCAAACCTTACCAAACCTACCTCTATTCAAACCCTAACCCTCCTACCCTCAAAATACTACAAATATATCCCCTAGTATCCTCCACCTTCTCCTCCATACACCCAAAACGGCCCCTACCTACAGCCCTAATCAGCCACCACATCTTCAGTCGCCGCCACCTTTTTGACCCCTTTCCGACCTCCTTTCGACGAGCTTCCACCTCCACAAGGACCCCAAGAGAACCCGCTTCCACCCTATTAAGCCCCAAGGAGCCTCGGCTATCCATTTGGTCGAGACAAGGCCAAACTCGAGGATAAACTTTAGCCTACATCGAAAATCCGAACAACATGATTATCATTTCTAACCCTTATTTCTCTATTTTTTATCAATCAAAACTCCACCAACCAACTCTAAATGTACCGCTACGTGTCCTCTATCATTTTTTATTGCTACATCATATATATTTCAATGATTTGTCCGGGGCAAGCATTTTACGAAAGTTGGTCCAGGCTGAACCAATTTTGATGCGTCGTTGTTTGCACCATCTTGTGATACACCAAAGGCAAAAAATTATTACTTGATAATTGTAGTGCCCCGTCCCGCTTAGTCAATCGGAGGAATCGGAACGCCGACGGCATTCGGACTTGGCCTTACAACGGCTACTCAGAGACATCGCTCGGTTGAAGCAACCGCTCGCACAGGTGGGGTAGTTTCGGTAAACTTGGCTCATCTTAGCCTTCACATAATAAATCGCATGTTTTCAACTTGCACAAGTAGGCTTGATAATAAAAGAGATGAGAAAGAACTGAGTGAACTTGTAATGTGAGAAGAGTGAGCTTGAGTGATTGTAATCTTGGCCTTGTGCCCATTGTAACCTTTGGTTCAATATCAATAAAGAGCTTCTTTTGAATAACTTGTGTTTTACTTCAACTTTTGCTGCTATTGTTCAATGTCTCTGTTCGGGACTTCTGTGCAACGACCCCGTCATAGCCGCTGAAATTGGCCGTTATGGAACCCGCCTTGTACGAGCGCAATCTAGGCTCGTACGGTATTACGCCTTAGCGAGGACGATCACTCCTACGGGAGCGGGACGTGACATAATGGTATCAGAGCACGGCTTTACGTTCTTGGACTATCGATTGAATTCTTTAACTCCGTTGTTTCCGCAAACTCTGATGTGTTGCTTCCACAAAGTTGATATCGTTGGTGCGCTCTCTCTCAAATGTCCCACGGATGTCCATACAATAAGTCTATCTATTTTGCAAAACATAGGAGAACAGTTTTTGATAAAACAAAAAGATGGTTTGCGTAAGCACGGTTGGCTAAGTCGGGCTGGACATATACACCAAAGTTGCGTCGACCTTAGAAAAGTCGTATGCGGGATCGAAAATGTGTCGAGCAAGAATAAGTTGAACTCGATTGAGTAAAGGGAGATGACTATCGATAGGTTGTTATCGAGCGACGATAACGTCGGTGCGATATAGATGATCGTGCTTGGAATTTGAGGAATAGTTCGAACGAAAAATTTGAAGAAGTCGATTTTGCTTCAAATGATGGTTTTGAGGATTTATTGAATGACTTCATTCCTGAGTGGTGTATGCGATAGCCTCAGGAATGTCGATCGATCGATTGAGGATGCAGGATATCGGTGAGTCTATCAGCAAGTGTCGCGTGTATGCAAAGCCATAGATTGAGTATCATTGAATAAGTTGTAGTCTTGAGTTTTGACGAGGTGATTCGAACGACCTAGAAATTGACACGCACGGAACGTGCACGGGATTGAGGATTGCGCGAGTATGAAATACGAAAATGATTGAGTAGGTAAAATCAAATCGAGAAAAAGTTAAGGTATAGCGAATGGATGACTTGATCGAAGAAATTAATACGGAATTGTATACGAAAAATTAGCACGACATGTAGATAGCGTGCATGAAAGGTTTAATTTTAAAGTTACGCGAATGACTCTAAGGATTGGATTGAACGTTGCTCGATGATTGAGTTAACAAAGGGACGATACGAATTGAAAAAATACATGGGTCGACGACTTAGATAGATGGATGAACAATACGTGAACTTGGGTTTGAGAAAATTGATGTTGTGAATGATTCGAGGGATAATGATCGAACTTGAATTTGAATGTCGAGGAGATTATCCAGTTGGACGATAGCATCATTCGCACGACTCGAAATTGGTTGTAAAGGAAGATCGTCAGGTTACGCATATCGTCGATGGTATTGAGGTATATCAAAGATCGATATGCGATAACTCGGGGGTACTCTGACTCGGCGAATAATATTCATGCAGGTGTTATTGTGCAATTGGATGTTATACTTAGGATTTTGACTGAGATGAATGTTGGATGAAAACAGAAGTGTATTGATGGTTACGCGGATAACCATAGCGTCGATATTCTTGTCTTGCGCGAGCGCAACTTTAGTCTTGCACATGCGTCGCGTGAGATTTGGGGCATTCGTTCTACGTGAGCGCTGACATGGTGATTCATGTCGCGGGAATGATTGAACTCGTAAAATTTTGGACATGACAACTTTGATTGTCTCGACATGTTGGTTTGATACGAAGGAAAATTCGAGGATGTTGGACTTGCGATCGATGAATGAAATAAACTTGAGGATTGAGTAGGCCCAATCTGCGTATCGAGAATGAACTAGTCTAGACTTAAGCAAAAGTTACGTCCCGATGAGGATGATTATCCCGCGGGAGCATGCATGGTGATTCATGCCCACCATAGATAATCTGAATCGCGTAAGATCGGAGCACAACATATTGTTAAGTCAGACGACCTTGTGATCGATTTCATGAATTGGGATAAATGACTTAGGGAGTATGAAATATGAATTATGGTTTAGCGGTGAATTGTGTCGGAGCATGTTTGATTTGGAAGGATTGATATGCAGATTATGTCGAACGTGTTCGAAGAGATAGACTATGCAAAATGGCTTGTTGGACGAACGATATGTTCATGTCAAGGATTTGTTGAATGCGAGTTGTTGTAGGATGGCTTTGCTGAATGACTCGGACCCTTGTGACGAATATTGGGGTGTGTAGAAAAAATTGATGCTCGATATTTAGAAATCGGAGTGGTGAGAGCTTGGATAGAAAACCCCGTACTATCAACTTGGTTTGATCATAGGATGGGGTCAGTATTGATATTATTGTTTGGGAACGGTGATTCCAATACTGATAATTGACTTTAGCCTAGAGAGATGGCCTAGCGGCTAGACGAGATGTCTATGTTGCGAAAGTTAGCATCGGTACGATTGATTTTCGGGATTGAATGGATGAATCGATAGGTGGGATTGGATTCACTATCACAAAGCTTGGTTGAAATGTATGTATTTCGGGGACGCCTGAAATGTGTGCATGATCCAAACTAAGTGATACGTTGAATCAAGTGAGACTTGAGGAACGGGAAAGTGTCGAGAATTTTGAGATCATGAGTTTTGAAGAAAAGATTGTGGGTAGCACGAGCGTGACTCGGATTTGAGAAATGTACAGGGAAAATATGCGCGAGAGTCGTTGAACGTTCGAGTGATAAGTTAATGAGTAAGTACTCAGTTAGTTTCGAGGAAGAAACTTTTTCTGAGTGGTGTATGATGTAGTGCCCCGTCCCGCTCAGTCAATCGGAGGAATCGGAATGCCAACGGCGTTCGGACTTGGCTTTGCAATGGCTGCTCAGAGACATCGCTCAGTCGAAACGACTGCTCGCACGGGTGGGATAGTTTCGGTGAACTTGCCTCATCTTAGCCTTCACATAATAAATCGTATGTTTTCAACTTGTACAAGTAGGCTTGATAATAAAAGAGATGAGAGAGCTGAGTGAACTTGTAATATGAGAAGAGTGAGCTTGAGTGATTGTAATCTTGGCCTTGCGCCCATTGTAACCTTTGGTTCAATATCAATAAAGAGCTTCGTTTGAATAACTTGTGTTTTGCTTCAACTTTCGCTGCTATTATTCAATGTCTCTGCTTGGGACTTCTGTACGACGACCCCGTCGCAGCCGCTGAAATCGGCCGTTATGGAACCCGCCTTGCACGAGCACAATCTTGGCTCGTGCGGTATCACGCCTTAGCGAGGATGATCGCTCCTACGGGAGCGGGGCGTGACAATAATGATCCTAACACATCCCTCTATCATCTCAATATTTTATATTTTGATCTTGTTATGTTTTATGCATAATTGTACATCTATATTCGTAGGACAACACATCGAACACCAAAAAAAACCATGAACCCAACTTGTAACTTTGCCATATGATACCATCACCTCGACCAATTAATTATATATGATAGAAATCATGTTTCCTATGTTAGAGACCTCTAAAACAGATCTTTTTTATATTTATTCTAGATTATAAAATTATATTTTATTGTCTGATGATTTGTTCCAATCAACGAATAAATGACATGTTGTACAACTAGTCGACCATAGTAGATAGTTAACGTAGTTAGTGCCCATAAATGTCATCAAAATATTTATATATATTACTATTACTTCTAGAATTATTAAAGTAATATTTTATGTGTGTTTAATGGTAGATTAAATGTGTAGTTTAATATCAACATAGTACATGTCAACTTAAGCCTAAAACTAGACTAGTTGTCATGTGACCTATCTTTGACCATAGATTGTAGGAATGAAATCGTAAAGCAGAATACTCTAGAGGAGGGGTGAATATAGTAGGCAGCAGAATATTGCTAATTAAAAACTTGTTAGCGGTTAGATCACAGATATAATAATAATCACAAAAAGTAAATGGCAGAATTTAAAAGGAGATCAGAAGGCAAACGCAGACACCGAGATTTATACTGGTTTCCCTCTTGTGAGGACTAGTCCAGTCGGAAGAACTCTAGCTTCCAGTTGAATCCACTATTGGAAAATCCTGTAAGTTTTCATACAAAGTCCTTGTAACTTCTACAGACGCGAGCTTTAATACAAAGAACTCGACCAACTTCAATTGTGAAGAGTTGAATCTTCTATCAAGCCTCTGATTACAATCACTCTGAAACTTCTAGACCGTACCGTACTGGCAAATCGACTAGAGGATTGTAACTAACTTGGGATATGAAAATGAAAGCTTTTAAGAACTCTTTGGAAGAATGTAAGCTCAGGAAGAGAAGAGATTGAAAGTGAATTGGTGATTTGAAATGATCGAAATACTTCTCTATTTATAGTTTTTCTAAAGACAGAACTCTGACAGAATTCAGGCAGAATTCGGACAAAACTCTTTGTAACAAACCGTAACTGAAGGATGACCAAGTTCAAAAACCCAACGTTCACTAACGTTCCAAATGGCCGAACTCGGCCCGAGTTCTCCTGGGGTTTTGCCAGTTCATTTTTGGAGAAAATAAATTTTGGCTTTTTGAATAATCCTTCAGAAGATTTTTGTAAAAAGAATGTTTTTCAAAAACGTAGGTCATTTGTAAAGAATGGGATGGTTTTGAAAAACGTTTTCGGATAGCCTATGTGCCAGTACGACTCAGTGTACAATGTATTCCTAGACTCAATAAAATAAAAAATTACATAGCATAACAGGAAGTACATTCTGAATGGCAAACAGCTTCAGTCTTGAACATTGTTGATATCCATTGTTGAGCAGTGTCCATACCGTCGTAGGTAAACATCTGAGTTGACTTACATTTATATCGAGACAGAGTTTGATCAATTATTAAAATCAGGTTTGACCATGACAAATGGGCCAACAATCTCCCCCATTTTGATAATTGACAAACCTTGCCGATATAACATCTAAGCTTGGAATCAATTCAAAATAGTAATCAAAAGAAATTGTTCATAACCTGTATTTTACTTGAACGGAAAAAATATATGTTAGATCCTTATTTCTCCCCCGTTGTCACTTAGCAAAATAATTACAAAAGAGAAAGCTCCCCCACAATAAATGCATAAGTAACAAACAGTGAAGAAACATAATAAACATAGATAATCATGACATGTATGGTATAAACAGTAAATATAGTAAGATAAACAGATAGTCTAGAGAACACAACACAGACATGTATTTGTCACAGGCAGTATTTGATAAAGTATGAAGCAACAAAAGATAGATAGTGCTACCATAATACTGAAACATATAAAGTGCTGAATAATAGACTAAGATGCCAAAACTGAGGCATAACCAAAAACCATGTCCATGAATAGTCACATAAGAGAAAAAGTGCAGATAATAACTAAAAAAAACTGATAAAATCTTAGAATGTCGGAGCATTTCCAAGTAAACATGAGACAAAAGTAACAGTCTCAATAATCTAACATCTCAAAACTTATCATCATCAACGTCATCAGCTGCAGCTCCAGCATGTCCAGAAGGACCAGCTCTAGAAGTACCAGCGCCAGAAGTGCGAGGAGTGGCGCCAGCGGTACGATACCAATCATATGCGTTCCCTGGCTGGAACAGAGAGTGAACCGCCTCGTCGTCAATGCGGTAGCCAGAAACAGAAGGATCTCGAGGTAAAGAGCTAGCAGGAACTCGTGTTCCCTAGAGGTCTCAACATAAAAAGACTGCAGATCTGATAAGTGCTGATGGATACCCTCAAATGTCATAGGGTAAGAATGAGGAGGAACAGGTGTTGTGGGAGCAGTAGGAGTAGGTGCAGGAGGAGTAGGTGCAGTAGGTGGAGGAACAGAGGCAATGCTGCGACGAGAGAGTTTGAGAAACTTGGGCTCGGGGTTGACAGCACAAGTAGATAAATCAATATCAAATCTATAAAAAATACGAGGAATAAGCATCGCATAAGATAGGTTGCGGTCTCTCCCGCGATATCTATCCATCATCTAAATGATAGTCTTAGGGGCAGAAAAAGGAATCCCCTTAAGAATATGATAGAGAGCAGAAAGCTCAAGTGCAGTGACATCATCTTTAGAAGTAGATTTTGGAAGCAAGGTGGAATAGATGATGCGATGTAATTCGTAGTTAAACAAGTTCAAGTTATTAGCCTTGAACTTTCCAGGAAGAACGCGTGCGGGCGCACAAAGTTTATTTTTGAAACTAACGAGTGTCGTGCCATCGGGGAAATCAAAATCAGCGATGTCATCGAGCGGGGCACCTTCATTTGGGATACCAAGGATTTCCGCTAACGTTTCATCAGTGAATTCGATATCAATTCCTCCGACACGTGTCTTCGCTGTAAAAGTGTCTAACACAAAATTACAATAGAATAATCTAATGGCATTAGTGGCAATGGAGAATTATAAGGTGACAAAATGTTGTAACCCTAATGCCTCAAAATAAGGGCGGTGATCCGGAAAGACGGTCCACTTAATCGGTGATCCGGTGCAAATAGTACGCATGATAAAATCGGCGTACCACAATAAAGCTTGATCGGAAGTTTTAAAGTAAAACTCATCGATGCACCATCGTCCGATTGGACCGGAGAAAAGAGGCAATCCGTATGCGGATCAGAAGACGATGCCTCTTTACTGGCATTGGTCTTCTTCCTCTTGAAGGGATTGAACTTAGGCATTCTTTCCCAAAAAAATTTCTAAAAACCCTAAGTACTGGAAAGTGGAGAAAAGAAGGGATTATACCTTCTAAGAGTTGGATATGTTGTAGAGGATGACGATCTCCGCACGAATCCAAAGTTTTGACGAGAAACTCCACAAGGATTGGAAGAACAATGAGGGAAAAGAAGCTAGGGTTTCGGAGGCGCGATGCTGCTGTTATGAGGATGTGAGGAAGAATGAAGAAGAACGAAGCCTTGGGTTGGTGCTGGTATATATAAATACCCAGCCGAACTCTGGCCGAATTCGGACCAAACTCGGGCCGAATTCGCCAAGGGTTGCCTGGCTATATATATATAAAATAATAATTCAAAAGAGGCCACATTCTTTTTCATTAATTCGTTTCAAATGTTTAATTCAAAGTTTAGAAATTTTAAATCTCAAAATAATATAATTAATATTATTTTATAAATTAATATTCTCTACTCAGCATCTGTCTCAGATTAGCTGTAGGAGTACTGTCCTAGCTAACGGAGGTTCACCGGGAAACTCTTAAATACCGCTTCGCTTCGACCGTAGTCGTGGTGACAGACAGACTCTTTTTAGGCTTGTCTTGAAAACAGTTTATGAGTATCGAATAAATAATTAATAAAACAAAATTAATTAATATTATTGATATCTAAAATTCCTAATTCTTGACGTAAATAGTTGAAACGATCTTCTGCTAAAGGTTTTTTGAGAATGTCAGCTAATTGATTCTGTGTGTCTATGTATACAAGGTCTATATCTCCATTTTGTTGATGATCTCTAAGAAAATGATGTCGAATCTCGATATGTTTAGTACGAGAATGACATACAGGATTCTTAGTCAAATTAATAGAACTAGTGTTATCACAGAAAATGGGTATGTATGTAAAATACAATCCATAGTCTTCTAAGGTTTGTTTCATCCACAAAATTTGTGCACAATAACGTCCTGCGGCGATATACTCAGCCTCGATTGTTGATAATGCAACAGAATTTTACTTTTTACTAAACCAAAAGACTAGAGCTTTTCCTAGGAAATGACATGGCCGCTAGTGCTTTTTCTATCTACTTTGCATCCGACAAAATCAGCATCGGAATAACCGGTTAGGTCAAACAACGTGGTTTTGGGATACCATAAGCCGACAGAAGAAGTGCCTTTAAGGTATCGGAAGATACGCTTAACTGCGCACAAATGTGATTCCTTAGGATTAGCTTAAAAATGTGCACATAAGCAAATACTAAACATAATGTCTGGTCGACTAGCAGTCAAATATAGTAAGCTACCGATCATACCTCGATACTTACGTATGTCGACAGGTTTGCCTTGTTCATCAATATCAAGCTTGGTTGAAGTCGCCATTGGAGTGCTAAGTGGTTTTGCTGTATCCATGTCGAACTTCTTCAATAGATCATTTGTGTACTTAGCTTGATTTATGAACGTCCCATTATTGGTTTGTTTGATTTACAGTCCGAAAAAAAATTTTAGCTCTTCCATCATGCTCATCTCAAAAGAATATTATTATTCAAAGACTTTATAAACAAAGTAGTGTCAACCTTTCCCTTTGAAAAACCGTTATCAAGTAGAAAAGTTCTTAGACGATCGTACCAAGCACGAGGGGCTTGTTTCAAACCGTATAAAGCTTTCTTCAACTTGAAAACATATTCAGGAAACTTGAAATCAGTAAAATCGGGTGGTTGAGCTACATAAATCTCTTCTTTTATAAAACCAAAAAATGCGCTTTTGACATTCATTTGAAATAACTTGAAATTATGAAAACATGCAAATGCACATAACATGCGAATGGATTCTAATCTCGCAACTGGGGCATAAGTCTCATCGTAGTCGATACCTTCTTCCTGATTGTATCCTTGAGCTATGAGTCGAGCCTTATTATGAGTCACTAAACCATTCTCGTTCAGTTTATTTCAGAATAACCATCGGGTGCCAATGACCGGATGATCAATAGGCTTGGGAACAAGTTCCCAAACTTGATTCCGTTCAAATTGGTTTAATTCCTCTTGCATAGCATCTAACCAAAAATTATCACTACATGCTTCATCAATACTTTTGGGTTTAAACTGCTAGACAAAAGCAACACAAGAAGCTATATCTTTATTAGAGGAACGAGTACTTACACCCTTGGTAATCTCACCAATTACCAATTCCTTTGGATGACTAGCCAAGAATCTCATCTCTTTTGGTGTAGTCTCAGGATTGCTAGTTTCGGCTTCTTTGCTTGGAGGTTCATCTGATGCCTGATGTGATGGTTTTGCATCTTTGTGTGAAGGTTTTGCAATAGCTGTACTTGGTACGATTATGTCTTCATTGTCATCATCATCTAAGTGTTGATTTAGCTCATCAAACTTGACATTGATAGATTCTTCAATGATTATGGTTCTTTTGTTGAAGACTCTATATCCTTTGCTCTTTGCTGCATAACCTAAAAATATACCTTCATCGGCCTTTTCATCAAATTTACTCAAATTATCTTTGGTATTCAGAATAAAACATTTACAACCAAAGATTTTGAAATAAGAAACATTTGGTGTTCTATCAAACCATAATTCATAGGGAGTCTTCTTCGATATAGGTCGAATCAGAACCCTATTGAGAATATAGCATGCTGTATTTACAGCTTCAGCCCATAAATATCTAGGTAGACTAAACTGGTTTAACATAACTCTAGCCATTTCAGATAGAGTTCTGTTCTTACGTTTCACAACTCCATTTTGTTGTGGAGTCCTAGGGCAAGAAAATTCATGCAGATAACCGTGTGTGTCACAAAATTGCTTGAATTCTATATTCTCAAATTTGCCGCCATGATCACTACGAATGCGAGTAATCATGAACCCTTTTTTATTCTGTACTTTTTTGTAAAAGGTGACGAATTCTGATAATGCATCATTCTTGTGTGCAAGAAAATAAACCCATGTATATCTAGAGAAGTCATCTATAATGACAAATGCATATAACTTACCACCTAGACTAGCAATTCTGCTGGGTCCAAATAAGTCCATATGCAACAATTGTAAAGGTCTAGTGGTACTTACAGCGTTCTTGGATTTGAATGCGAATTTAGTAGCTTTGTTCTTTTCACATTCACTACATACCGTATCCTTCTTGAAAGAAATATCTGGTAAGCCGCGTACCAACTTCTTCGTAGATAATCTTGAAATTGTATCCATGTTTGCATGACCGAGTCTCATATGCCATAGTTGACTCTCAATACTTTTGGCCATCAAACATCTACCTGTTGTGTTAGCATCTTCCAACAAATAAAATACATATATATTGTCTTTCCTAATACCTTCAAATATAGTACTACCAGTTGAACTATCAATAATAGTACATTTATCTTTTACGAAGTTAATGCCATAACCGTGATCAGCTAAATGGCTTATGCTGAGAAGATTATATTTTAACTCGGTAACAAGACAAACATCTTTAATCACTGGATAGGGAGCTTTACTAATGTCACCGATACCGATTATGTACCCTCTCAAATTATTACCGAAGGAGACGTATCCTTCTTTATTCCTCTTCGGCAGTGTTGCAAATAATGAAGCGTCACCGGTCATGTGCCGTGAGCAACCGCTTTCGAGGATCCATTTGCTCCTAGCATGTGAAGGGTGTCCCACCTACAAAATAATTTACAGATGAAACTTTTGGTACCCATTTCTTGTAGGGTCCTGACTGGTTAGTTTTCGGTATCCATGCATAAATATTTAAATATACTAACTTTCTGATTCTACATGCAGAAGATATATGACCAATGAGGCCACAATAATGACATTTAGCATGTTGAGTGTTGAAAGTAGTGTGAGGTGCATGATTGGTAGGTTTTGGTTTTCTAGTATAGAAGAATGCATGCCTATTAGTCTTTTTGGGCATAGTCTTGGTATGGTTTAGTTTGACAGTGTTGGGCGTATTCCGATGATTCGGTAATTGACACGTGTTAGAATAGGAAGCAGCAACTTCAGGCCGTTTTCTTAAACTAATTTCCAACTTTTTGGAAGTGTCATATAATCTAGTATAGTCATATGTGAGTGATTCTAATCTGACCTGTGCACACTGGAGACTCTTTCTCTCCTTAGATAGGTCTTCTTTTAACAGGATAATAGTTTGGTCTTTTTCTTCGGATAGCTTGACAGTCTCGGGTAACAACAATTTAATAGAAGAAAGCTCAGCAGACTCATTTGAAGAGTCATTATCTCTAACCTGATCTAGTAGGTCGGTAAGTCTTCCTATTTCACCTTTGTACTCTTTGAGTACCTTCTTAGAGGTTTCATATTTACTACGCAGTTTCCTGTAATCATCTAACAGTTCACTGAAAGCCTCTCCTAGTTGCTCAAAGGTGAAATCATCATAAGGATCAAATAGAGGATTAGTGATTACCTGATCGCAAGCCATCAAGTACACATTTGCAGCGTCATCTGATTGTTCATCTTCTGAGTCGCTGGCTTCACTTTCATGCCATATGCTTGTGTTGGCGTACTTTTTTGATGTTAATTTCTTCAGGTAGCCTTTGTCATATTTGTTGTTTTTCTTTGATGATGATGCTGAGGGACAATCTTTCTTCATGTGTCCTTTCTTCTTGCATCCGTAGCAAATAGGATCTTCCTCGTTGTTGTTGTTGTCTTTGCTGTCCTTTGTTCTTCTGTTAAATCTCATGAACTTCTTGAACTTTCTTACCAGAAGAGCTTGATCTTCAGAGTCGGAGTCGCTGTCGTCAGAATCATCTTCGATGGTTCTTCTATGTTGAGCCTTGAGAGCGATCGTCTTCTCTGACTTTTTCTTTGGTGTAGCATCTTCAAAGTCTTGAAGTTCTAACTCGTGAGTGAGTAGCTTACCCATGAGTGTTTCTAGAGACATTGTTGAAAGGTCATTCCCTTCAATGATTGTTGTAGCCTTTGGAATCCAGTTCTTTGTAAGGGCTCGTAGAAGTTTACGAATCTTCTCATGGTTACTGTAATCCTTGCCTAGTGAGGACATAGGATTTACAATATCCAAGAATCTTGTAAACATCTGAGTGACTGATTCACTTGGCTTCATTTTGAATGCCTCATACTCCTGAGTAAGTCTGCTGATCTTTGACTCCTTGGCTTGTGTTGTTCCTTCATGGGTTACTTCGAGAAGTTTCCACACTTCGTTTAATGTTGTGCAAGTAGACACCCTGTTGAATTCAGTTCTGTCTAAAGCACAAAATAAAGCGTTAATAGCACGTGCGTCAAGACTGGCCTTTTTTTTTCTTCCTCTGTATATTTGTCATTGGGTTTTTCAGCTAAAACACCATTAACATAAATACGAGGTGGCTTTTTATAGCCATCAATAACCACATACCATAAGTCAAAATCAAGAGATTTCAGAAAGAAACTCATACGTGTTTTCCAATAAGTGTAGTTTGTGCCGTCAAACAGTGGAGGTATGTTTGTGGCTTGGCCTTCACTTGTGAATTTCACAGTTGCCATGTGTAATACTGTAATCTATATAAAAATTAAATATAACTGCAATTTTACCTTGCTTTACCTGTATAACCCGCTCTGATACCAATTGTAGGAACGAAATCGTAAAGCAGAATACTCTAGAGGGGGTGAATAGAGTAGGCAGCGAAATATTGCTAATTAAAAACTTGTTAGAGGTTAGATCACAGATATAATAATAATCACAAAAAGTAAATGATAGAATTTAAAAGGAGATCAGAAGGCAAACGCAAATACCGAGATTTATACTGGTTTCCCTCTTGTGAGGACTAGTCCAGTCGGAAGAACTCTAGCTTCCTGTTGAATCCACTATTGAAAAATCCTACAAGTTTTCATACGAAGTCCTTGCAACTTCTACAGACGCGAGCTTTGATACGAAGAACTCGACCAACTTCAATTGTGAAGAGTTGAATCTTCTATCAAGCCTCTGATTACAATCACTCTGAAACTTCTAGACCGTACCGTACTGGCAAATCGACTAGAGGATTGTAACTGGCTTGGGATTTGAAAATGACAGCTTTTAAGAACTCTTTGGAAGAATGTAAGCTCAGGAAGAGAAGGGATTGAAAGTGAATTGGTGATTTGAAATGATCGAAATACTTCTCTATTTATAGTTTTTCCAAAGACAGAACTCTGACAGAATTTGGACAGAATTCGGACAGAACTCTTTGTAACAAACCGTAACTGAAGGATGACCAAGTTCAAAAACCCAACGTTCACTAACGTTCCAAATGGCCGAACTCGGCCCGAGTTCTCCTGGGGTTCTGCCAGTTCATTTTTGGAGAAAATAAATTTTGGCTTTTTGAATAATCCTTCAGAAGCTTTTTGTAAAAAGAATATTTTTCAAAAACGTAGGTCATTTGTAAAGAATAGGATGGTTTTGAAAAACGTTTTCGGATAGCCTATTTGCCAGTACGACTCGGTATACAATGTATTCCTAGACTCAATAAAATAAAAAATTACATAGCTTAACAGGAAGTACATTTTGAATGGCAAATAGCTTCAGTCTTGAACATTGTTGATATCCATTGTTGAGCAGTGTCCAAAATGTCGTAGGTAAACATCTGAGTTGACTTGCATTTATATCGAGACAGAGTTTGATCAATTATTAAAATCAGGTCTGACCATGACCAATGGGCCAACATAGAAGACTATGAAATAATTGTTGTGTAGCATACCTTAGTGTGATAGCTGACTAGTATTATTTGTTCATAGGAGTTTGTGACAACACGACTAGGATTGCCGAAACGGAATCTTTGCTCACTCATTAGGAGGATTCAAACAAGTGTACCTTACCGAATTTCAATATATTATTTACTTCCTTTTATTGTTGTTTCTCGTTCTTGATACTGTGGATGTAGGAGTAGTTGATATATAGCATCCGATTTGTATTCGGGTGCCGATGTCAGTATGTAGATATCAGATATTGATACTAGGCATGACGTTGCATGTATATTTGTATTACAATTAATATGATAGGCCGTAGGACACTAACCCGATCATGATACGTCGTCTTACTTGAGATATTTGTGGTTACGGACTCTATGATAGGATATATGACTTGACACTTGTTCTTGAGATTTTTACTTGACAAGACTCGACTGGATAGATCTAGACCAAAGGGCAGGGAGGGCATTACCATAATATTAGGCTACCTTGACACGTTTAACCTCATCTCTATAGTCGGGACTTGGTTGTTACCCTACTCGTATACCATTGTCTATGTATCAATGTTTTGGTGATTATTGACACGTATGCCCTTGGTCCTACGATACGGTGCCTAGGGCGATAGCCTTGTTGAGGTGCTTGTGAGCCTCCATGGATGAAGCCCGATATACGGAACGTGTTCTCACGTGCATTTCACATAGATAGTTTTTATAGTTATCCTTCAATACTTTGTACTTTATTTGCTTTTACTTTGGCATGATGTTTGTACCTTGCTATATCCCTTGAGGACCTGGTGATCTCTGCAGGTAGTCGTCTGAGCGAAATTAGTTTGCTGGTCATGAAGGTGTTGCTATTTCTAATTCAGATATCTTTTATGATTACATATTTATCTCCATTTATTTGTATTCTGCTTGTTAGCCTAGTATTTTTAGACTCATATTATTTTTTTCGAGTCTATTCGGACAAATGTAGCATTGGGTGCACACCATGATATATTGTCCATTCTTGTATTCTATATTACTATGGTTTGAGACTTGGAGATATCATTTAGTTTTTAGATAGTTGGTTGTCACTATACAGCTTATACGTGTTCGAGCTGGACTGGAGTCCACTTGATACGTAGCTGGCATGTTTAAGCATTCCCAGTCCTACGTATTTTTGGACTGGGATGTTACATATTTTTATGGTAGTCCATGCAGGTCAGAGCATATCGTCTCGGTTACGTTACTGTACCGAACGAGCCCACAATAGGATACTGTATTAGGATCCCAATCCACATTTGCTTTGGAAAATTCTCTTAATTTTTTGCCACCTTTGGAACTCGTAATTGAAGTCGATCATCCTTCTTGAACTCCTTATCTTGGACTCTCGTCTTTTCCTATTTCGGAAGGCCGAATACTCATGCTTGATGAACCATTCAGATTTCATTTTATCATAGGATAGAGGGTATATATCCATAGAGATTTGTTAGGAATTAAGACAGAAATATTCTTGATAACTAGACATATGATTTGAGAGAGTATACAGTTAAACTTTAGTATTAGTTATATTTTTCTAAGCAAAAATAGGACTGCACTTGTGGTAGATTTTAGGAAGTATGACTAGAGACTTTTGTTATGGGTATAATAGTTTGGTAAGCCTTGTACTTAAGTCAGGACCTAAGTCTGTAAAGAACATTTAGTTTTATTTGGAGAATATAGGAAGTCATGCTTTACAAGACTAGGTAATTAGCTAAGGTGGATAGAATTTTATAGATATCCCAAGACGTAAGTCAGAATATAGTACAATATAAGGCCCAACCCTAACAATCAACCCTAAAATCACTAGACTAAACCCTAGTACATGTTGCCTAAGATAGGGCCTAGAGTAAAAGTATTATAGAAGTGACTATCTAACAATAATATCAAGTTGATATGTGTAATGCCCGTGGTTCGTATTACGTATTTGATATACGTGTACGTATTTTGACCCGTATTGCATGTCTCCCTGCTTGATTTATATTGGGCATTTCTTTGCTTGGTTTATCTTGGTTCGGTTCGGCTTGTTGGCTTGGTTCAGTTTTGTTGGAGAACCAACCCACCTACCTACCACCATCATCATCATTTATTAACTCCCACTCCTCTCTCTCTCCTCATTAATTCTTTTCTATTACTTCTTCTTCTTCACCATTACTTCTCCACCAACCTGAGAGAGTGGAGAGCTTAGGCAAGTGCATCTTGCTTCATGGAGGAAGTCTATTTTTATTTGTTCTATTGTCTTCCTCATGTGTTTCTAACCTACTTTAGTACTTAGCATTTTTCATTTCCATGGTTAATTTTTTGTGAATCTAGCTTTGTGGTATTTTCGGTTTCCAGGAGTTTTGATCTATCAAACTTGTATATTTTTGCTAGTTGATGGTTCCATATTGTAGAGGATTCTATTTTATCCAAATTTGACCTATGGGAGTCTGGATTTGGGTTCCTATTGTTGTTTGGTGGAGCATGGAGGCCATGGTGTTTTCTGTGGACATGTTCTCTGTGGGAGCCATTAATTGCACTCTGAGCCGCATGAGCATATTTGCTCTGAGCCGCATGGCCATTTAATTGAATATTTAATTGCATACATTAGCTGGCCACGTGCAAGTGTTTATTTGTTGGGCCGCATGAGCATTCACTTGTTGGCCGCATGGCATTGCTGTTTGCCTGGCCATTAATTAATTACATGGTTAATTGCCTGACCCGCATGAGCATTAATGATTGCATGGCCATTATTTAAATATGGCCGCATGACCTTTAGTCAATTTTGCTGGCCGCATGGCCTTAGCAACAGTTGCTGGCCGTATATGGCAGATTGAATTGCCTTGGCCGCATAAGAAATTAGCTTGCATGGAAATTAGCTTGCATAGCCCAATTAGTTGCTGAGCCGCATGGCTACTGTTCATTGTTAGCCGCATGGAATTGCATGCACTTGCATGCATTAGTATAAATAATTGCATGCATCAGCATTGCTTACTTATATATGGCCTTTTATGGCATTATTTAAATGCCTTTAGCTTTTTATGGCATTATTTAAATGCCTTTAGCCTAAGCAAGCAGTAGCTTGCAGGCTTATTAATATTAGGCCGCATGGAATGCATTAGCTCCTAATGCATTAGCTTTTAATGCATTAGCTTTAGTATTTAGTGCAGGAGCATTTAGCTTGCATGGAAATCATTTAATGCATTAGCTTGCAAGGAATTCATTTAAGGCATTAGCCTTTGTATTTAATGCATTAAGTATTCTTACTTGGCCGCATATGGGAGCAAATGAGCCGCATGGCCCAACAGTTGGCCGCATGCATAGGCCAAAAACTTAACTGAATGGCCTTATTTAATATATTTAATGGCCAAGCTTGCATGCTTGGCCGCATGCTCTTGCATGCTGTTGCATGCATGATGTCACTTGCTAAATATGTATGGTTGCTTGCTAATAGTTATTGGCCGCATAGGCCATTTCATCACTTGGCCGCATGTATTACAGTTGTTGGCCGCATGAATTATTTTAGCTAGCCGCATGCAATTCACTAGAAATTAATATTCGCATGTATGTTAGCTCCAAACACTTGGCCGCATGCATATATATAATTAATGCTTGCTTTTGCAAGCATCAGCTTGCATGTTTAATAATTCTAGCCGCATATGGCCACTATCCAATTCCTGGCCGCATGGGCCATCAGCACATGGTTGGCCGCATAGGCCATCATGGCTGGCCGCATGGTTCAAGTGCTGTATGCATTTGGCTTTATTTAGTTGCATTATTTAATTGCCTTAGCCTTTTTAATTAATTGCTTACATTTATTTGCCAGCAACTTGTCTGAGCCGCATATGGCCTAGTGACTTGCATGGCTGCATGAACAAATTTTTCTGAGCCGTATGAGTCCCCCACGGCCCTTGCCCCTGCTAATATTTAATTACCACTTGTATGCTTGTGCCACATTAATTGTTCCCTGGCATGATGGTGACCCGTTGTGGTACACTTTTTGACAAATGATTTGACATGATAGTGGCCCGACGTGGCGCACTCCTGACAAGTAAACTTGACATGATAAACTTGACATGATAATTCTTGATAGTGGCCCGCCGTGGCGCACTCTTGACAAGTAAACCTGACATGATATTTCGACATGCTGTTGCGACGGCTAACATGACATGACATGACAAGAATGAATGACCTGGACACCGTGGACGATTGTGCTTGTACAAATGAACCCGTCTTGTCTTGCATCATGTCTAGGACGGGGACCCCTGAGTACCACGGTCAGGGGTACCTACTGAATTGACTAAGGCTAATAACTAGAATAATCCAGTAGTCATGAAGAGATTCCCCAGCTACAGGCAATCCCGTTATCTGGGCGCCCCACTTGGGATCTGTAGCCTGCCATCGAGTAGGGCACATTTCCAGCACACTGTCATGTGTTGTACCCTTATTGTACTAATATTCGACCTTGATAACCTGGATGGTCTGCAGGGCTTGTGGCTGTAGAATAATCTCGCTGCATCTTGCTAGTAACTAGGCCTGTGATAACCCTTGTTAGTTAAAGTATCAAGCCGTACTCCTTGCTTGGCCGTGAAATGTTGGATGGAGTTCAATCAGTCTAGTCTTGTCTTGATCCTGTACAAGATTGTTACATGTCCTGATTTCTTATTTTATCTTGCCGATAAATTGTGGAAGAAACCAAGTTCTGTTCAGACGAAGGGTTACAACCCCGGTCCTTGTTTGGTTTACGGGTTGTAACCTGGTTATCTGAGTAGTCCCATGGTTATCTCATCGTATATCACCTGTCATGCTTTTCCTTAATTACTGTCTTTTATTATGTAATTATATTCTTGTGCTAATTGCTGGTTTTAGTTCCTAAGTGAAGCCTCCTTTGTGGCACTTGCTCTTTCTGGGATCTGACCCAGCTGGTTTTGTATGGCTAGATACCGGAGCAACACCAGAGGATCTACCGACTTTTCAGCCAGATGGTGACCACTAGACGGAACCCTGGCAACGAGTGGGTTTATTTTGGTTCTTCCACTCTATTGTAAAAATATTCTTTTGAGGCGTTTAGCCGACGAGCACGTGTTTAGCTCGATTGCACCTTTATTTATTGTCTGCCTACGGGCTGTAACATGATTGGCAAATCCTAGGGTTGATCATGTATTGACTAAAACTCCTGCTAGTCCTCACATTTTGTAATGACTAGCTTCATGATCAGCTGAATATATAATGTTTGGGACGTCTTACTATTGTATATTTGGTGATCTTACATCTTGTAACTTTACTTGCTTGCTTGTGATTGAGACGCTAGGCTTGTTATTGACCATAAGAGACTGATGGCTTGTAGTTAAACCCTCATATATCTAGACAGCCGTGACCGTATAGTGAGATTGATTCTATTTCATTATACGTAGCTGGCTATGTACTCCCCCGCTCTCCAGTATTCTGGTTCTGGGGCGTGACAATATGTGACCAAAGAGTATTGGATAAAGTAACAAAATCAGAATCAGAATAGGTGATCATTGCTATACTTGGCAAGGCTGGCCTTGAAATAACCTATAGAAGGCCGGGACTAGAAGATTGACTAATAGATTTATGTACCCATCAAGCTCAGCTTCGACCATAACCAGCAGGTAGGTATAAATGGTTAGGCGCACTTGTAAGAATAGCATAGATTGCTAAGAGGTTATTATATAACTTATATGAGGATAATATAGGGCTTACGGATTAACAGAGTTCATGGAATAATTATGAATTTTCCTATCTCAGTGGTTAATCATAGATAAAGACTTAAGAGCCAAGTTAGAAGCCTTACCTCTAGTAACCCTTCGACATTATGGAGTACGTTGATAAAGTGGAATATCGTCTTGTATTACCTCCATCTCTGGAGGGAGTGCATGATGTGTTTCATGTCTCACAGTTGAGGAGGTATGTGACTGATGCCAATCATGTAGTTGACCATTCCAAGATTACAGTGGGGCCCAGTCTCTCATATGAAGAGCAGCCAGGTGGGATATTTGATACTAACAAAAAGACTTTGAGGGGCAGACTACCAGATTAGTTTGGATTGCATGGAAGCATCATTCTCTAGGAGAATTTACTTAGGAAAGCGAGAATTCCATGCGGGAGCAGTATCCGCATTTATTCGAGAATTCCGGTAAGATTCTAACCTTATCTTATTTGCCATAGATTATAGTTGTAGTTATATTCTTAATTTCAGGGACGAATTTTCTAAGGTGGGTAGGTTGTAACCCCTTTGAATTTGGGGATCTATTTTAATTTTTTTTATAGGATTATTAATTGTATATATTTCCACTTTCAATTTTAGCTATAAATACTCTTTATTGTACCTTTGATTTTAAAAGCACAATATTTGTCAATTTCTCAAAATTAATTTCATATGTGTGATCTAGACAAGTCCACCTTCATTTAGACATATCATGTCCACTGTAATGTGTCTCATTATACTCTATTTTTATTGTACAACTTTCGGGTCAAAAAGGCTAATTCTAACACCTACCGTAATATAGATGTACTTTTTTGATTAAAATCAGAGGTCCAATCACGACTCAAATTTTTTGATCCAATATATGGTTTTGATCTACTCGAATACTACTACACACATGCCAATCGTGTCCCACTCAATTGAGTTCTCATATGCTACTTATACACACGTCACAAAAGATGTATTTTTGGACTTTCGGAACTTAACTAGCTACCCCGGCCCGAAACTAGCCTAACTAGAAGTGGTAGAACCTATTCTATATTGCCCTAACTTAATATGATTATTTTAGATTAATTTTTATCAATTTATGTCCAGCCATATTAGATTTAAACCCATATGCAAACCCACAATTAAACACTTTCCATAATTGGAACCCATTAAATCTTTTTGAGGCTCAATCAAACATATCTTTGGATATGGACCACAAAATCCCACCAAACCTTACGAAAACTACCTTTATTCAAACCCTAACCCTCTTACCCTCAAAACCCTATAAATATATTTTCTAATAGCCGCCACCTTCTCCTCCATACACCCAAAATCGTCCCTATCTATAGCCCCAATCAGCCAGCACACCTTTAGTCGCCGCCACCTTTTGGACCCCTTTTTGACCTCCTTTCGACAAGCTACCACCTCTAAGACAACCCCAAGAGATCCCTCTTCAACCCTATTAATCTCCCAAGGAGCCTCGGCTAGCCGTTTGGTTGGTACAAGGCCAAACTCGAGCATAAATTTTAGCCTAGATCGAAAATCCAAACATCAGGTTTGTCATCTTCTAACCCTTATTTTTTCACTTTTTATCGATCAAAAATACACTAAACTAACTCTAACATGTATCCCTACGTAGTCTCTTTCATCTTCAATTGCCACATCACGTGGATCTCAGCGGTTTGTCCGGGACAAGCATTTTATGAAAGTTGGACCAGGTTGAACCAGTTTTCATGAGTCGTTGTTTGTACCGCCTTGTGATGTGCCACGACAGCAAATAATTACTTGATAATGATCCTAACACATTTCTCTATCATCTCAATATGTTATATTTTGATCTCGTTAGGTTTTATGCATATTTTACATCCATATTCGTAAGATAACCCATCGAACACCGAAAAGCCTATGAACCCAACTTGTAACTTTGCCATGTGATGCCACCACCTCGACTTATTAATTTTCCATGACAGAAATCATGTTTTCTATATTAGAGACCAATGAAATATATCTTTTTTATATTTATTTCATATTATAAAATTATATTTTGTTGTGTGTCGATTTGTTCCAATCAACCGAATAAATGACATGTTGTTCAACTAGTCGACCATAGTGAATAGTTACCGTAGTTAGTGCCCATAAATATGATCAAATATTATTCTATATATTTTACAATTATTTTTAGAATTATTAAAGTAATATTTTATATATGTTTTGTGGTAGATTAAAGGAGTAGTTTAATATCAACATAGTATATGTCAACTTGAGCCTAATACTATACTAGTTGCCATGTGACTTATCTTTGACCATAGATGACTACAAAATAATTTTTGTGTAGCGTACCTTAATGTGATAGCTGACTGGTAGTATCATTTGTTCATAGGAGTCCGTGACGACACGACTGGGATTGCCGAAGCAGGATCTTTGCTCACTCATCGAGAGGATTCAGGCAAGTATTCCTTACCGTAGTTTTAGTATATATTTACTTTCTTTTTTTGTTGTTTCTAGTCCTTGATACTGTGGACGTAGTAATAGTTGATACTTAGCGTCCGATTTGTATTCGGGTGCCGATGCCATTATGTAGATATCGGGTATCGACACTAGGTATGACGCTGCATGTATATTTGTGTTATATTTGACACGATAGGCCATAGGATACTGACACGATCATGATACGGAGTCTTACATGAGATATTCTTAGTGACGGACTCTGTGATAGGATACAGGACATGATACTTGTCATTGAGATTTTTACTTGATTTGACATGACACGACTGGACAGATCTAGACCAAGGGGTGGGGAGGATATTACCGTATACCTTGACACGTTTAACCTCGTCTCTATAGTCGGGGTTTCATTATTACCCTAATCGTATATCATTGTCTCTGTATCAGAGCTTTGGTGATTATTGACACGTATGCCCTTGGTCCCACGACATGGTGCCTAGAGCGATAGCCTTGCTGAGGTGCTTGTGAGCCTCAGTGGCTGAAGCCTGATATACAGAATGCGTTTTCACGTACAATTCACATAGATGGTTATTGTAGTCATCCTTCAGTACTTTGTACTTTATTTACTGTTATTTTGACATGTTGTTTGTAACTTGCTATGTCTTCCGAGGACCTGGTAATCATTAAAGATCCAAACTCTTTAGTATAGTAATTGAATAATCTTTTTAAAATGATCGTTAAAGATCTATAAGAGATTCATATCTACTTCGTTGATTTTTATACCCTAACTTGATAAGCAATCAAGTAGTCTAGGATAGACCATCGAGGGCTATATATAGTTCCTTCCACATACTGTTAGTATACGCAATTTTTCTACCCTAAGACTGCCAAAATTTTCCTTAGTTCCCAATCTAACTTAAGCGTCAAAGCTGCATCGGAAGGATTACTCAGTTGCTCCCACGTTTGTTAATCTACGCAGATGAAAGAGAAGACACGATTGGAGAAGGAATAAACCACTAACCCGATCCTCAAGGTGTGAGGTGGGCCGGGCTTGGCCTGCCCGGGCCTATTGTTGATCGGGTTTGACCGGGCTTAGCCCGGATGGAGGAGCGGGCCAGACCGGGCTGACCTGAAATAAAAACTTCGAACCCAGTCCAGACCCAGATCCGGATAGGTTCGGGCCGAGTCGGTTGACCAACTTAAAATTGACCGAGTTATGAATTTATGCTATACTTGTTTCTACTTTTAACAAAAACTAATTTGGAACTATTGGTGAGTAGAATGGTTGATAGGAATTGGCTTTGGGGGTCCTGAATTCATAAGCCCCACTTTTATATTGGTTTTGAATTTTTACAAAATATTTTTTCGTGTCGAGCCGGGCTGGACCGCGGGCTTGAAAAAACTGAGCTCAGCACGGTCCCAGATAGGAGTACTGGCCGGGCCGGGCCGTACTAACGGGTCATTTCTTGGACCTAGCTCAAACTCGAATATATTATGGGCCGGGCCGGGCTGGCCCGTTGACCGGGCCCAAGCCGACCCAGACCGATTTTTACAGGACCGAATTCCGGACCGTCCGGCTCAATACACACCTTGACCCCATCCACAAATTGATTCAAAATTCTTGGTGGTAATAAAACGTCTTCAGATTTTAGCGCGCACATTTATGAGGTGTTTATCCTACATTAGCTTTTGAAATCAACCAGCTCCATGTTTTCAACTGTATGGGATCAGATTTTAGCAAACACATTTATCAGTTGTTTTTATTAGTAAAAACAAGTAGAGCGGGTTAGCTTTGGATCAATATTTGAATTTTGAACTTTGACCGAACCATGCATTTACATTAGCACTAGAAAGTTATGGTTCACAAATAAATCCAGTACTTTGGAAATAATACCAAATAGGGTTTCCTCTTGAATATCCATAAATCATAATGCATGAAAGTCACTCTTTAGTTTCTTAGGATTTAGTAGTACAATGGTTTATAACCAAACCTAATTTTGTTCATACATGGATATGGGTTGAGGAATGGAGCTGCATTGTCAGCAACATAGGTTATGGATAGGTGTGAACTTCATCAGTCGAATAGCAGCATGGAGATAATATATCATGGATTCATGGGGCACTACACCAGGAAAGCTGGGAGAAGCTTAGACCATCTCCAACGGGGTTTCTTTTTTCCCTATTTTTATGGAAAAAATTTATTTTTAAAAAAAAATTCTTCAAATGGTGATTTCTATTGCCATTTATATCCTATGTGACAATGATGTAGGATAGAAACTTTTTAGGAGAACTTCTACATGTAGAAACTCTCAGGTGTGTTTGGTAGGAGGGAAAAGTGGGAGGAAGGAAAATAGAGGAGGGAAAAGTGAAGGAAAGATTCATTCTCTTGTTTGGTATGGAAGAAAAATAGAAAGGAAGGAAAAGTGGAGGGATTACTTTTCCCTCATAACCTAAGAAATCCAATCCCCCCAAAAGTGGAAGAAAAAATTGATGCTTGTATTAATTAACAATTATACCCCCATATGAATGTATTATTTAAAAATTATTTATGAAGTCAAATGGTAAATAAGTGTTTTTAGTTGAGGGTAGAATTGGTAAACCCTATATTTTTTACTTTCTTTCCTTCCACTTTTTCTTTCATACCAAACAAAGAAAATGCATCTTATCTTTTCCATCCTTGCTACCAAACACAAAGGAAAGAAATGATCTTTCCTTTCCATATGGAAGGAAAATAAATCCTTATTTTTTTCTTCCTTCCATTTTTCTATCCTTTCTACCAAACACAGTCTCATAAAAATTCTTCTCTCTCTCATTACAATTATTATTGGATCCCACACCATTAAATTAGTCCTTTTACTATGTGACACAAGGATAGAAATGGAGAACCATTGGAGAGCATTTTTATATGTCTATAATTTCTCTGAGACTTTCTTCTTCTAAGAGAGATCGTAAGAAGACAGAAATCTCTACCTTCGTCAACTTCATCATGTAGAAACTCTTTCAACTAAGATACAAATTTTCTTAAAGTACAATGCTATAAGAACTCAATTTTAGAAATCACCATTGGAGATGGGCTTATGTTGCAGATGAACTGCTTCCCATTCCATACTGACCACCATATTCTACCTCTACCTACTCGAGAGAGCATGAAAATAGCTATGGCTAGGGATCCTTTTCTTTGACAACATGGTAACATGTGCACAGTTTAGTGACAGTTTTCTTGTGGTAATTAAATTGCAAGTATCCAACATACTTTACATGGACATGGTTAGCTTTCTCCGAGCAAGAGATGACCTTACAGATGTGCACAAGGGATGTTTGTTTCCTTTGTTTAGTTTCTTCAATCTACTGTTTAATTTCCCAAAACATTTGTTACGTAAATAGTTTCGAGAGTGCGTTTGAACATTCCTTCAATTGGAAGAGAAGACCTCAAATGTCTGTGCAAGGGATGCTTGCTATGTGTGCAGTTGCTATATTTGATTGGGTTTGACAAGATGGAGGATTTGACAGTGTCTTTATGTATATGCAGCAAGAGGCATGGGGCATTGGAGCCTTCCTACTCCCTAGTCTCTCTTTTGCAACTGTTGTGCAGGTCTACATATAGTGTTAGGTTAAATAGTTCCGGTGCAACTTCTTTGTCACTTTGTGTATACATATAGGCGCTGTTCGGATAGATGTATTTTTTCAAAAGTGTAAAAGTGGCACTTATTATAAGTTAAGTTTCAATGGAGTTGCAACAAATGTCACTTTTCAAAATATGTTTGGATACATTATTTTTTGTCTGTTACAAGTGGAAGAAAAATTACTTTGATGTTTGGATCGTTGTTGTAAGTGGAAAAGTGGAAAAGAAGATTTTTTTTTTATATATATAAATCTCTCTCTCCTCTCTCTCTCTCACTTTACTCTTCACCTCCCTCCACCGCCACCGGCCTCCTTTCCTCCCTCCCTCCACTGCCTCAGACCACCACCGCCGCCTCCACGAGCCACCACCACCGCCTCAGACCATCACCACCGCCTCCACGAGCCACCAACACCGTCTCGGACCACCACCACCGCCGCCTCCACCGCCATCACCCCACTTTCATCCCACCTTCCTCACTTTTGTGAGGGAAGTGGAAATGAACAAAAAGGAGGGGGACAGCAACTGTGCAGCAAGTGAGATTCCTCACTTGCTGCCTCCAGTTGCTGCCAACCAAACACCGTAACTCCCGCAAAATCCAGCCACTTATCGCATCTCCTTCCACTTTCCGTACATTCACCGCGAACCAAACAGCCCCGAATGGATGGAGGGAAGAGAACTAGAAGGCACTGATCTTTCCTGTTGTGAGAACTGTGAAGAGTGAGAAAGGAGAGGGGGGGGTCTTTGATTTTTGCGTTCATCATCATTAGAGGGAGCAGTACTGGAAAAGTTGTGACGTTGATAGCATGAGAGAGGGGGAGGGGAAATGGAGGGAGGGAAGTGGCTGCATGCCTTTGGCTCACTCGAACGGTATTTGTGCGTCAGTGTCCATGTTATTTGTAGGCGTCAGATGTGTGGGACAAGCAAAGTAGTGGATGGAGGAGACAAAGAGGATTTGCTGAATTCGGCCATTTTGCATACAATTACAATTCCAAATATCCCCTTTTGTTCTTTTCAAATGTCCCTTCTTTTATGGATATTTTAGTAAATGGTCACATTCGAATTAGTGAAACTAGCATATATTTTTTATTTCTTAAAAAACTAACAAATGCTTTCATTGTATTTACGGAACAAATAACAATTTACTGCCACTATTTAATCAAAAATTGACTGATTTACAAAGTAATAGAGAGATTCTTTAGTTTTTTTTAAAAGTGAAGATATGTGCTAGTTTTTATTTTTTGAGTAAGACATTTGCTAACATAACCCTTCTTTTTAGGAGTGCAACTCGGACGGACTAAACCCGAATCCGATGGGTAAACCCGTTAATGGATTGGGTTAGGGTTGAAGATATTCGGGTTCGGACATGGACTCGGGTTAAAATATTTGAACCCGATCAAAAATTGGATTGGACTTGGATTCATGTGTTGGGTAACCCGAAGAATCCGAAACCCGACATATATATATATATATATATATATATATATATATATATATATATATATATATATATATTGTTTCATACTACTTAAATAAAAAGTTTAAACTATAATTTTTTTTTTCACCCGAACTCTTAAATTCCTTGTCCTAAATCTCATTTCAGTTTTATTTTGTAATGATTGAGGCTTGATTGCTATTTGATTATGCATTAAATATTACTCTTGTTTAAAATTATTTCAAATATCATATTAGAATCCGATAAACCCGATGGACCCGACCCAACCCGAGTCCAACCCGATCCTCCGGGCTTGGTCTTGGACTTCATATGTTGAACCCGAAGTCGGGTCCGACTTGGACTAGGGCTAGACTTATGATCTATCGAGTTGACCTCAAATCCGACCCAACCCGTCCGAGTTGCACCCCTACTTCTTTTTAATGCATGTTCTTACATATAATCCTTAAAGAAACCAAAAGATTAGTTACATGGATTTTATTACAGATTTTTTAAAATAAATACGCTGATTTTTTCTAAAAATTTGAAACGAAATAGATTCCGTCATACGGATTGGCAAAATATGTGCATGTCCAATTTTTACTAAACCAGTCTGGCGAAAATAGCACATGCTTTGTATGCCAGATGAAACAAGAATTTGTAAGCAAAAACTTGATAATGCACAGAATTACAAAAGAAGAAGAAGCAAGTAAGAAAAAAAAAAAGCTGCATCAGTGTGCTCAAAATTCTGCACCAAATTCATGACCACAAGGAAATATCAACTCAACATAAAACTACATTCTCTACTTAGCTTAGGACTATGCAGTGAAAAAAAAACTGTTGGATCATTCAACAGGAGTTCAACCCAACAATCCCTGCACATATGCAAAAGCACAATTTCTGCCATACCAGACCTTAATATACACAGGACGAAATTTATTTTGATTTCAAATTTTTCTAAAATAATTTTTGTTCAACATGTGAAATTAAAATTAATTTTGTATGATTTTTTCTTCTATTTTTATTATGAAAGTTGTCAGATGATAACTTCACATATAAAAATAACAAAAATTTCACTAAAAGCATAAATATTTCTCAAAATTCCAGTAAAAGCACAAATTTCGAAATAATTTCAAAAAAAAAGAAAAAAAAAATCTTTCCGAAAGACGTTTCTCGTACTTCGAAATATCTTTTAACCATTCAAACGTCCGTTAACTCTTGACAAAAGAATTAAAGAAAACGTCCTTTCCCTCAAAAAAAAAGAAAACGTCCTTTTCCTAGGAGTAGAACGCTCTTCCGAAGGGTGTTCTCTGCTTGCGTTGCAGCGTCCTCTTCCAGCAATTGGCAAATGATGTGCTAATCTCAGTTTTGGCACATGAGTTGTAAAGGCAGCCTCAAGAGCTGCATCGCGGTGTACGACGTCTTCGGCAGCATGGACGGGACTCCGATGGAGGTGTGCATCGCGCTCGGGATTCTGACCTCAGAGGTGAGTGAGGAGTCGTGGAAGGGCAGAATGATGACGTTCAGTGAAAACCCACAGCTCCATAAGATCGAAGGGGGATCGCTGAAGGAGAATATGAGATTCGTTCGGAGCGTGGACTGGCGAATGAACTCCGACTTCAAGAAGGTGTTCGACCGGCTTCTGGAGGTGGCAGTGGAGGGGAAGCTGGAGAAGGAGAGGAGGATAAACTAATAAAAAAAGTTGCTGCTATGTTACTGCCCCGTGTAAATCCAAGTCTTTCCTGAGTTATTATTAAAAAGTTGTTGCTATGTTATTTTATTGGGATAATTTAGCAAATGTCCCCATTCTAAATGTTGAAATTAGCATATATCCCCACTATTTTATTTATCTAACATATACCCCCATTTTTGATATAAAATAATAAAAATTTAAGATATACCCCCACTCTTTTACATAGGAGTGGGGGTATTTGCTAAATAAAATAAATAGTGGGGGTATATGCTAGTTTTAACATTTGGAATGGGGGTATTTGCTAAATTATCCCTTTTTTATTTTATGCCTCTCTGTGGTCTCTGTCTTTTGGGCCAAGAGGAAAACTTCCTTAGGAATACGGGTGCAACTCGGGCAGCTTCGGTCGGGTTTCAGGTCAACCCGAGTCCAACCCGATAGATCATAAGTCTAGTCCGAGTTCAAGTCCGACCCGACTTCGGGTTCAACATATGAAGCCCAAGACCAAGTCCGGAGGATCGGGTTGGGCACGGGTTGGGTCTGGTCCATCGGATTTATCTGGCTCTAATATGATAGTTGAAATAATTTTAAATAAGAGTAATATTAAATGCATAATCAAATAGCAATCAAGTCTCAATCATTACAAAATAAAACTCAAATGAGATTTAGGACAAGGAGTTGAAGAGTTCGGGTAAAAAAATTATAGTTTAAACTTTGTATTTAAGTAGTATAAAACTATATATATATATATATATATATATATATATATATATATATATATATATATATATATATATATATATATGTGTGTGTGTGTGTGTGTGTGTGTGTGTCGGGTTTCAGATTCTTCGGGTTACTCAACACATGAACCCAAGCCCAACCCGATTTTTGATAGGGTTCAAATATTTTAACCCGAGCCCGAATCCGAATATCTACAACCCTAATCCAACCCATTAACGGGTTTACCCCATCGGATTCGGGTTTAGCCCGCCCGAGTTGCACCCTACTTAGGAAGGACATTTTTCTAAAAAAATATATATATATCCTTCCAAGTGCGTTTTCATTCTTTATTATTTTTCTTCTCACTCGATTTTTTTTCTGTTAGGATACTTAACGGTTGTTATATAAACTAATTAAGAAAAATAATGAAATATCCTTGCGAAGGACGTTTTGTCATTTTTTAAAATTTAATTTATAGGTAGAACGTCCTTCGGAAAGACGTTTTTGTGCTTTTTTTTTTGAAATTATTACAAATTTTGTACTTTGACTGAAATTTTGATAAATATTTATGGTTTGCGTAAAAATTTTCCTAAAAATAACTAACATTGATAATCATTTCATTTATAAAAAAATATATAGAGGGCAACTATCATTTTCTCCAAGGATTAAAGAATGTAAAGTTTAGTTTTTTTTTATGTAATGATCCTGAACCAGCCCCAAAACAGCATATTGAAATTTTGGTGCTTATGACAGGTTTTAAGACACTCAAGAGAGATTATGCAGCTGGCGTAGTCTCGGATTTGTGTCATCCACTGTGTTGAAAGCATCACTGTGAGAGCTTGCCATGCACCGAGCAGCAGTACCACCACTTCCACCGCTCCAGCAGATATTGTCACGGTCTGTTCTCAAAATACTGTAAAATAGTCAGCTACATTTAATAAGATATAAAAACGTCTACGACAATTACCACGATCTAGAAGACAGGTGGAAGCACTCTAATATGTCACCGGCGACTGCTAAAATCAGACAAATTAAATCTCAATCCAACCAACATAATTTTTTTTTCCTACAAAGAATCAACACAAGAGTTAGTAAAGAGTAAATCTAATATGCGATGGATAAAACGTCCAAAAAGTAAGTACATGCATAATCGTAAAAGCCATCATGTCAAAAGATACATCAATTGAATATACAAAATTATATAAATGTACAACTAGATACACTTCCAGAATATACACCCACGTCGTCCAAAGACGAAGGTAGACAAAAATTCAGAAACAACACATGCCATTGTCTGAACACCACAAATCGAAAGTAGAAAATAGAGTGGGAAATGAAGAAGAACCCACTCGATGTACTATGATGTAGTCCTCTGAGTGCGAGCCAACCGGTGAAGTTGACGGTAGATGCTTTGTTAGTCCCGGGGCTTGATCAAAGATGAAAAACAAATGCAATCGAGATCTGAGATGTCACACAAAACTTTGCAGTGATCAAACTCAAGATCTACGATGGTACAATAAATCAAATAGCCAAATTACAATCTGAAGGAGGAAAAAAGAGAAGAGAAGATCTCTCGTTCTTCCTTGCAAACGTGTTGCAATTGTTACATAACGAGTTACAATAAAACTAGAGAGAGATGAGAAGAAGAAAAATGCTGGGGTGTCAAAACACCGTTGCTCAAAGCAAGATTCGCCCCACACGATCTGCTTTCAGGAACCAGCAAGTTGAAGAACTTGTGGAACGCTGGAAGTCACCTCTGTTCAGACTCCTCGGATGGACTTGCAATGGCGGCAGCAACTCTCTCTCTCTCTTTCTCCTTTTCTAACTTGTAATTTTCGTGGTGGTCACAAAGGAGGCCAGAAGAGAGTATTTATAGAGAGAGGGTGGAAACCCTAACCGCCTCTTCAGTTATGGAAAGATTGAATCAAATCCCAAAAGATAGCAACGAGATTTAATTCAAATTCCACGAAATTAATTCAAATCCCACAAAGATAGGATCTGAATTAATTCAAATCCCACAAAGATAGGATCTGATTTAATCGCATTGATTCAGCCTTTCCATAACTGATTTGTAATCTGCACAGTCAGCGGATCCCTCCATACGGCAGCAGCAGCAGTCTGGCCGCATGAGCCTAATGGCCGCATGGACCGTATGAGCCGCATGGACCGCATGAGCCACATGGACCGCATGGACCGCATGTGCCGCATGTGCCGCATGAGCCGCATGGACCGCATGGACCGCATGTACCGCATGAGCCGCATGAGCCGCATGGACCGCATGACTGCTAAGTGCAAAGTGCGCCAACAAAATGCCACATTACGCCTCATGAGCCCATGAGCCCGAGTCCGAGTCCGAGTCTGAGTCCGAGTTGCTAAGCCCCGTTGGGGCTTAGCTCCAAGTGGAATTAATCCAAGAGAATGACAAAAGCATTAATGCTTAATCCTTGGAGCCTTATTCTTACCTCCTAGTAAAATCATCCACATGGTTCCCTCCTTAGGGTCACCACCCCATGTGCATCTCTCAACAACACAACCAAGTATATATGTTGAGATAACTCATGGTGCATTTCTGATATGGGACTATAATTTTACAAGGCATGTTGAGAGCAAGCTCTCTCCATGTAAAGAAAACACCAACAATCCCCCACATATCACAACATATATATGTGTCCAGGGTTGAGCGTTTCCCACAGTAACTGTCCATTTTGCATTAGGATAGATGTCGCTGACGACTTGAATCTTCCCGTATGGGTTAAATAACAATGTGATACAAGAATGGACAACGCCTTGAATTCTGCACCACAATTGTAATTCTTCCCACTCACAAAGTGTAGTTACGTGTGCTTCTGGCTGCACATTAAAGGTCCTGTGCCAGCCTGGTTTCAGTGTATAATTTTGGGCGTCTACAAGTTTACCCTCAAGAGACGGCCTGATATCTCTTTCCATACACTATAGGTGAGTTCTTTATTAAAGAGATATGGCATGAAGCCTTGCGCTTCCTTGCGGTGCTACGCCGCTATGACATGGCCTGAAGCCGAGGCATTACCCCTACCTGGGAACCTCATCGTAGTGTCATACTACTGTAGCATGAGGTCACAAGCCTCTTTGTAGTGCCAAACTATCCAGCATGAAGCCTAAGGCTTCCTTGCGGTGTTACGCCGCAACGACATGGCTTGCAATGCCGAGGCTTTACCCCTGCCTGGGTACCTCATCGTGGTGTCGTACCACTGTAACATGGGGCCATCCTCCCCTTTGTAGTGCTGTCTACAACTCTTTAATTACGTCATACAGCATTAGGCTACCTGCCTATTTGCGGTGCTACGCCGCTGTGACTTGGCTTGCAAAGCCGAGGCATTACCCCTACCTGGGAACCTCATGGTGGAGTCACCCCACTGTAGCATGGAGATTCACTCCTTGTAGTGTTGCTCTACCGTGCTTCCTGTAAAGCACACCAGGCATTCACTCTGCCTGAGAACTCATTAAGGCGTTTAAGCCAACCTTCCACAGGATCTGTTTTTCCGCAGAAAAATACATAGTAGACAACAGTAGTTATGGGTCCGTATCCCTTCCATGTTCCAGAGAACAAGTACCCACTGTTACCTGATAGTTTCCCAGTTAGTGATCCTCCTTTGAACCAAAAGTTAGATGCCTAGTAGATTTCTCTTTGAACTAATAGCACAAAACTTTATGGTAGGATTACAAAGACACACTATCAGAATGCCTTCAAGCCCATTTTATAAGCTGTGTCATCGACCAACTGGCGCTTGAGGCCCTTTGTGAACGGATCTGCCAGGTTCTCCTGACTCCGAACATCAACCACTGCAATTACACCTCTTTTGATAAGATCGTGTACTGCCCTGTGCTTCAACCGCATAGTCCTCTTCTTCCCGTTGAAGAGGTCATTTGATGCCACCGCCGCAGTCGCCTGGTTGTCACAGTATATCGGTATCGCTGGTATCTGAGCCCCAACCACTGGAAGATCATACATGAGCTCCCGAAGCCATTCTGCTTCATCTGCTGCAGTTTCAAGTGCATAGAATTCAGATTCCATGGAGGAACGAGAGAGTATAGTCTGCTTCTTCGACTTCCACGATATAGCAGCTCCACCCAAGGAAAAGACATATCTACCTGTGGATCTCTCGCTTTCCACCTCTGAACACCAGCTAGCATCACTGAAGCCTTCCACTACTGTCGGATACCCGTTGTAGTGCAGTGCATATGTCTGAGTTTTTTTGAGATATCTCATCACCCGCTTCACAGCTTTCCAGTGCTCAACCCCTGGGTTGCTTGTGAACCGACTCAGCATTCCCACAGCGAAAGCTATGTCAGGCCTTGTGGCAGTGGTTGCGTACATCAAACTTCCGATAACGCTAGAATACTCCAGCTGCCTGATGCTTTTCCTTGAATTTGGCTTCAGCTTCTGATCACACCTGTATGGCGTATCGATCCCTGGAAGATCCTTATACCCATAGCGTGTGAGCATCTTCTCAATGTAGTGAGATTGTGACAGCGCTACTCCAGTGTCTGTCCGGATGATCTTTATGCCCAAGATGACATCTGCATCCCCCAAGTCCTTCATACTGAACTTGGTTGAGAGGAACTTTTTTGTCTCTGTGACATAGCCTATATCCGTACCTAGGATTAGCATGTCGTCCACGTACAGACAAACGATGACTCCTCTTCCATCAGCGTACTTTGTGTAAACACATTTGTCCGTCTCGCTGACTCTGTAGCCGTTTGACTTAATAACTTTGTCAAACTTCTCATGCCACATCTTGGGAGCTTGCTTCAAACCATACAATGATTTCACCAACTTGCAGACTTTGTCTTCAAGACCTTTGACGACAAATCCATCTGGCTGTTGCATGTAAATCTCTTCGGTCAGCTCCCCATTCAGGAATGCGGTCTTTACATCCATCTGGTGTATCACCAACTTATGTATAGCTGCTAGAGCGATTAACATCCTGATGGTGGTCATCCGGGCTACTGGAGCGTACGTGTCAAAGTAGTCTATCCCCTGTTTTTGAGAAAATCCCTTGGCTACCAGCCTGGCCTTGAACTTGTCAATAGTTCCATCTGCCTTCATCTTCTTCTTGAAGATCCATTTACATCCGATGGACTTTTCTCCTTCAGGTAGATCTACCAACACCCATGTGTTATTGGAGGTGATAGAGTCAAACTCGTCATTCACTGCCTCCTTCCAGAAGATAGCATCTCTGGTCTTCATCGCCTCATCATAGGTAAGCGGATCTGCTTCCACATGATAGGTGACAAAGTCATCTCCGAAGTCTTTCGGTCTCCTCGCTCGCTTAGCTGACGGCTCTGCGAGTTCTGGTACAGGAATTGTTTTCTCAACAACAGCTTCTTCTTGGACTACTGGCTCATATGAGATTTCAGTCTCATTTGCACCTCCATCATTTTTTGGAATGTCCGAAAGAACAATGTTTTTGTCTTTTGCAAACTTGTCTTCAAAGTATTCAGCATCGCGAGATTCGATGATATGATTTGACTCAATATCAAGAAATCTTCGAGCATCACTCTTCTCGGCATACCCCAAGAAGATCGCCTTCGTAGTCCTTGTCCCTAGCTTCTGAATCTTCAGATCTGGGAGTTTCACATACGCCAGACACCCCTACACTCGAATGACATTCAAGTTAGGTCTGACTTTGAACCAGAGTTCATGAGGAGTTACGTCCGAAGTTGCATGTGGCACTCTATTTAGAATAAAAGTGGCCGTCAATGCAGCTTCTCCCCAGTAGCATTTAGGAAGACCCGCGGTTAGCAGCATAGAGTTCATCATTTCTGTCAACGTTCTGTTCTTCCTCTCCGCTACTCCGTTAGATTGAGGAGAATATGGAGCAGTAGTCTCGCATATGATTCCATGTTCTCTGCAGAACGATGCGAATTCATGAGACCTGTACTCCCCACCTCGATCACTCCTTAACCTTTTGAGTTGTTGTCCAGTCTGCCGTTCAGCTTCGGCCCTGAACTCTCTAAACTTCTCGAAGGCTTCGTCTTTAGACTTGAGCAAGTAGACGAACGCGTATTTTGAGAAGTCGTCGATGAAGGTTATGAAATACTTTATCCCGGCCTTCGTGGAGAAATGTTTGAAGTCACAGATATCAGAGTGCACCAACTCCAGAAGATTTGTGCTTCGATTGATCTGATGAAAGGGTTTCCTTGTGATCTTCGTCTGAGCACACACCTCACACTTCTCCACCTTACTCCCACATTTGGAGATAAGTCCTAGACTAGACATTTTGTTAATTCTTTAACAATGAACATGTCCTAGTCTATTATGCCACAACTCAAGAGAATAATCAGAAAATACAACTGCATTAATGTCTTCAAACTGGTTAACAAGCTGAATTTTAAACATGCCTTCGGTTTGATAAGCCTTCCCGAAGTATGTTCCTTTCTTGGACATCACCATCTGACCAGCATTGATGTCCATCCTCAAGCATGCGTTGCAGAGCAGGCTCCCAGAGATCAGGTTTTTGGCAATCGTCGGAACATGCTTCACACCTTGAAGCGTCAGAGTGTTCCCAGAAGTGAGTTTCAGTTCCACGGTCCCGATCCCCAGAACTTCAGCTTGGGCCTGGTTCGCCATGACAACCTTCTCAGATATCGGCTGGTACGTGACGAACCATTCCTTGCCTGAACAGACATGGCAAGTCGCTCCAGTGTCTATCCACCAGTCAGAGTCAACCCCCACAGTTGTGACCTGTCCGATCATAGCAACAACGTTAGAAACCAATGAAACCTTATTAGGCTCACCTTTCTCTGATTGTTTAGGCTTAGATCTGCATTCACTCTTGTAGTGGCCTTTCTTGCCACAATTGTAACAAGTCACGTGGGACTTAGTCTTCTGTTGCTTGAAAGAAGGACCCTTCACTTTTAGATTAGCGAAGTCCTTCTTCTTGGGATGAGAAGCCGCCTGCTTCCCCTTGGAATCTCTCGTCTGCACAAGATTGGCTTTAGCCAACTGTTTGGATAGAGTGTCCACCTTCTGTTGAGAACGCATCTCGTCCTCAACATGGATCTCTTGAAGTAGATCTCCCAAGCTAATGTCTAGCTTCTTTCTGTGCATCCTTGCATAGAAGGTACTCCATCCAGCAGGAAGTTTTGAGACGATCCCTCCGACGACAAACTTGTCGGGAAGGGGCATCTCTTCGTCTTCCAGTTTCTGACGCAGCTTCAGAAATTCCTTCACCTGTGGCAGCATGGACTTTTCGTCCTCAAAGAGCAATTTGTGATATTTTTCAACCACAAACATTTTGCTCCTGTTCTTATCTTCTTCATACAGATTTTCCACAGACTCCCATATGTCTCTGGCAAGTTCCTTTTTTGAGTAGGATTCTGCCAGGGAGTCCTCTATAGCATTCAGGATGAGAAGCCTGCAGATGCTATTTTTCCTTCTCCACTTGGCCTGGAGTTTGGTAGCCGCGTTGATGGCGGCAGTAGATCCAGTGTCTGGAACAGAGGGTTCTTCCTCCAACAGAACATGATCAACGTCTTTCAGTTGAAGAGTTAGGTACACCTTTCTCTTCCAGACTTGATCGTGCTCTCCATCGAACTTTTCCAACTTGCAGAAATCCGATTGGAGGAGCGAAGCATTAATGTTTTCCATCTATACGGATCTTGCTTTGAGATTGTTAGTCCCGGGGCTTGATCAAAGATGAAAAACAAATGCAATCGAGATCTGAGATGTCACACAAAACTTTGCAGTGATCAAACTCAAGATCTACGATGGTACAATAAATCAAATAGCCAAATTACAATCTGAAGGAGGGAAAAAGAGAAGAGAAGATCTCTCGTTCTTCCTTGCAAACGTGTTGCAATTGGGATAGAACGAGTTACAATAAAACTAGAGAGAGATGAGAAGAAGAA
The DNA here is from genome assembly GCA_029216955.1 of Iris pallida. Lineage (NCBI taxonomy): Eukaryota > Viridiplantae > Streptophyta > Magnoliopsida > Asparagales > Iridaceae > Iris > Iris pallida. The sequence continues at coordinate 5,873,650 of JANAVB010019198.1, read as the reverse complement.
CAATACTGGGGTGTCAAAACACCGTTGCTCAAAGCAAGATTCGCTCTACACGATCTGCTTCCAGGAACCAGCAAGTTGAAGAACTTGTGGAACGCTCGAAGTCACCTCTGTTCAGACTCCTCGGATGGACTTATAATGGCGGCAGCAACTCTCTCTCTCTTTCTCCTTTTTTAACTTGTAATTTTCGTGGTGGTCACAAAGGAGGCTAGAAGAGAGTATTTATAGAGAGAGGGTGGAAACCCTAACCGCCTCTTCAGTTATGGAAAGATTGAATCAAATCCCAAAAGATAGCCACGAGATTTAATTCAAATCCCACGAAATTAATTCAAATCCCACAAAGATAGGATCTGAATTAATTCAAATCCCACAAAGATAGGATCTGATTTAATCGTATTGATTCAGCCTTTCCATAACTGATTTGTAATCTGCACAGTCAGCGGATCCCTCCATGCGGCAGCAGCAGCAGCCTGGCCGCATGAGCCTAATGGCCGCATGGACCGCATGAGCCGCATGGACCGCATGGACCGCATGTGCCGCATGAGCCGCATGGACCGCATGGACCGCATGTGCCGCATGAGCCGCATGAGCCGCATGGACCGCATGACTGCTAAGTGCAAAGTATGCCAACAAAATGCCACATTACGTCTCATGAGCCCATGAGTCCGAGTCCGAGTCCGAGTCCGAGTTGCTAAGCCCCGTTGGGGCTTAGCTACAAGTGGAATTAATCCAAGAGAATGACAAAAGCATTAATGCTTAATCCTTGGAGCCTTATTCTTACCTCCTAGTAAAATCACCCACATGGTTCCCTCCTTAGGGTCACCACCCCATGTGCATCTCTCAACAACACAACCAAGTATATATGTTGAGATAACTCATGGTGCATTTCTGATGTGGGACTATAATTTTACAAGGCATGTTGAGAGCAAGCTCTCTTCATGTAAAGAAAGCACCAACATGCTTGGGCTCGACTATGGAACCTGTCCATGGAAAACCAGTGGGTCAAAACCCTAAACAACAACTAACACAAAAGAGCCCAAGATGAATAACAAAAATTTAGGCGAAAATACGTGAATAAACAATATGGTTGATTTTCCGTCCTAACACCAAATAAGGACAAGAAGGGGCCAACACTATAACCGCTCACGTGATGTCCAAACAAACAAAAAACAGCCACAAGTAACAATAAATTGAAAGTAATAGCGAGACTAGTGTGGCACCAATACACCATCTTAGAAACGAAAGATTGAATGTAAGAACAATGAAACAAAACATGCCATGATTTTAAAAGAATATAAAGGGGCCGACAAATGGCGTAGGTGTGCATGAACTTCTTTAGAGAAGAACCATAGCCCGTTAATTAAATAAGGTCGGGGTTGTAAGATTACTCGCAAGAAAATCTATACCATTATGCACCCACCAATGATAATGAGATAACTAATTGGAACAAGGAGCATATCAACAATACATATTCAATCATTGCGTACAACTTGCTACCATTAACTAAATAGGGTTATCGCAAAGCTTAATTACTAATATGCAAGTTTGAGGGACATTGCTACCACCTAAAATGCAAGTGCCTGGATCGCCAAGGATCGAGTATGTGCTATATAACATAACATAAATAATTAGAAAAAAACATAACATATGAAACAAAACTGAAAGTGCCCACATCACATGAACTTGGTAGGTCATGGAGCCATGCCAATAGGGGTTGTCCATGTCTCATAGGGCCCTTAGCACTCAGAGTTGCTGGTAGTGCTACTTTTTTTTCCCTCCCAATATACTATGGGGATTTAACTAGTCAATTATCCTACATGATTAATTCTTCGATTCTCAAGTCGTGGATACTAGAAAATCGACGTAGAATGACAAGCCATAAGTACGAGATATTCATGAGTTATCACTAGCGAACTTATCATAACTCAAAACACGCGATACACTGAGCAATATTTACACTCGATTGTCCAATGCCAAGATGCAATAGGTTAAGCATACAACAAAAGCTAATTCCACGATATCATGAATAATATGAACTCATGTCACATAATATGCAATCAAAATGGTTCAAAAAATCAAAAATACACAAAAGGAGTATCAGAGCGGTATACCAGTGGTGTAGCAAAAAATCATGGCAAGTTTTAACACAGGCGAAACGGTATACTAGTGGTATAACGTTCGACCTGAAAAATTACAGTAAACTCCAAAAATTAGATATTTGAGAACCAAAACTTGTCCCGGTTATACCAAACTTAAAATCAACAGGACACAAGGCTAGGGTAGGTCTTCTACAACATAAATATATAAGTTAGCAAAAGAAAGTCCATGACTCGCAAACGATACCAGATTTCACTATGGTATCACATGATACCACCTTAGAAACTGATCTACATAAAACCACCCATCAAAATCAAATAAACCATATACAAAGATAAAAAACAATTTGAATAAACATATTTTTGACCAAAAATATTTGACATACCAGAGAAAACAAAACCCAAAGGAAACCCAAGATTGTATTCACTTTAAGCAAGATTACTTGCGTAGATCCCAAGCAACCAAGCCTGATATATAAGCTTTTACTCCTACTCTTAGGGTAGAAAGATACCATACCCAAGACCTCAAGGTTAGCTCCAAGCAACAGTCCAAGAGGGGGAGGAAGAGAGAGAGAGAGAGAGAGAGAGAGAGAGAGAGAGAGAGAGAGAGAGAGAGAGATGAGATTGGCTTATATAAAGTGAGGGATTAAACGAAGGACATTGGATGAGCCACCTCCTCAATTCATGACTCCATCTATCCATCCATCTCAACCACTCAAAGAAATCCAAGAAAGTATTGGTTAAAGAAAAGATTGAGTAATAACCGACGGGAAGAGTTATTGCAGGCGAGCAGTATACCAACAATATGTCACGATATACTGGTTTGACTGTCAAATTCCCTTTTCGAGAAAACTCATGAATTCTGTTTACCTACCTATCCAAGCAAGGGTTTATAATAATACCAATGGGTATTCTACAAGTCCAGGGCAATCACATATATAAAAATAAAATTCAAATACAAAAAATACAATAAAGATGATAAATCACTCATTATAAATAGAAAACATCATGCAAATAGATTGTATGGAAGAAAAAATGCATACATATATATAATACATCAGAAAAAAGAAAGAACCATGAGGTATATGGATATATATACCCCCTAATCAGCTGAGTAAGGATCCGTGCTAGCTGACCTATGCTGAATCATAAAGTGGAATAGGATTAAATCTAGAAGTAAGCCAATACCCAATATTTGGTTGAGAACATGACTTCGATCCAGGATGTACCATCATAGTCGGAACGTAAGATAAATATCGCGTATCACGAGATAAGGAGGCAAGATAGTTGGACGAGAAACTCGCCTTGAGTTGCTCGAAGATATCATCAGCTCGATGTATCCGAATACTGGTAGGACATAGTATTGCTGACGGGAACCCAATATACCATGCCTGTCACGACCCGCACCCACTTTACGGATACGAGTTCCTAGACAAGTCCAGCCTACGTAGCAGCATCGACGGTAGTACGCTGTCTAGGTCTTAATGTTAATTTCAAATACAATAAAATCAAATATAATTGCTCATTCACAATAACTATTTTATTTATAAATCCAATAATACAACATAAATGACATTTTGGGAACAAATCTGCTAAACATTTAAATAAAAAAACTAACTAATCTCTCTAGAATCTAAGATCGGACTCTAATATCTCTATCTCCTTTGTATGGTCCTTAGCGCAAAAGTAAAAAGTATGTCAAGTCATCTGTAATGATTAAGTCAAGAAAGGAGCAAAGTACAACCCTATTACAATAATATAACTTAATACGAAATAAGCTAGACAGTAGAGATGCAGTCGAAAATAAAAAAACATGAATATGAACTAGAATCGATAAACATGTACAAGAAACTATTAGCAAGAACATGTATGAATATGACAACTAGAAATAGACATGTGCAAGTAAACAGACTGTGTGTTTGAAATACTTTTCGACATGTGAATGGCTTAGCCTAATACTGTAATGCCCCGTTTCACATGAGATATTTTGTTGGTTTGTTGGATTCGATAAGAATGTTGGACCGCGACTTGTGTCGAAAACTAAGAGAATCGAGACTGATGCAGTCTCTCTTAGCTGGCCGAATGGAATGGGTGTTAGAACATGGCTCGCTGGTGGAGCTATATCTAGTGGGAATAGATGTGTTCGAAACAAGTAGACCCTTTATGCAAGTGAATGGAACTGTCCCTTCTTCCCAACTCCTCCATGCCTAATAAAACGGAGTACTATATTTCTATTTTCTATCCTTTAAACTGTGATGCTTGAAATGTTGCTGAATAATTGAGATGCTAATATGGAATACTGCTGATTGAATAACACTTGAACTGCTAATGTGAATTGATGCCATGAGATAAATCGATAATATCCCTTATGCTTAATGCTGCTAAAACAAATGAATCACTTGAATAACGAGATTCCATGTGAATGTTTCATGAGAAATGAACTTGCTATGCTATTAACACAAAGAACTGAATAAAACACTTGAATCATGTACAATCTGTGGTAAATGTTGTAAAGATATGAAATGAAGCCTGTATTCTTATAAAATACTGAAAAGAATGAATAAACGTCCCTATGAAATGAATGAATGTTATATGTTCCTTTTCGAAAGGAATGATGTGAGAAATATTACAATAAATTGATGCAATGGAATGATGAAGCTTAGGATCGTCGAGATCACCTAGTGGAAATGATGGTAACGATAGAAATAAATAAGTCGTTGAACACGACTTGAATGAGACAAGATGATGCACTGCTGCCTTTACTTTAGTTTAATATTTTACCATGCGATTATGTTCACGATCGAGTCAGACACACATTCGCATGGTCATGTACAACTTGTGCACAAGGTGCTGACTGCTTCTTCGGATGGTATGCCCAACACTGGGGTCGATTCGACCATGGGGAAGTGTAAATGTACTTTAAGGGTACGTGGTATCGGTATATTTCATTCGGGCTCGCAACCTGGTGAAATGGCACATCGATTACCGTTGAAGTCATATATGGCAACGTCTTAAATAGTGTACTAACACTAGTGGCCATGTAATCATGATGCATGCTAATAAATGTTTTGTCCAAACAAAGTAAGTATATCACCTAATCTGTATTTCATGCAGGTAGGAGGAGTCGGCTATCGGTAACAAGTCACTTAAATATGATATATTCAATATACATATTTTGGTTCAACTTGTCTGCTTAACATCCTAAACGAAATGATGCTGTGATGTTGCCTTTCTAATAAGAAATTCTATAACATGTTAAATACAATATGCTAAAGTGTTGCCTTGCTAAGAGAATCACTATAACATGTTCGATATATGTTAACTCAATTGCTGCTTAAATGATGCCTCTACACACACTGTTAGAACTTGATAACACCAAGTATGCTTCATTGATGCCTTTACATTAACAGTGCCATGACATGCTTACATGTTTTAATGAAAACTGTCCATGAACTGTAAACTGATGCTAGGTCCAAATAGAAAGATCACTCTAATAATATTTGCTCAGATGACTACTTAATGTTGGTTTAGGCTAGTGGGCTGGTTCCGTTTGCCAGTACATTGATGATGTACTGACCCACGTTGTGGGCACTCTTTTTAGGTGCTTGTCCTTGGGAAGTTCAGTACACGAAGATTGACTTGATCAGTCCTGCAACATCAAAGACTTGTTGGACATACAAAAGCTCTCCTTGCAAAAGATGATATTTTCTGTTTATAAAAGACATAATATATGGAACATTGTAATCAGTTGTAACAGTGAGTTGTAAGCCAAGTCGACATATCCAGTTGTAAGTCAAGGTGTCAAGTATCAAATATAAGCCTAAATGGCAATATGTTTTAGTGGCTATCAAAGGTACAGTAAGATGTGTTGTAAACTTTGTATTCTATTGGAAGTCTTGTACTCTATTTCAAATATCAATAAAGACAGCTTATTTCTACATATCTCTGTGCGACTTCAAGTTATTTTCTTATTTCTGCTGCAACAAATCAATAATATATTTTCAATAAGAAAGAATGTCCTCATTATCTTCAATTTATCTGCTTCAGCCACTGCGATGTGTTCCTATTTGAAGATAATCAATTATGTACCGTCTTTGTCTTGTACAAGTGCAATACCAGACTTTTACGACATCACGCCCAAGCAAGGATGAACGATTCAGCGTGAATCAAAGTGAGGATGAATGACTCCCCGAATCGGGGTGTGATAAATTGGTATCAGAGCACGACTTTACGTTCTTGGACTAATTTGATTCGCTTTAAATCAAAGTTGCATCTTTGATTAACCAAAGTTGCTTACACGATAATTCAACATTGCTTCCATGATTAAATCAAAGATTGCTTCCCCGATTATCCTGTTGTTGTTTCTGTAATCATCCCAAGTTGATTCGTGTCTAAAAAAGTTTCACTACAACAAAAAACCCTTTTAATGACGGCTAAAAAGCGTCATTAATGACGAACCATGACGCTTTTTTTTTACAGCAACCGTTATGAAAACGGGTGTTATAAATGTTTTTAAAAAGCGTCATAAAATAACCGTCATGAATAGTTTCTATAAAAGCGTTATGAATAGTTAATATATAGTGCACAATTCAGAACAATTTTAAAACGTCATGAATAGATAACATGTATAGGCTCAATGCAGCACATTTATAACACTTTATACTATTCAAATTAGCATATCCAAATCAGTCCATATAATTGTCAGGCCTAAAAATCAAATTAATATTATATATCACCATCTTTATTACATTTCTCAAAATAGAGTACATATCAACATCTTTATTACATTCTCAAAATAGAATATCCAAATACATATATACATTTAAAAATACATATATACATTTACAACTACCAAAAAACCTGTACCCAGAGCTCTATTGGACTACCAGGGACTAAAGGTCCTTCAACTGCTAAAATCTTTATGGAAAAAAGCAGTATCCTCGTTTGTTTGAATTTAATGTCTTTTGCAATTGATTGGTCCACATATGAAAGAAGGAAAGCTAAAAAAAATAAAAAAAAGATTACATTGGAAGCATGAATAAACTTGACAGTACATTCTCTTAAATCAACAGGACAATATACTACATAAGTACCCGACTCAACTACTTCACTTGGCCAGAGTAAAATTACCTTGAAACTTTACTTGGCCTTCCAAACAGATCAAGCAATCAAACTCTACAAGAGAAAAAAAGAAGCTGAGCAACCAGCATCAAACTTCTCAAGCAGCACCAACATGTAACTTATAGTTAGGGATAACAGTACCTAGGAAACTCCCCAACCAATGAGCCATCCAGACCGGTCAAGAACACAAAAATATCACCTCACAAAAAGGAGAGTTACTCCAGAGCAGGCAACTAAAGATTACTACAAAATGTACTCGTATTCTTATTTTGAATATCACATTTTACCTTACAAAGTTGAGCCTCATTTCTCCAATCTTTCTAAAATATGTTGAGCAAAAAATTACAGTTTATTGTAAATTGCATCATAATTCTCAAAAGAAAAACAACAAACTGATACAATATAGGTCATAAAGAATTAAAGATGCACAAAGAATCAAGTCGAAATTGAAGAAAGACTAGTCTACCTATATAAGATTGAAATATGAAGTGCAGATTTGCCTATCTAGGACATGTCAAAATTGAAAAAAAATAACAAATTGAAGAAAGACTAGTCTACCTATATAACACGGGCACGCCTTCTGGACTGTCCTTAATGAGTGTCACAATAATTGTGAGCCATATAAACAGTAGACTCATACCATTGATAACAATCTGTATTTCTTGAACACATAAATCCAAAGTCTAGAAGATTTGAACCCTACCCAATCAAAATATCACAGAAATGCCTATTAGTTATCCAGAACTTGTCAGTTGCAGTTCAACACAATTGGCTTTTCTATTTCTATACATTTAGTAACACTGCTCACAATCTAAATTCTTTAAAAAGAAAAAAAATAGAACAACAACAAAGCATGTATTCCAAATCATTTCAGAGAACATGTGAATCTAAAATCATCAGGTCAGGATACTTCTGGGTCATAAAATGTGAAATATTTACTAGCTGTCATAAACAGTTTTACTTCAAAAGATATATGCACAGATAGACACAAGACCAAAACATTTATGATTTGTGTTTTTCCAGGCATTATACGCCTACATCAGGAAAAATGTGTATATTTATGAAATCAACATAATTGTTTCACTGAAATAATTTACTCCCCCCACGCCTGGATTGTTCAGGTGTATAGCCACTAGTATAGCTACAGCTTAACAAGCACACTCAGTTAATCCGACACTAATAGATCTACAAATCCAATAACAAATTTGTCAAATAATTTGCACAGAACCATAAAATATTAAGTGGACAACAAAGTCTAATGGTATTAAGATGTAGTAATATACTCAATAAACAATCTTCAGATATTCAGTCCTAGATTAAACTCATTATCAGACATCTCCAATAAATCAGTAGTTTTCACCTCGGAAGAGACAAAGATGAGCTTCCTCACAGGACACATCCTTAAATGAAATATTTTGTACCTGATGATTGTGATACTACTGGAAGAGGGTAGGGCAGAATCAAGCTTTCAGTAAAATATAACCGTCAATAATTTCTTGTAAATTAAACATAAAAGGAACTTCCTTATCCACCAGCTCGCAAATTTAATTCAGTTCAATACGAGTAACAAAATATGGTGGCAAAAACCATCCACCATGGATGAAACAAACTTTTATATTGGGGCACATAATGCTTAAGAAGGCCACTCACTAATCAACAGCATTAATATTAAGAAGTGGTTTAAACTTTAAACAACTACATGCTCGACATAACTTACGATCAGGAAGACTGAACCTGGATAGGAGAACTGATTGTAGAAATAGTGTTATACCTCTATCGACGTCAAGGGACTCGCCCCCGTCGAGCTCCATGATGCGGTGGACGGTGCGCATGTACTTGGAGTCGGGCTGGTCGGGGGAGTCGCGGAAGTGGCGGAGGATCGCGACGTTGACGTCCTGGACGCTGATGTTGGTGCCCCAGACGAAGACGGGGACAGAGTCATCGGCGGAGGGGTCGGGGGCGGGGTCGGGACCGTCGGCATCGGAGGAGAAGGACATAGGGGTGGCGCGAGTGGCGGGGGGTTGTGGGGGTCTGGGGTATGGCGGAAAGGGGTCCGGTGGGCAGGAGGATGGGGAGGGGGTCGGCTGGTGAGAGTGGCGGCGGCGGCCGTACATCGCTTCGCCTGCCCTGTGCCCGAGGTTCAGCAGATCGGGTTAGGGAAGAATCTAGGGTTTGGTGGGGATGGGGGGAAATTTAGGGTTCCAGATCGAGAAGCGGAGGAGGAAACTAAGCGGAGGATGACGATGTGGAGGATTGAAAGAAGGAGGAGAAGAAGCTTAGGGTTTGGTGAGAGGAGGGAAGAGGATGAGAAGGGGAGTGGAGCTGAGAGGGAAGGAGAAGGGATTTGGAGAGGGGATGAGAAGGGGGCGGAGGCTTGAGCCTCCAAATATCGGATTGATGGAAAGAATTTTACAGAAAACTTAATTACAAGTTTGCCACCGCTCTAAAATATTAATAACGCTTTGTTTTATAAACGTTATAAAAAGCCCAAAATTAGCCAAAAACGTCATAAAAAAAAGGTATTTCGAACTTTGATGACGCTTCTTTATCAGCCGTCATGAAATTCACTTATCAAGCGTCATTAAAGGGTCTTTTTGTTGTAGTATTTGTTGACCCTCTTGACTGTACACTGGATGTTCGATACAATAAATCTAAATACAATGTGATGCCCATAAATGCTTGAATATTGTTGGTTTGGACACTAATGACCCGACAATGATTCGAAGCCATAATATGCTTGTTGTGATGATGTTCGAAATATGGGAATAGATAAAGTTGCCATGTGTACTGTAACATATTTGAGAATTGTATGTTATGTTGGAAAATAATTGTGAATGGGATAATTAATGGATGAGTTCAACAAAATTGATGAATTGACTCATGTACGGTGGCCTTGTGACTTTGAGACCCTAAGAATTGGTGGCTTCATGTTGTGATCAATATAGATCATGATTTTCTGGAATAGACTTGGGATTTGGTATGATTTAAGGAATGGCTTCATTTTTGAGTGGTATATTTGTTTGCAAAAACAAAAGTATAAAACTTTATTGATACAAACTGTAATAAAGATTACAAGAATTCTGGGAAAATTATAACTATAGGAATCCAATCTTGATGACGATTGCTTTATCCCTTGGACGATGTGAACTTTGAAGACGAAGCCTTTGAAGTTGAAAAAAACAACTCTGGAAATTGAAGGCAAAAGCCTCTGAAATTGAAGACAAAAGTCTCGGAAGAATGCAGCAGCACTTTGACAAGAACTCCTGAACTCTCTGATTTCTGATCTATGATCTTGATCCCCTTAAAATGAAGACTTGAAACTCTATTTATAGAGTTCTGAAAATAACTAACTTTCAGTTATTTTGGACTGCGCAAGCTGATTTGCGCAGCAACTGGTTTGCGCAGTACTGGATTGCGCAGACAGTTATTGGATCGTGGGCCAACTATCTGAGACACATGGCATTAATTGATTGAAATGCGCACGATCGTGCATAGACAGTTGCCACGTAATGAGCATTTGATGGCATGAATGCCACATGTAATTAGTCAGTTATGTTGGTAGAATACGCAAAGTGAACTGCGCAGAAATGGTTTGCGCAACCACGGATTGCGCATGGATGGTTTGCGCAACCACGGATTGCGCTGCCACCTGTCAGCCGCCCTCGAGCACTGTGCGGCGTCAAAAACGAACAGCCTCCTCGTTATTCGTGTTATCAGCTGTCAGGAAGATCTGATTTGATTCAGTCAATGATGACTTCTGCCACTGTCAGCCTGCGCAGTTGGGAACATGCGCAAACCAACCTGCACAAAGTGATGTCTGCGCAATCTGTTGTCTGCGCAACTCATTAAAATGATGAATATCTTGAATTGTTGATATTGTTAATTGATGTAACTTGATTTTTTTAGGACCTACAAGACCCCCTTCAAAGTTTTCGAAAGTTGATTATAATCAAAATTTCGAAATACTTTGAATTTTCAAATGTTGAATCGTTTTGCGCAATATGATGAGCTGCCTGCGCAAAGCGAATAGACCACAAGTTTAGGCGCAATCCGAGGCGGCCGTTTCATTTTTTGAAAACTATAAATAGTCCTCCTCATACTTCAAAGTATTCTTTACTTGCTGTCTTCGTGCACTTGAGAGAGAATTTCTGAACTCTTTCTTCCTTTCTTCTCCGACGATTTGTCATAGCTCCACGACGATCAAATGCTGCCGCTACTGCCGCCGCGAAGGGAAAAGCTCCGGCCGAGTCTTCTGACAGGGTTGCACGGCGAGCTTCCCGACACGAATCCGCACATCCTGCTCTGAGAGGTAGTTGAACCGATCGAAAACCCCTTCTTAGGGTGATTCGACTCCCTTGAAACTCATCTCTTTTTAGAGATAAGTTCATATTGCGCCACCCTTTTTAGGGTTTCGGTTGCATGAACTATCAGTTCTTCATTTTTATGAAGGCTGTATTCTTGCGCAAATTGTTGATTTGTGCTGACAGGAAGTCAGCGCAAATGATTAAGTTGCGCAGATATCAGCGCAAACCATTGCTTTGCGCACCTTTTATGTTGCGCAAACTGATGTTGCACAAGTCATGTCAGCACAATCTGAGGTTGCGCCAATTATGCTAGCGCAATCTGAGGTTGCACAAATCATGTCAGCGCAGTCTGAGGTTGCGCACTCTAACAGAATCTTTGTCTTGGACTAATTTTCATCTGTTTGTTGATGCAGTTGAAGTCAATAAAGATCCAGATTACGAACATTTTGTGGGAACCCTCACAGAGTCTGAATACAAAGAGGATCTGTCTCATGTCCATTACCCTCAATATGATCTGCCGGCCTCCCGTCAGGCTATATTGATTTCACAGGACAATGAAACTTTGATGTGTTTGATGAACGGACAGCCTTTAGAATCAGCTGATGCTGTAATTCACAAGAAACCCTTATTCCTATTCGGTGATGCTTTTGAGAGAGCCTCTCAGCCCAGGCCAAGGATGGAAGATAGGGTAGTTCACCAGCAAGATAGATCATTTTTTATACCCGACATCGCTCGATGCCTTCCTTTATCACGGTACGCTCATGCAAGCTACCCTAGGAAGATGGAATGGAATATTACTCTATTTCAGGATGCTCGGGCAGGAAAAATCTTCGTAAAGAAGGGGCCACATCATAAGGATATGTTTTATAGCTCTTCCGACAGATATAGTGTCCTACTGAGAGGCTTAAGACCTGGCTGCATTCCACCAGAGAACTCCTCCATGCTAATGCCTGTTAGGACACCAATATTCGCAAATGAGTTTGCGAAGGTTGAAGGAAAATATCCTGAGCAAGATATAAGAATGACTGGATTGGTGAATCCAGACTACAAGCGATGGAGTTATATCGCAAATTGGGTTCTGGGAAAATTCTAAGACAGACTCCAACAAATCAACCTGTATGAAGCAGTGCATGCCACTGTATATGGATTTGCTCCCAATCCTCATATGTTCTTAGCCTTAGCTGAGAGATACAACTACAGGACCGGAACTTTCATGACCCCAGGGGGAGAGATGGGCTTTGCACTCCACGAGATGAAGTATATCTCGTTCTTGCCCATGGCAAATGCTCCGTATGAGGAGTATGTACCAACAAATGATGAGTTGAACAAGCTCAGAAAAGAGAATCCAGAGATGGTAACAGTGTTCGAAGAACTATTGTGCCATTACAAGATCTGCTCTTTATTTTACAAGAGTGCCACTGCCAATACTTGTTATTCTTCAAAGTGGCTACCATATCTGTTTCTTAATCATATAGAGGAGAAGAAAACCAAGGAGAACGATAAATGTTACCCAACCTTCTTCAAACCTTTGAGCCATACAGAGGTCAGAAAATTAATAGAACAGAGTGGTCACTTTGATAAAGAAGTGAACGATGACCATGAATATCCTCCTTTGAAGAGAGGAGATAATTTGGAAAGTTACTTGAGAATGGGCTATAGGCCCATGTCAGAAGAAGCACAATTGGCGGGATTCTTGACATACTGGCTGCGAAGGTTCGTGGTTCCCGGATCCAGTGCAGTGGATCGTTTTCACCGTGGCGTCTTGTTTGCAGCTGTTAAATTGGTCTTTGGCTATAAAATGGACTTACTATCAGCAATGACCTGTAAGCTGAACGCCAGTCTCTGTTTATATGTTGATTTGATGTTGAAAGCGAAAGGAGAGAGAGAATTCCCTCGCTTAGAACTGCCATATACATATTTGTTTGGATGGTTGCTTCTTCACTATCCAACTCTAATGGATCCTGGCATGGGACCAGTTGACGGCAGTTTTCTTCGAAGGTATTCCGATGGAAAATAGAAATATACTTCCTTATCTGAATGTAGATTTATATTGAATCTGAACAGAGGCTGGAACTTCTGCTGCGCTCCTTTCCCTACTGGGTATGATCAGATGCCCACGAATATGGTGGATTCGAAACTGCAGCCTCTAACTCGTGTCAGCTTTTGAATGGTTGAAGACAATTCGACCATCTCATTTGGTCTACCGATTCGAAGAAGAGTGCTACTTAGAACCATACCTCCCAAGCCGTTTTGCTCGACAGTTTGGGTATGATCAGTTCCACGTAGGGAACGCAATTACCTGCCTCCAAGGCAAAGGTTATCTGATAGACGGAGCTAGGGCTTGGGCTTATTACAATGCCCGTGATACAAAAGCCACTTTCTTCATGCCAGCAAGGACTACTCCTCAGGGTCCTCGAATACTTTTTACATACTCCGTGTTTTACACATCAGCGAATACTTTTGCCGAGAATTTCCATCTCGCAGATAGTTTCGCCACTGCAACAAGATTGAGAAGAGGGAGAATTGCTCCATCAATCCCTATAAATGAGGAGGCGCAGGAACCGGCAGATGCACCTCTGGAAACTACAAGGGATATTATATTCCCCCAAGAAGTGAATGCACCACTTCGTATTTCACTAAAGGTGGGTAAATCTCCTGCGAAGAAGAGAAGAAGAGAGGAGCCTCCTGCTCATGTGGCGAAGAAGAAATTGATTCTTGATGTTTCTTCTGAAAAGGTGACTACCAGATCTCAATCCCGGCAATTGGCCGAGACTCATCAAGAAATTGCCAGTACACCAACCTCCGTGCAAAAGCGAACAGAGCCAGAAAATGTAGAGAGTCCTGTTAGGCCTCTACACAGAAAGAAAAGAGTAGTTACCAGAAGAGTCTTGGAAGAGTCTTCTTCTATACAACTCCTGACTTCAGTAGATGCTGCTGCAGGACTTTTAATGGCATCCCCCACACCCGCTTCTGAATCAGGGAGCAAAACTCTCGAGGAGAATGAACAGAGGGGAGATGTTGCCCCAAGAATTGAAAAACCTAGAGAACATATTTTAGAGGAAGATCAAAGTGTTGTACGACCTCATTCTCCTATCGCAGATGTTACTCAACCTCCTCCTACTCCCAGGACTCTTCGTGAGGACGAAGACCGTGAAATGATTGCAGCTCTGGAGGATTGCAGTTATAGCTTGCAGGAAGATCAGGCTGCCACTAGCAGTGGAAATGCAGCAGTAGAAGAAGAAGAAGAAGAAGAAGACGAGGAAGGATCTTCATCCAAAAATGTTGATGAGTATTTACAAGATCCTGAAAAGCAAACTGAAGAACACAGATCTCTTGATACTGCCGATGATATTTCAAATCCTAAAAAGGATATTGAAGTGAAGGCGTCTGCAGAAAAGGCTGTCGATGTTGAAATAGAAATATCTCCTGAAGAAGTAGCCGACGAAGGTGTGCTAAAAGAAAATCCCGCCACCGACCCTCAAGGTATAAAACGAGATTTAACAATCTTTTCTTGTTTTACAGTGAACCGATAACTAATATCTTCATTTGCAGATCTTGGGACTTTGCCAATACCTCCAACGGACCTGATTATGGTGCCTATACCAACGGTGGTTATTAGCAGTAGTCATCATTTATCTTGTGGTTCTGAGGCGGGCAGCAGTCAGGCTGTTGCAGCGGAGGCTACTTCTGTTCAACAGTATTCCATTCCAGTAAGGAATGAACTCGTTGTTAAACCAAACCAAGGTAACATTGCTCTTAATTTGATCTTTTTGTTCATCAACAATCAATTAGTAAAATAATAATTTTACTTTTGCAGAAGATCAAACAGGAGGAGCAACCAGCTCTACTATGGCTCCCTTATTTAAAGAGCCTATTGTCCAACCTCAAAGAATCGAGCAACCTGTTACACCGTCTTCATCGGGAGTAGCAGCGACTCCTGGAACTTTAGCCATCAATCAGCAGGTTATCCAGTCATTTACTAAATGCTTCTTTGAATCGCTGGGATCTCTCGTCCGTAAAATGATAGAGAAAGAAGGGGCTGACTTCATTATGGTTAGGAAGCCCACTTCTTTCTTGATAAGAGCCATAAGAGACTAAGGGGACGAAGCTCAGGCCACTCTCCTTGAACATATACTGGATGAATTAGAAGTCTCCATCAAGAAGTATAAAGATCTCAAAAAGAAAGATATAGATTCTTTAGTACAAGCTGAATTTGAGCGGCTGGCTCAAGCTGCTGATATGGAAAGGTTAACTCTTCAAAATCTATTAGAAGCTCATTCAGCAAAATCAGCTGAATATAATTCTAAAATAGAATCAATTACCCTAGTAGCTGAAAGTAAGGGACGGCGACTTGCTGAGCTGAAGGCTGAAATTACTCGCCTCCAACAAGAGTTTGAAGAAGAAACTGTTAATCACCAACTGGTGATTGAACAATTTAATGCATTGATTGAAGAAAGGAATGAGTATGAGACCACTCATGGTGAAGAGATCACCCGCAGGACAGTAGATATGCCCATTTTTGATGAAGACAGCGGAATGGAGGAGGCAAGAAAGATAGTAGCGTCAACACACGAAGAAGAGCTGCAGACATTGAAGCAGCAAATTGACAATCTAATTGTCCCTCCTTCTTGATTTTGTATTTGGGTTTTGTTGCTGTAGCTGCATTTTTTGTAATGTCTCATTTTTTAATATAAAGAACATTTTGTTGTGGCTCCATTATTTATTGCATATCTTATTCAGATATAAATAATAGATAGATATTTATTGACAACTTAATCGAAAACGACAAGTTGCTGATGTAGAAGATGAACGATAATGAATCGTCAATGTATATAAAAATGAGTGAACGGGAATACCGTCAAGTAATGATGAAAGAACGGGTAAATCGTCAAATGATGTTGAAATGAACGAATTAACCGTCAAATGATAATAAATGAACGGGTTAACTGTCACAATAGATGAACGGATGAACCGTCAGATATTAACGAACAGACGAACCGTCGGATGAGTGTAATAAATGAACGGATGAACCGTCAGGTGTTTAATGAACGGACGAACCGTCGGATGAATGTGATAAATGAACGGATGAACCGTCAGGTATTAATGAACGGATGAACCGTCGGATGAATGTAATGCTTCATTAATTGAGGAACTTCTGTCTATAAATATAGCAGAAATCAAACAGGAACGAACACTTCTACTCTTCAACATAAAAATGTCTTCTGGAGAAGCATCTAAGAAGGTTGAGACTGTCTCGAAGGTTCAGAAGGGTATTGAAGAACACCCTGCCGATCCAGTTCAACCAAAGGAAGCAGAAGCAGGCGAAGGTTCATCTGCACCCCAGCCACCACGGGACATTTTGGACTTCCTGCTCGAACCAGGAAAGACTAAAGAAGACGAAGCCATGAGGATGGCCGCCTGCAAGTTTCTTGTGGGATCCAGCAAGGAGGTTTTTGGCTCTTTTGCTGACTGCATTTTTGAGAAGGACGGCAGTGGCCCTCGTCCCAATGTAGAAAAAGATGATAGTGACCTTTAATATGTACTATCATATAATAAAATTTGAATTTTATTCATGAACTTGATTCTGTCTGATAATTTACAAGTATTTACATTTATACATAATACTTCTTTAAGAATTTGCCATTGATAGGCATCATAGCAACTCGACCATCAAGTTCTGAAAGTTGATAAGCTCCGTTTGAGAAGACTTTGCTCACAACATAGGGACCTTCCCATTTCGCATCGAATTTCCCTTTGCTCATATGAGTCATAGTCATAGGACGTCTGACCGTTAGAACAAGTTCTCCTTGCTGAAAGGCTCTGACCTTCACTTTACGATTAAATGTCTTTGAGATGCGGGCTTGGTATAACTCAATATGCTGTTGAGCCATTAACCGCTTTTCATCCAATGCTTCTAACTCTTGAAGTCGAAGAAGGTCATTATTTTCTGTGGTGAGCTCATTGGCAATAGCAATCCTTAAAGAAGGAATTTGTAACTCCAAAGGAAGGACAGCTTCACAGCCATACACCAAAGAGAAGGGTGTAAAACCTGTGGGATTACGGACTGTAGTTCGATAGGCCCAAAGACATTCGCCAAGTTTCTCGCTCCAATTCCGTTTGTTAGTAGATACAAATTTCTTAAGGAGCTTAATAATGGTTTTGTTAAAGGCTTCAGCTAAACCATTAGCAGCAGGATTGTAGGCCGTCGAAGCAACATTGTTAATCCGATGATCATCGCAGAATCTAGTGAACTTCTGACTAATGAATTGAGGTCCATTGTCATGAATGATTCTATGAGGTACACCGAATCTATAGATGACATGGTGTTTAACGAAGTTGATGACACTGCTAGTCTTGACTTCAGCCAGAGGTATAGCTTCAGCCCACTTGGAGAAGTAATCGGTTATCGCCAATATAAACCGATGTCCTCTAGAAGAAGGAGGATTAATAGGACCTATGATGTCCATACCCCAAGCTTCAAAAGGCCAGGAAGCAGCAGTCGGGTGTAAGAATTCCGAGGGTTGATGAATGAAGTCTGCACGGATTTGACAAGCACGACATTTCCTTGCATATTCAATGGCATCTGATACCATAGAGGGCCAATAATAACCCATACGTCTAATACGATCCTGTAATTTAGGACCAGGTTGATGTGCTCCACAGACGCCATCATGAGCTTCACGCAACACTTGTTTGACTTCATCACCAGCTAAACAGCGTAGAAGAAGACCATCATAAGTTCGCCGATAGAGTGTTTTGGTGGTTTGATTGTAATAAAATCGTAGAGATCGACGTCGAACGCTTGTAGCCTCCTTAGGATCTTCAGGGAGTATGTCATGTACTACAAAATCGATAAAAGGAGTTCTCCAATCGTCATCAATAACTTTGACTTCAGCAAGATTGCTAAATTCAATATTACGATTGTTCTCAATACAGAACAGTTCTCGGTTAGAAATAACCACCACCTGATGCCTTTTGATAGGGATGGCTAAGACAGCTGCAAGATTGGCCAAAGCATCGGCTTCAGTATTGCAAGCTCGTCGAACATAGTCGATGAAGAAGGCTTTGAATGATGTAGCTATATTGATTGCCGCTTCATGATAAGGCACCAGGTCTTGATGACGGACTTCATAGGTTCCTCTAACCTGGTTCACAACCAGTTTAGAATCACCATAGACTTCCAGATATTCAACATTCAGTTGTTTAGCTAGCTGAAGGCCGACAAGTAAGGCATTGTACTCTGCCACATTGTTGGAGCAAGGTTCATCTAAAAAGTAGGCTCTTTGGATAGTTAATCCGTCTGGAGAAACGAGAACAACTCCAATACCTGCCACTATAGCACCATTTGGTCCAATTCTTGATGCACCATCAAAGAATAAATGCCAGGTTGGAAACTCTTCGGAGATCATGTTGACTTCTAATGTCTCGTCAGGAATTTCGTCATAGAGTTTAGATGTCTCAGGCACAGGATAAGCTGCTAAGAAGTCCGCCAGCGCTTGACCTTTGACAGACTTTTGTGGAACATACACCATGTCATATTGAGCTAGCAGGATTGCCCATGTAGCCAACCGAGAATTAAGTGTACTAGGTTTCTTCATGAGTACCCGGAGAGGGTTAACTCGAGATATAACATGAATAGTTTGACCAATGATATAATGCCTCGTCTTTTGCACAGCAAACATGAGAGCCAGGCATTCTTTCTCGACCGGACTATAACGGTGTTCAGCACCAATCATAGTTCGGCTAAGATAGTAGATAGCTTGTTCATGGCCTTCTTTGTTCTTTTGGGCAAGTAAAGCACCCAATGAATGATCCATAGCACGGACATACATCAAGAATGGAATGCCAGAGATAGGTGGCACCAAAACTGGTGGGTTCATAAGATATTGTTTGATATCGTCGAATGCTCGTTGACACTCTTTAGTCCAAACAAAAGATACACCCTTCTTCATTAGTTGAGTGAATGGTCTGCAGCGTCCAGACAAGTTCGAAATGAATCGCCTGATGTACGCAAGTCGGCCTTGGAATCCTCGTAGCTCTTTTAGGTTGCGTGGAGGACGCATCTCTTGGATGGCTTTGATCTTCTCGGGATCCACGTGTATACCCTTAGAGGTAATGACGAAGCCGAGAAATTTGCCACTAGAGACACCCAAGAATGACTTGGTGGGATTCATCTTGAGCTGATGTTGACGCATGAGATTAAATATTGTTCTCAAATCTTGAATGTGATCTTCTTTTAGACGACTTTTAACAGCAATATCATCAACGTAGCATTCGACTGTTTTACGAAAATGTTCTCTGAAAATAGTACTCATAGCCCGTTGGTAGGTTACACCAGCGTTCTTGAGACCAAATGGCATCACTGTATAATAATAGACTCCTCGAGGAGTGCGGAAAGATGTATGCTTTTCATCTTCAGGATGCATTTTGATCTGATTATATCCGGAAAATCCATCCATAAAAGATATTCTTTCGAACCCACAAGTATTGTCAATCATGACGTCTGTGATAGGAAGAGGAAATTCATCTTTCGGACATGCTTCATTGAGATCTCGGAAGTCGATGCAGACTCGAACTTTTTCCAGTTTTCTTCAGAACTGGGACGACATTGGCTACCCAATCAGGATGCTGCTCTTCTCGAATAAAACCACAAGCGATGAGCTTCTTGACTTCATCATCAATTGCGTCCATCATTTCAGGCTTAAATCGCCTTTGTTGCTGTTTGACCGGTTTAGCATTAGAAAGAATGTTCAGTTTGTGAGTAGCAATCTTGGGATCTAAACCTGGCCTGTCTTCGTAACTCCAAGCAAAGACGTCAATATATTCTTTAATGAAAAGAATCAACTCTTGCTTATCTGCTTCTGGAAGATTCTTGCTAATAAAGATTGGTCGAGGTGACTCTTTTTCCCCTACATCAATTTGAATTAGTTGATCTTCAGTAGGAGGTTCACGTTGTTCAAAACGAAGTACCCATTGGTTATCCATATGTTGAGCCCAAGGATCTGTTTCCGGACTTTCTTCAACATCTTCATCACAGTTTTCTGGTAGTTCAACGGAGACCATGTTAGAAGATACGATTATACGATGGACTTCACCGATGCTGGTATCGGAATCCCATGATCTGGAGTCAGAAGAATTAGAACGTTCTTCACTATCTGATTCAGAAGCTGCTGGGGATAATAGTGGAGGAGAAGTATATCCGAGACCTTTCTTGGTCCTGTCATAATATATTTGTGATTTTCCATTTAGAACTGTTGTACGAATGGGAGTTCGTCTACCTTTACCATAGTTAAGGCCGCTCTTGAAGTCGTAACCCATCTTTCGGAGGATGTCTTTTGATTGTTGACTATAACGATGGAACTGGAGACGTCCCGTATCGTTAACTTTGCTATCATCCGAATAGTTAATCTTTGTTTCCGGTCTTTTATATAAAAATGCTGGACTTTCACCTTTCTTCAAAGAAGGGTGAATACGGTAAGAATCATCTGGATCTTCAAGCGAGACTTCTGTCTGAAGAGATTGTACGACTCCCAGTATAATTGATTGGAAGCTATCTAAGATATCCAAATAACTTTTAGTATAATAAATAACATCAATATACTGGAAAGTAGGTGCTTTTTCATTGATTTGTACATCAGTATTTACAACAGGACCTTTAACCTTAGCAGGTTTGGTCAAATTGATTACAAGAGGGGGAGAAGAAGAACGTGGAGGAGGCTTGTTACGACGGAGGTCGATAACAAGTGGCTCAGAAGAGGTGAGCTCCCTTTTTTCCTTGTTGCGATTTAGATCAACAACAAGTGGCTCAGAAGGAATGAGCTGCTTTTTGTCTTTATTACGACGTAAGTCGATAACAAGTGGCTCAGAAGAGGTGAGCTCCCTTTGATTTTCATCAGCATCAACTGATTTCTTTTGAACTGGTAAGTGAATAACCAATGGCTTGGAAGATTGAGGATGAGAAACTCGCCCCTTAACAGGTATGATGAGAGTGTCTTGAAGTACTGCTTTTTGATCTTCTTCAGTATCCATAGCCAATACCACCTTCATAAATTCATCCTTGTACATACGAGCATCGTTGCAATAAGCTTCAACACCCTTGAAAGGATAAAGGTCTGCAACTTCCTTGTGAACTTGTCCTTTGTCATCAACGTATTTAAAGCATTGATGAAGAGTTGATGGAACGACATTGTGTTCATGTAAGAATGGCCTTCCCAGGAGAGCATTGTAAGAACAACCATGATTGTCAATGATATAAAAAGTCACCTTTGTGCGAAGATTGCCTATTTGGAGTTTTAGGCGGATCTTGTCCAAAGGTTCACTCTTTCCTTGGTTAAATCCCAGAATAGTAGTGATCGTGGTTGAAAGACTATGCACTGGTATCTTCAATGCATCTAGCATTGTCTTAGGCATAATAGTAAGTGCAGACCCTGGATCTATCAGGATACGATCAACCTTCATTGAATCTACATATCCTGTATAATAAAGAGGACGATCATGTCTATTATCTTCCATTAGCATATCATCCTGAGTGAAAGTAATATTTGGGATCAGTTCCAAGACACTATGACTGTGATGACAAGAGACTGATTCTGATTCTGGCTTCTTGAGAAGAGTTATGCAAGTTTCAGCCTGCATCAGAGCTTCACTTAGAGTTTCTCGTGTCTCTTTGGAAAGACGCAAGAGTTCAAAGATTGACAGCCTAGCTGGTGTATTGGCTAATTGAGCCAATATATCAAAGTTGTAAGGCTTCTCAAGCCCAGTAGGAGATGACTTCTTTAGAGGTTTGTCAAATCGAACTTGTTGCTTGCCTTTGTCAGCCGTTGTTGGCTTAGGAGGAATTGATACTACAACTGGTGAAGATGTAGAAGGGACCTCTTCAGCAGATGCAAGTTGTGCCGGAGGAGGTTCGGAAAGAAGAAGCAGGATCCTTTTGACCTTCAGAATGATCTTTTAAATAAACTTTCCCTGATCTGGTGCCTAGCAAAATCTCTTCGTCAACAATGGGATCAAAAGATACCATGTTGCAAATTTTGGTTTTGCCTTTAGAACGAGTTTTCTTCTTGGAAGATATCTCAAATTCTGGAGCAAGATCAGGATGGATCCACATAATTTCACCATTGTCAAGAGACAAGGGAATAAGACCTTCATTGGATGGAAGCGGGAGATTCTCAATCTCAAGGGTTGCTTTAGGAATTGGAATGACACCATGCTGTATCATCTGCGGAAGAAAATCTCCAAATTGGACTGAAACCATATTTGCAGTAACAGTCTTCTCATCTTGTTGCAAAGTAACTACACCTGCATTGACAAGCTCTTGAATCTTACCTTTGAGCACATAGCATGCTCGAGTAGGATGTCCAATGAATCGGTGATAGACACAATACTTGGGATGATCAGTCTTATTGACTTCATCAGGTTTCTTTGGATCAGGGAGTTGAATTTTATTGCTTTTGAGTAAACACTCAAAGATACTTGCCGTGTCATTTTCGTCAAAGGAATATTCTACCTTCGGACGAGGTTCCCTCGGTGGAGGTGCAGAAGGAGTAGGAGTAGATGTAGGTGGGGCCACATTGACAGCCAAAGATTCTTTATTTTTGTTCAAGTTAATATTTAAAGTCTCTTTCGCTTTGCGATTGTTCTGGCGATTGCCACCACCTGAATTCTGATGCTCATCGCGATCAGGGTTAGACATTTGTACCCCCAATTGTTTGAACTTGTCGGCACTTACTTCAGCAGCTTTGGCGTTGACGATGAATGAGGGCCAATCTTGAAATTGGGTTGATCCCGTCCACATACTGATAATAGGTAAAAGATTTGCCTTACAAGTATCAATAGTGACAGCAGCTGGAGTCCCTGGAGGCATTTTCAAAACTTCACGGCGGAACCGTTCAATAAAGCTCTCAGCAGTTTCATTATGTTTTTGTTTGATTTTGTTGAGAGCTGACATAGTCATATCATTAAACCCTTCATAGAACCGTTCCAGAAAGATTTGTTTGAGACCTGAAAAGGATGTGATACAACCATCGGGCAAACTTCTGTACCAGTCGTATGCTACGCCAGCTAAACAACCGACGAACACTCTGGTAAGAAGAGCGTCATTTGGCTGAAGTTGAACAGTCATTACCTCAAAATGATTGATGAATTGACTCGGAGAAGTACTGCCATCGAACAGAGAGATTGTAGGGATTTTGTACTTTGGGGGAAACGGAACGTCCTTCCATTCAACCGGATAGGGCTGTTTAATCCCCAACCTTTGTAGATTGTCTTTCTCTTTAAATGCTTCAAACTGGGTTCGTAAGAGTTTGACAGCTTCATTAGCGTCTTCTGATGAAGAAGAAGGAGCAGGTTGAGTTGTAGTGGTAGGAGAAGGAACAGCGTTGTAAGCACTACCCCCAGCTCCTGAATGGCTAGGCGTAGTTTGTACTTGCACTTGTACAGGAGGCATTTGGGGAGGCGCTACCCCCAGCCCAGTATTGGCAGGTATTGAAGATGCTATGATCTCTGGAATAGTAATAGGTGCAGTTGGTGGTGTAACATGCTGTGCTACAATGATGGAATGCATACTAGCAACCATCTCAGCCATGGTTTTTAATTTGTCTTCAAGTGCAGCAATTCGCTGTTCCTGATTTGCAGAAGTTGAAGCATCTGGATCATCGGTGACAACATAAGCCGTCACTTCTCTTGGCACAGTGGAAGATACTGTTTGTTCAGAACTTTCACTGTATGCATCATAATCAGAAAACGAATCATCTCCTGACTGGGAAACAGGAAGATGACTTGAAGGGTTTTGAGGAAGATTCTTTTGACCGATTGTATCTCGGCTTCGAGAACGGGTATGTTGAAATACTCCTTCAGAAGATTCTTGAAGTAATTCCAAATACCGCTGGCTTGGCTTGCGGAGTCTACCATGCTTAGAGCATCTTTTACCTCCAGTGTCTCGGGAAGTCATGTTAACAGAAGCATACAAAACTTCGTCTTCTTCTGACATAGGTTCAGATTTAGCAAAAGTTAAACGATCGAAGACAGATCGTTTTGTCGTTTGACAACAGCATTGGATGATGACTTTATGATTACAGTGATGATCAGATGGTTGAGATGAAGATATTGAGACATTATCCTATTTTTGTCTTAGATGTTCTCGAAGATCTACAACAGGACGAGAAAAGTTCCGAGGGATCTGTTCTTTGATAAGATTTGGAACATGATTCCGATTCTTCAAATGTTTAGTCCCTTGAGTATACAGGGAAGTACTCACTTCATTGGCATAAGTGTCAGGATTTTTGACTTTGGAGATTTGTTTATGATGATGTTTGACCTTCGGCATCGGCTGTTTGCGTTTTACCGAAGTGGATCGGTTAAGATAAGTTCTGAGGTCAGCAAATTCACCCCCAGGAGTTTCTATTTGAGACACTAACAGTTTTCCTTGTCTGGAACGACAAATTTGGAGAGTCGAGAGGTCCTGGAATTCTGCTATCGGAGTAGGCAGAATACCTCTTTGATTAGTACAAGTACTCTTGTTATAAAAGAAAGAAGAATCTTTGATTGGTGCCGAGACACATTGAGATGGATCTTCTTCAGTAAAGACTGAAGAAGACTGAGAAAAGACCAAAGGGCCTTTTCCTTTGTTTTGAGATGAAGGGTTAGCTAAAGAGCGTTTCCCTCTGTTATCTTCCAAGTCATGAGACAAGGAAGTTTGAGAAAAGACCAATGGACCTTTTCCTTTGCTTTGAAGAGAAGGAGGAATAGTCAAAGGACTACCCTCAGTGGATTGCGCAGAGGCAATAAGGTGTTTGGGAAGAGGAGTAGAATCTCTTCTTTTATTGTGAGAAGAAGGGAATTTAGCCAAAAGGCTGTTTTTCTTGGATTGCGCAGACTTGGTTTGCGCATGGGTGGAAGGTGCACTAGTCATTTGTGCATTAGAAACTTTGGTAGGAAGTACATCAGGAGTTCTTGTCTTAGAATGCTTGGGATACACTTTAGTTACTGGAGTGCTATTTTGCGCAGGAAAAGCCACTGCCAATTGCGCCAGAGTCATAGGAGTCTTCTGTTTTGATAAGACAACATATGAAGTAGCCTGTGCAACAGTTGCAACAGATTGCGCAGCCTTGACTGCAACAGATTGTGCAGCAGTTGCTGAGACAGACTGTGCAACAGTTGGCACAGCAGTTTGTGCAGCAGTCTGACTAGCAGATTGCGCAACAGTTGGTACAGCATCCTTGGTGGCAAAAATGCCAGATTGTGCAGACTTGGAGACCCAAACTGAGCGCACTTTGCTCTTGGCAGAAGTGGCTACAGTACGGGGAGTGGTCTTGGAGTTGAGCATCGCCTCGTAGGCTGTCTGGTTGACCTTAACAACCAGCGTCTTCTGCGTCTTCCCGATAGACGCTACGTCACATTGAGTTGCTACTTCCTCGTTGGAGGAGAAAGTTGTCCCCAGCAGAGTCGCCATTTTGTTTGCAAAAACAAAAGTATAAAACTTTATTGATACAAACTGTAATAAAGATTACAAGAATTCTGGGAAAATTACAACTATAGGAATCCAATCTTGATGACGATTGCTTTATCCCTTGGACGATATGAACTTTGAAGACGAAGCCTTTGAAGTTGAAAAAAACAACTCTGGAAATTGAAGGCAAAAGCCTCTGAAATTGAAGACAAAAGTCTCGGAAGAATGCAGCAGCACTTTGACAAGAACTCCTGAACTCTCTGATTTCTGATCTATGATCTTGATCCCCTTAAAATGAAGACTTGAAACTCTATTTATAGAGTTCTGAAAATAACTAACTTTCAGTTATTTTGGACTGCGTAAGCTGCTTTGCGCAGCAACTGGTTTGCGCAGCACTGGATTGCGCAGACAGTTATTGGATCGTGGGCCAACTATCTGAGACACATGGCATTAATTGATTGAAATGCGCACGATCGTGCATAGACAGTTGCCACGTAATGAGCATTTGATGGCATGAATGCCACATGTAATTAGTCAGTTATGTTGGTAGAATGCGCAAAGTGAACTGCGCAGAAATGGTTTGCGCAACCACGGATTGCGCATGGATGGTTTGCGCAACCACGGATTGCGCTGCCACCTGTCAGCCGCCCTCGAGCACTGTGCGGCGTCAAAAACGAACAGCCTCCTCGTTATTCGTGTTGTCAGCTGTCAGGAAGATCTGATTTGATTCAGTCAATGATGACTTCTGCCACGTCAGCCTGCGCAGTTGGGAACATGTACAAACCAACCTGCGCAAAGTGATGTCTGCGCAATCTGTTGTCTGCGCAACTCATCAAAATGATGAATATCTTGAATTGTTGATATTGTTAATTTATGTAACTTGATTTTTTTAGGACCTACAATATTGTCTCTACCACTTCAGAATGAGATGTATCGTGATCCTTTACATATGATAGCAGTGAGTCTATCTGTGGGCATTGGGTAGTGCTAAAACTTAGCTGGGAGTCATGCCTTATTGCTAGATGACTCGAGTGTCCCTTGTTTGTGATGTTATGCTGGGTAGCAAAAATTGTTAGAAAATTGTAACGAGTGCCTTGGTTGGGAATGGCTTAGTCTGACGATGACTTAGACTAGTCGGATGATAGTTATACTGTGGGTAATTGATCTGACGAAAGAATATTGTGGCTTAGGACATTGAACGATTGTTGCGATTAATTGGAATAGAGATACTGTGTGGCTATTACAGTTGGTTGCTAATTGAAAGTGTTGGAAATATTGTCGGTGACTCGAATGAATATAAAAAATCAGTGCTATGACCCTAGGATGTGACAAATGCTAATCCATCTAACCACCAAAGGATAGATATATTGAAGTATGAGTTTATTCTTGATGAGATGGATAGTCGTTGCAAATATACATGTATGCTCGAGAATTTGAAGTGTATCACAAAGGTAACAAGTAGTGACTCCGAATACTTGTGTTGCATAGAGAATGGTTAATTGATGCATGAATTATCAGATTGGATTCGAAAGGATTACTCGACCCTTGCGGTATGAGACTTTAAGAATGTCCGTATGAGATTTTTATGGCTGAGAAACGAATGGAATTGAGAACCACGAAATGTGTTGGATAGTGTCGGTAGATGGTGTGATGGTATAGATGACTGTCGGGTCGAGGTTTAGACTATAATGCTAGATCGATCTTAGTCGATCGTAGGGTAAGTCTAGAATGAGCCTTTGTGGGAATCAGTTCCTTGAGGATGACCCTGGATAGATAGACTTGACCCTAGCGACCGTGGGCTGCATAACCATTTGTCGGCATAGTCGATAATGATGATTAGTTTTCCAGACTGAGTTGATTCCCATAGGTTTGGGTAGAGTTGCTTGGAACTGTCGGTTGCTTGTTGGCCTTAAGAATAAGAAACTAGTATGACCCTAGTAGCCGTCCACTCTAAGGAGTCATCCGAATGAATAGTTTTAGCTGTTGGTATAGGTAGCCTTAGAGACTTGATCGAATAATAGGGTGACTGTTGACGACCTATATGATGACCTTTTGGTACTGGATGAGAGATGGGGGTAATAAGTATGACCTAAGGAAGTATATGTTGCAAGTATATACTACAACGGGAGCCTCAGAGACGTTTGACCATTAAGAAGTAATGTGTCGGCTTATAGCGGGAACTGCAATCGTGGAGTAAGATTTGAGTTGCATGTACCGGTAAGTCAATTATTCCATGAGATGTTATTGACTGCTCATAACGGGAGCGA
Organism: Iris pallida; assembly: GCA_029216955.1. Taxonomy (NCBI): domain Eukaryota; kingdom Viridiplantae; phylum Streptophyta; class Magnoliopsida; order Asparagales; family Iridaceae; genus Iris; species Iris pallida. The sequence continues at coordinate 5,845,419 of JANAVB010019198.1, read as the reverse complement.
CAGACCAGTACCTAGAGTCAGTTAGCTAGAGTAACCTCAAATGTTGCGTATCGAGTTGAGAAAGATGGACCGTTGCTTAGAAGCTTGAATGTTGATTTCATAAGTCGGAAGGGAATTTAAAATAAAACATTGTGGGATGGATATTATGTTGGATGGAATGTTGCATAAAATTATACTCTAGGCATGAGTAATTGATAGTGAGTGACCCTCGGAATATATCCTTTAGAGATGAATTGCCTTGGTAGAAATTGTTGTTGGACTCGGGAAGGAATATAATTGTATCGGTTATTGTAAACTATAGTATGGTTGGTTTCAAGTAAGACCCTTGGCCCGAATATTAGCAATATTGTGCTTGGATAAGTAACTTATCTGAGTTGTCCCTGACGTTAAGTATTGTGGCTTGAAGGATAGTGATTGTGGAAAGCGAACGAAGTAATAAGTCAATAAAAAGGATGCTAAGTCGGATTTGGGAAGAGAGTTACACCGTGGCTTATCAAATTGCACTATCATGAAAGTTGGCTGAAATACATATATTTTGGGGATGCCCAAAGTATGTGTATGGATCCAAACGAAGTAATATGCTGCGACCGAGATAACACTGTAGGGGAAGCTTATCGAATTGCACTAGCATGAACTTTGGTTGAAATACATGTATTTTGGGGACGCCAAAGATATGTGTATGAATCCAAATGAAGTGATAGGATGTGACAAAGATAGAGCTGCATGGAGAATGCTGGTGAATCAACGAGAAATGCAAATATTTTAGAAAAGAGAAAGACTGATTGAATCATTGATAGTTTAAGTAGTACGGTTGGATAACATTCTCGAGATGGTCGAGTAAGTTGAAATCAATATTGAATTGAAGCTGAATGAGTAACTTGTTATGACTAAGTGAAATTAGTAGAATGAGTTATTCTCTTAAATTTCGAGGACAAAACTTTTTTTGAGTGGTATATTATGTAACATCTCGCTTCGCGCGAGGCATTTGGTTGGCTTGTTGGATTCGATCAGAATGTTAGACCATGACATATGATGGAAACCAAGAGAATTGATACAGATGCAGTCTCTCTTAGCTGGTCGGATGGAATGGGTGTTAGAAAATGGCTCGCTGGTGGAGCTATGTATAGTAGGGATAGATGTGACCGAAACAAGGAGACCCTTTATGCAAGTGAGTGGAACTGTTCCTTCTTTCCTACTCCTTTATGCCTAATAAAATGGAGTACTATATTTCTATGTTCTGTCCCTTAAACTGTGATGCTTGAAATGTTGCTGAATAATTGAGATGCTAATGTGGAATACTGCAGAGTGAATAACACTTGAACTGCTAATATGAATTGATGCCATAAGATAAATTAATAATGTCCCTTATGCTTAATGCTGCTGAAACAAATGAATCATTTGAATAATGAGATTCTATGTGAATGTTTCAAGAGAAATGAACTGGCTATGCTATTGACACAAAGAACTGAATGAAACACTTGAATCATGTACACTCTGTGGCACATGTTGCAAAGATATGAAATGATGCCTACATTCTTATAAGATACTAAAAAGAATGAGTAAACGTCCATATGAAATGAATGAATGTTATATGTTCCTTGCCGAAAGGAATGATGTGAAAAATATTACAACGAATTGATGTAATGGGAATGACGAGGCTTGGGATCGCCGAGATCACCAAGTGGAAATGAGGGTAACGATGGAAATGAATAAGTCGTTGAACACGAATTGAATGAGACGAGATGATGCACTGTTGCCTTTACTTTAGTTTAATATTTTACAATGCGATTATGTTCATGATCGAGTCGGACACGCATTCGCATGGTCATGGACAACTTGTGCACAAGGGTGTGACTGCTTCCTCAGACGGTATGCCCAGTGCTGGGGCCGATCCGACCATGGAGAAAGTGTAAACGTACTTTAAGGGTACGTGGTATCGGTACATTTCATTCGGGCTCGCAATCTGGTGAAATGGCGCATCAATTACCGTTGAAGTCCTATATGGCAACGTCCTAAATGGTGCACTAACACCAGTAGCCATGTAATCAGGATGCATGCCAATGAATGTTTTGTCCAAACAAAGTAAGTATATCACCTAATCTGTATTTCATACAGGTAGGAGGAGTCGGCTATCGGTAACAAGTCACTTAAATGTGATATATTCAATATACATATTTTCTTTCAACTTGCCTGCTTAACATCCTAAACGAAATGATGCTGTGATGTTGCCTTTCTAATAAAAAATTCCATAACATGTTAAATACAGTATGCTAAAGTGTTACCTTGCTAAGGGAATCACTATAACATGTTCGATATATGTTAACTCTGTTGCTGCTTAAATAATGCCTCTACACAAACACAGTTAGTACTTGATAACACCAAGTATGCTTCATTGATGCCTTTACATTAACAGTGCCATGACATGCTTACATGTTTCAATGAATACTGTCCATGAACTGTAAACTGATGCTAGGCCCAAATAGAAAGATCACTCTAATAATGTTTGCTCAGATGACTACTCAATGTTGGTTTAGGCGAGTGGACTGGTTCCGCTCGTCAGTACATTGATGATGTACTGACCCACGTTGTGGGTACTCTTTTTAGGTGCTCGTGCTTGGTAAGTTCAGTACCCGAAGATTGGCTTAATCAGTCCCGCGACATCGAAGACTTGTTGGGCATACAGAAGCTCTCCTTACAAAAGATGATATCTTCTGTTTATAAAGGACATAATATATGGAACATTGTAATCAGTTATACCAGTGAGTTATAAGCCAAGTCGGTACATCCATTTATAATTCAAAGTGTCAAGTATCAAATATAAGCCTAAATGACAATGTGTTTCAGTGGCTATCGAAGCTACAGCGAGATGTATTATAAACTTTGCATTCTGCAAGTCTTCTACTCTATTTTAATTATCAATAAATAGCTTATTTCTACATATCGTGACTTCAAGTTATCTGCTTATGTTCGCTGCTACAAATCAATAATGTGTTCTATTCAATAAGAAAGAATGTCCCTACTATCTTCAATTTATCTGCTTCAGCTCCTGCAATGTATTCCTATGTCAAGATAATCAATTATGTACCGTCTTTGCCTTGTAAAAGTACAATACCGGACTTGTACGACATCACACCCAAGTGAGGATGAACGATTCGGCGTGAATCAAAGCGAGGACGAACGATTCTCCGAATCGGGGTATGACAAATATGACACGTCATAGATGGCTATCCATATTATAGGGTACGGCTAACCCATACTTGAGGTGTATGACTTATCTATCCACATTAACATTCATTGGACGTTGTTCGCATACCTACTGTGCATTTCTCCTCCCGACTCACTAAACAGTCAATAAACGAGCAATGATATAATCAAGCCTATCGTGTCACAATCGTGTCTCAATAGGGTACTCAATGAAACACAATGAAAATATAGCATTATAATGTAATAAGCACATAAAGCAATAGTATACTTGCCTCAATTAGTTGCAGCTGTTATGTGACTTGATCATGTTGGCATAGAATAGTCGTAGATGTCATAACTACGACCTCTAACGATGGAACAAATCGTGCTATTGGGTCCGAGATAGTCCGATTAGCTTAGGGTCGATTTGAAGTAGTCAGAATCACAAGAAATAGCAACATATGACTAGTCACGGTCAATATTCGATAGCCTAAGGAAATTCGTTTAATAATAATCATAAGTTATAGAAAATATTTATAACTTTTAGAAATATTTATTATACTTTAAAAGCCATAGTTTGTTTGTCAAAATCTTATAAATAAATATTTTGAAAATAAGGAAAAATCATTTTTAGGTTAGAACTATGATTGGAAAATAGCTAGAAATATTATAGAACTATTTTAAGTCGAAAACCATATTTAAAATACCATAAATACAATAATATATTTTAGGACCTTTAGCCCAATTTAAAAACACATCTTTAAAGTCCAAAATAATAATTGGTTATAACATAATCTTAGAAATATATCTCAAAATAAATAATAGTACTAATAATAACAAAGATAATAATAATATAAGAATAATAATAAGAATAATAATATATACTTATATACATGTATTTATACTATATATTATAACACATATCCAGTTATACGATAAATCATACATGGGCCTGGCTCATTAATTATATAACATATACATATATATATATATATATATATATATATATATATATATATATATATATATATATATATATATACAAGAATTTTAGAGTCAATGGGCTCTGAGCCCAGCCCACTCCTAAAATCCCCTAACCAAATAATTAATCTAACTAAAACCGGGCTTGAAGCCCAAGCCCATGACAATTGTTAACTCTAGGTTCTCTTCCCAGGAAAGAGAAACATAGAGAGAGAAAATAATTTGAGATGAAGAAGAAGAATAATGGTGAGAGGAAAGAGGGTTTTCGAGAGGGAAAGACTAACCGAGAGAGAGAGCTCTCGCGCGGTGGTGCTGCACTCCGGCGAGGGGTGCCAGTGATGATCGAGTCTGGAGGTAACGCCGATAACCCATTGCTCAAGAAGGCGATGGGCGCCGGGATCCCAAGCGTTGCTATGATAGAGGTCGTGTTCTACCGCGGTCAGCGGTGACTAGCGCGGGCAGATAGGGGTTCGAGAGAGGAAAGGGACGCCCGGTGAGCGGCGATGGATCTGCGACGAGGAGGTACGCGGGAAGTGCGGGGGCGGACGCCGGCTCACCAGAGCCCGACTACGATGAGCGGCGGCTTTGGTTTGGACACGACAGCGAAGAAAACTCGAGGCCAGATCTGGAAGTTCGACGATGGATTTTAGAGGTTTTGGTGAGAAATTGGTGGCGATGATGGTAGGCGCCTTTGCTAGAGATGGAGGCCAGGGGTGATGTATATGACAGGCAAGATGGCTGGCCAGTCTGGACAAAGAGCAGTGGTGGCGATTCTGTAGCAGACAACGCGGCGGTGGTGATGGTGTTGGTTTTGGTGGATGGCCGGGAGGGCTTTATCGGGGTGGCTTTGTTCGATGGGCAACAGTGGTGCCAACGATGGACAATGAGGGGAAGTGTTGGTGATGGTAGCAAAGACACGGCGGGGTCGGTGATTTCGACAGGAGCCCGTATCCATGTCCTTGGACACCGGACACGAAAATAGGGAATTAGGGTTAGGGTTTTAGGAAATTAGGGATTCTGTAGGGATTGGAGAATTAGGGCTGCGTCGAGAATTGGTATCTTGTGCGACACAGGATTTGGGTGGACATGTCCTGTGTGTCGGACACAGGGATAAATTTCATATATTTGTAATAAAATAGCAGGAAAGGAAAATAGGGACACAGATACGATGCACGACTCAATGAGAATGGATGTGGGGCTATGCTGGAGCTTTGAGGAATTTAAGGTTGTGAAAAAATAGAGGAAGCCTCCCCTATATATAGGAGTGGGGTTTCCCTAATTAGGGAAGGACTAGGATTGAGAATAAATCTTTCCAAGGTTTAAATCAAATAAATATAGAATCCAATAAATTCTAAATTAATCAAAATCAATCCATAATAATTTTAAAAAATACTAGTTATTATTAATAATATTTAAAAATACATTTAGCCAAATCTAAATTTAATACTTGGTAAAAATAAGACTTTAAAATAAGAATTTAAAATAATATTTGAAATAATACTCAATATTATCAAATATTATTTTGGAAACATATTTTGTAGATCGTAACAATAAATGATAATAATAAATCAAATAATTCGAGAATATATTTTTGTAAATAAAAATACAATCTCTTCTATAATAAATTTGGCAAATCTCCTTTCCTTTCAAAAATATCTATAATAGAATTTTAAAATATAAAATTATTTTCTAACTAGAAAGTATAATAAAAAATAAAATTCAAAATCTGGGAAGTGGGCTTACAAATATACCCACCTTGAAAAAATTTCGTCCTCAAAATTTCAAAGGATATGATTAGGACGATCAAGGAAGGATACATAATGATCAAAATTGGTGAGCTAATAGAATCAAAATCTAGAAAAATATGCAAATGGGCACGATCAAAATATTGTCAAATACTATATTTGCGATCAAAATCGTTTAAGAATGATCAAATCGAAGTCGTTTTAGCACGATATATTATTTAGGCATGATCATAGAATCATAATCTAGGTATGATTATGAATCTAGTGGAAGGAAATCAAAGTAGGTTTAAAAGATTATTAGGAAGACACATAACGATATGAAAATAAAAAGATAAGAAAAACGGTTCAAAATGAAAGGATAAGGACTAAATCAAATTTTAAGTGAGTGCATGAAATTGCGAACTATGAAATTAATAGTCATATGCCAAAAAGGACGTAATCTCTATAATATTCGAAAATTGGATGTGTATATGAAGTCACTTTACCGAGAATTTATGCCTCGCCAGTGTACATCTGGCTGTAGTAAATCCTTGGTATCATGACTCAAATAATGATATGGCATCAAATACTCTATCAACTCAACCCATTATTGACATAATAACTCAAAGATCAAAAAGGCAACTAGATATAGTTTTAATAATATTCGATAACCTACACTTACTTGAAATTACTTCAACTTAGGGATCATACCTTGCCAGTGCGCTGCTGGCTGTACTGAACCTGCAGTCTCGATAATTCAAATAAATGGTGATAGTACGCATCTGCCTTGCCATTATAAGTCACTGAATATTCTTTCCACTATATCCATAAGAATTTTCCAAAGGAGCTTCTAGAAATTTAAACAAGTTGGTCATGATAGGAAAAGTGTATGTATCTTTCCTTTAATAAAAGTATCAATTTTGAAAATAAAACGATTGAAAAATGAACGAAGACGACTTGGAACTAATATATGGATAATTGAATCAGGTTAGGCACAAAACTAAATAGAATATTGACTCTTAGTAAAATAATTACTATGGCCAATGGAAACTAAATAAGCAATAGAGATCTTACGATATGATAATAGTATTTAGATAGTGCAGAAAAGATAATTTGAACAAATTATCAAGGTTAGGGATTGAATTCTTGGAAGGCCTAATTTACTAAGCGAATAGTCTACCCACCTTTGATCTTACCATCGTTTCAAAACACAATAGTACATATTTCTAGAAAAATTTCTCAAATTATCTAATAGGGTTTAGAATTCAATAAGTCCCTACCTAAATCACATGGCCTATGTAGCAACCTTAACCATCCAACAGTCAACTTGAATAAGGGCTTTTCTTTGGTATTCCTAGTCCTAGCCATTCTGCTAAAATCAAATAAATCCTAATTGTGAATTGGCAACTCCTAATCGCAGGTTCGCAATAGTATGGCTCACTTAAGTATTATTACAATTTTGTACAATTTTGCA